>JARHVA010005051.1:742500-837500 GCA_037957365.1 Torreya grandis | reverse complement strand
TATGTTCACCTCCTATAAGATTTTAAATGGGCATTGGTCCCATTATAGATTCATATGGCAATGTATGAACTTTAGAAACTTCCTGGGATACATCAGCCTCATTATATTTTAAAATATAATAAGGTGAAAAAGTTAATATTAAAGGTGTGTTGTTAGCTTTTTATAATTAAATGACACCCTTATCCACAAGTTCTTTGATTCTTCATTGTAATGTAAAACATTTGTTACTCTATGGCCATTGATGTAGTGATGGCTACAAGATGACCTTTCACCCACATGTGTTAAATTATGTGTAAAGTGATATTGATTATAAGTAATGTTATTAACTTATTATCAAGTAAAACTCATAAAATAAAAATTTATTAATCCTTGAGTCTTTGAAATTGTGTGTGTTGGTTAAAAATAGGAGTAGAACTCATTAAAGTTAATTTATTATTAATTAGCTTATATATAGTTCCTTTCTTAGATAGAGAATCACTTTGGAGACTTGAGGTTGAGGATTTTTGGGAACTTGTAGAGTTATAATAAAGAGTCTATGAATGTATAAGATCACTCTAATATGTTTATAAACAAATCCAAATTAACTAAAAATAAGTATAGGTATGATAGAGTGTCTTTACTCTAAGTGGAGGTATACTCCTTTCATTAAAGATGAATTTATTTTATAAATTGATTGATTGATATATTAAGAAATGTAATGTATTTTTTAATCTTTAAATTAATCCTTCATTAGTCCATCATGACCTTGTTGAAGGTTTTTGAGATTATCGGTCATTAGTATGGGACCTTTATGCTTTTTGAAATGAGATAAGAAATCCTCTTATAATTTTAGGAAGAAAGCTATAAACCCACTAACTCAAAGAACCAATCAATGGCTTTACATTTTAGAATTAGATGGAAAAATTTTATTAATATTAATTCATCACATGCATGGTTTCCAAGAGAAGTTAAAAAGTGTGCAAGGTGGGTATGAGGATCTCCATATCCAGCAAATAAATGAAATTTAGGCATAATAAATCCTTCTAGATATGGATGATTGAGTATCCTTTGTACTATAGGATTCCATAGTAAAATTATTTTATTAAATTTATTATTATATTCCCTAAATTATAAGGATAAGGTAGAAACACATTTTTAGAGTTTTCCAATTGCCTGTATCATGGGAATTATATGATTTAGTAGGCATGGTTATAGATTGGAAGGGTTCATTCATAGGTTTTATTTCATCATATAACTAAAACACGGTTATAAAAACTTCATTAAAATTATACCTATAATTTCATTTCTTAGAATCACCATATTTATGTATATTAATATAAAAATCATTCTAAGTCATTTTATCACAAACATCATTATAAGGCCTAAAAACATGAAGTGTAAAAACAACTTGAATAGTATAAGGTGCAACATGTGTGTCATATATCCATTATACTATTTTATCCAAAAAGCATTGATCCTTATTAGTCATAAGCTTAATAGTATATAGAATTATGTTTGCTAATATGTTCTTATTGTACCTTATGGGTAAGTGCACAAATTTGGGGGATAAAAAGTGGCCTATTTGTGGACATGATTTTTATAAAATTTCATAAATTTGAACTTTTATAGATAATTTGAGATATCTACACTCCAAATTTGAAGATGGTGTAAAAACATGAAATGTATCATTTCGAGTCTAGTCTCCAAAAAACTAATTTTTTTTAAAATGGTTAAGTATATCTAGGTAAAACATCTAAAATTTGAAGAGGATCTCCAGTTTTTTTAGAAAATATTATAGATTGATGGCCGTGACACACACCATTTTTTATTAGAATTTAATATTATTTGAAAACCTTTGGGGAAAAATTATATAAAATATTGTAGCATGTCACCTATATTGTTTTGAATTTTTTCAATGAATACTTTTTTTAATGAATTTTGCAAGTAAATTTACCCTAAAAATTGGCAAAGAAATGGATAGTTGTCTGTGAGTCAGGCCTAACTACTACAAAAAAAAGAGAAAATAATTTTTTTTTTTAATGTGTGTATAATTAATCATACTATGTTTCCATATAATTTTTCTTCACATGGATCAATGAAATGCAAATTACATGAACATGTATAGACATGTATGTTTGCAGTATGTAGTGGCCTAAACAAGGTAGAGTTAGAAATAAATATAGTTTGAAACCTTAAATTAGTCCAAAAAATATAAGAATCATATTTTTGGAAAGAGGAGGGTGTGCTCATGGTGATGATATCAAGTTTTTTAATTTTAAAGTTGAAATTCTTAGTGTATTTGGTAATCAAAGTTGAAATTTGTTGTTTATTTTCATACCTTTCAATACTCAACTGTACATTGACAATCCAAGCCATTCCTGAGATAAAATATGTGGGAATTGAATTTGAATTCAAATACCATGATCACATTAATAACACTATCGCATTAATAAAATTATCATGTTATTAACTATCTTATTAACATGATCACATTAATAACATGATCGTGGTATATACTCTAAACATCCTAAAACTTGAATAGGAGTCATTAGGCATAGTAGTCTTAAGATTATTGTCTAATATGTCATGTGCTATCAAATCCTTGATTGACATTATATTGAATGAATTTATTTCACGGTGACCAACTACTCTTAATTGTAAATGTTATACTAAATAAAATACTTGAATAGTTAAATATGATGTGCAATATGGGAAAAATATTCACAATGGTTAAATTAGAAGGACACAATTAGTTGCATGGGGTGAAAATGCCTCGATTGATATTCTAAGTGGAAGCAATTAATTACATAGGACTTAGATGTCCTCAATTATGTATAGTATTGAAAAAAATATCAATTGATTTTTCATGAATGACATGACATCCATGGTATAATGATAACCCAAAAACACATTCTATAGTCACAAATGGGTCCAATTGATTCAAATTTTCCTCAATTATATTTGATATTGACCCTGTGTACCCTAAACCATGTATATACATTAAAACCTAAAAGGGTCATAAACTATAAACCCTAAACACTATACCCTATATTTTAAACCATTTACTTTCTAGGTATTTACCAACTCAATTTAGTCTCAATTAACATCCTTTGTAGAAAGAATCCAATTTGAACAAATGGCATATCTAGTGATTAGACATTAATATATAGGTCCTTAAACCTAAACCATATACCCTAATCCTTAATGATCCATAAACATTTAAATTGTAAGCCCTATATCCTAATACCCACTATGTATGCCACAAACATACATTCCTTATGATATAACTAATTTTATCATGAGATGTCATTTAATTTATTCAATTTTTAAACCTATGGCTAAATCCTTTAGAGTAACAATCTAGCTCTATGCATTTGTTTAGCAAATTGGGGCTATTTTGAGTCCCTTCAACCTAATTAACCAAAGAGGAGGAGATGTAGTTGATTATTTTAATCAAGGAGGTATTTAAGGCTAATTTGAGGGTCTTCAATAGCAAGATATGATTTGGGGCAAAATCAAAAGATCAATCTTCTATCATGAATTAATCTAATTAGTCAATTTTTATAATTCCATGTGTGATTTGGGAAAAATTGAGCCTGTAAACCAAATTTATGGCTCAATCATTTGTATAACATGTACATGGTATAATTGACCCTACTTTTATCAGAAATACAAACATGAAGTTAATCAAGTCATAAATAGGTGTCACAAGAAGCTCAAATGTTCTTCAGTTACCTTAGTGAGTGGACCCTATATCCTATATCTTAAACCCTAAGTTACCCTATATCATTTAACTTTAACTCCAAACCTTGTACCATTTACATTAAACCCTAATCCATAAGCCCCGAACCCCAAACCCTTTAAATTATAGACCCTAAAACCTAATCCAATACATTTATCCCCAATTAACATCCTTATATATATATATATATATATATATATATATATATATATATATATATATATATATATATATATATATATATATATATATAATTGGGGCAAATTTGGGAACCTTGAATGTGTGTGTGTGTGTGTGTGTGTGTGTGTGTGTGTGTGTGTGTGTGTGTGTGTGTGTGATTACAAAATGTGAATTTAGAATCAATTATCCCCCGCATCATCATAGATTGAGCCTACAAAGTCAATTGTGGTGATGAGGGATGCAATTTTAACCAAGTTCATCCCTATGAACCTAATTCTTACTATATATAGTAAGAATTAGGTTCACAGGGATGAAATTGGTTAAAAGTGCATCCCTCATTACCAAAATTGACTTTGTAGGCTCAAAATATGATGATGTGGGGGATAATTGATTCTAAATTCACATTCTGTAATCACATATATAGATTCAAGGTTCCCAAATTTACCCCAATTGCCTACATGATTGTATAAATGTACCCTAAAACCTATGTACCCTAAGCCCTAACCTTTAAAGTTTTAATTCCTAAAATCTAAACCATAAATATAAACTCTTTAAACCTTGACCCTATCATTTTATCCCAAATTAACATCATTTGTATACTAAGAATTAAGTTCATAGGGCTCAGTTTGGCCTAAATCACACAAATGATTACCCCATTT
Source organism: Torreya grandis (assembly GCA_037957365.1). Taxonomy (NCBI): domain Eukaryota; kingdom Viridiplantae; phylum Streptophyta; class Pinopsida; order Cupressales; family Taxaceae; genus Torreya; species Torreya grandis. The sequence goes on along the minus strand of JARHVA010005051.1, from coordinate 832,940 downwards.
GACTAATTCACTCAATCTGCATGATGACATCTAGGGTATAATGGAAACCCAAAATCACATTTAATTTTTAATGACTTATTATTTTTTGGGGGGGCTTTGGCATGCTCATATTTTCTTTCTCAAAGAATTAGGAAAGGTCCCTATAGTTGTGCACCTTCACTTTAGAACTTAATTTTAATAACTAATTCCTAAAACATAAATTGCAATCCCTGATCCATAAACCCTGTGCACTAATTTAACTTAATTCCCAATCCATAATCCCTTATCTACATTAAGTATAACTTGATCACATTATTATTATTAACGTAGGCAACACTCACTCTTAAGTGCCAATTTCCAACCCCATAGCTTGTATGGACAATAATGCAATCATGTTATTGTCAACATCAGATTTATAATGGGTTGGGTGTGTTGAGACCTTTGTGGAAATCACAATGTGATCACATTATTTATTAATGTGATCACGCTATTATCATTATCAACTCCCTAATGGGTTGGGTGTGTTGGGACCTCATAGAAAGCATAAAATGATCACATTATTCAATAACCTGATCATATTATTATTATTTTAGTGATAATCTCACTTATCAACAAATATTTTTATCCCAAATCAAGAATTCTATCCCCACAAACATTCTCTGCATACTTCTATGAGATCTATGTGCTTGACCCCACCTTGAAAAGTTGTCAATTGTCCCTTCTGATGGGTTCTAAATCACATTCAAAGAGGAAGAGAAAGTTGTTGAAGAACAAAACACTAGAGGAATTAAAATATTTCAAAGAGAAACATAATCTACTAATGTGAAAATTTTGTGGTAAATAAGGTACAAACCCTAATCTTGATGAACCAAATGCCATAGATAATGAGCCAATTGATGATAATGAATTAAACAATGATGAAATTGACTATAATGTTGAAATTGACCATAATGAAATGAATAATAATGAAATTGAAAATAATTAATTAGTTAATGTTGGAATTTCACATTTAAAGTTCTAAGTTTTTGATTTTGTTGATGATGAGTCTATATATGATGCTTCACCCCCCATAAATGAATAAAATTTGATGGAAACAAATAATGATGAAATTAACCATAAAAAAAAATTAGAGAAACATATAATGAATAAATTAACAATGAAAAATTTAATGCCATCCCACCCTTAAACAATGAAAGTAATAATAGTTTTGAAATGCCCTCTCAACAAATTCCACCATTACCAACACCTTCGAGAAATATGCGTATAAAATACAAGTACTTAATTGAAGTCGATGAAAATATTTTAAAACCAATACATAAAAAATTGTTTGATCACCATTCAAGAAGATTGGCTCAATAAATTTGGGATATTTTCTTTGATAATTTGCAGTATGATAGACAAAGATGCCAATTATTTGTTTAATTGATAAAATTAAATAAAATGAGACCAATAATGTACATGTTAGGACTAAGAACATCTAACATGGATGATGAAAATGATGAAATTATTGAAAGTCTACATGATGCATATCATATTATCATCTTAAAATCATGCACCAAAGATTATAATTTTTCCCAATGTATACTTACAACTTGTGTAGTAAGTGACATAATAGTGAAAAAATGAATGGTTTCAAAAACAGGATGAACAATTAATATAAATAGAAAAACAATAAGGAAATAAAATGAAATATTTGAAATACTTAATAAACCTAATACCAATTCATTATGGACATTCTCTAGTAAACTTCCACGAAAGGACTAGGCTCTATCTAATACTCTAAAATAGTTACTCAATTTTGGAAAGACAATACAAGAGTTTCACCTAATGCAATAGATGTTACGAAAAGAAGAGTTGGTTATCGTAACCGTGAACCACATCCAAAACATTTATTAGATATGACTCAAACACAATTTCACTCTAAATTTTTGGAAAAACATCCACAAATTTCTATTTGTCAAAGATATTTTGAGATGGCAAAACCTTTTTATGTTAAAATAAATTACACACGCACCACTTATTATTACAGGCAACATGTTGAATTTTCAATGCACTATGATGTTTTCCACTATATTCATTTTACTTTGCATACTAACATTTTTCACAAGTGTGGTATTGAATTTCCACCAAAATCAATCAGGGGAATTTATTTCAACTATATTCTATAGAAGACCGGGTGGGTAATTATTTTACAACAAATAATGTTTAAATAAAAATTACAATATTTGTGGTGAATTGCCAAATTTAAAAAAATGTATCCATGAGGAGATTAAAAGTGAAATTGGATAGGAATTAGTTGGTTTAAGAAAATATAAATTAGTGACTTATCAAGTAAAATATGGCAAAGAAACTAAAAGGTGTGAGCTTGTTACAAAAAAGATACTTATTTCAGAATTTTTGGTCAAATTTAGGGAGAAGATTGTTTATGACTATGCAAGGCACACACATAGGGCTAGATGGTTGGATAGACATTTAAATATATGCAAGGATACATTCCCACATAGTTCCATTATTTTAGTAGTTGATTTTGTAGAAAATTACACATTCAAACACCAAATGGAAGTTCAATCACAATATTACAACTCATCACAAGTTGCAATATTTGTGCATATAGAATTCCTGCATGCACCTAATATTATAGAGAAATAATGGAAAATATTAAGGGAGTACCATTTCTATATCAGTGATCATAGATAACATTGTTCAGATTATGTATAAGATTATTTTTAGAAGTTTTATGAATAGTAGATTCAGAAGAACATTACTTTCAATCAATATTACATTTGCTCAGACAATTGCACATCATAATTCAAAAATGAATGGATGTTTTATTGGTTGATAAGGATGCACACTACCATATGTATAGAACATATTTAGAGTTTCACCGAGGCTATCCATGGAAAAGGGGAGCATGATGGTGTTAAAGCATGTGTAAATAGATCTATTGCAAGGGGGAGTTGAAATTTGAAGAGGGTGTTCATTTGTCAAATGTAAAAACTATGGTTGAATGGTGTAATGAGAACATGTGTCATGGTGATCAACCAAATTCTACTATTTGTATACATTTATAGTTAATGGAGAAAGAAAACTTACAATAGTATGAGGATTGTATGACTCTAATGGGTTCGATTGACATCCACTCATTTCGTAGCTCAAATGCAAGTTCTTGGACTATTCATATGAGACACTTGGCATGTTTCTATTCTACATGTGTGGAATCTATGTAGAATGAGTGTGATTCATAAGAGTGGGTGGATGATTAGAGTTACAAACCTCTAATTCTAGTCAACACATATCAAGTTCCAATAGTACTATAACTTATAGATATGACATCATAAAATGACTTTGACCATGTATTTAATCTAGTACAGTTAGGTAGAATATTTTTCATTATGTACAATTTATTCTCATTATTTATATATCTTCATATTATCACTAAAAATGATTTTTTGTGATGTATAAGGCATGTTTTTGTAGTTATTATAGATGAGGATAATGAAGAAGGCAGTGATTAGTATGTGTGTTGGTGTGTAGATAGAAAGAAAAAAAATTGACTTCCCTAGTTATAGATGGAGAAAACATTGACTATCCCACTAGGTTAGTGGTAGTCACTAGAACTTGCTTTTGATGATATCTTATTAAAAATAATATCAATGGTTATTTGAAGAGTTTAAAATGCACAAGAAGATACTACACTATTCAAATTTCATTCTTGAAATGAATATTCAACTACAAAAATATCATGAGAGGCCATTAAACAGGAAACTATGGAAAGTTCAGGAGTCAGATCATGAAGTTATTCTTGATACTATCAAGGTTAGAGTAGATCTTAATGCTTCGTTGGATTGAAATATGGAGGTATGTTGAATTTTCAAATGTAGATGTAATTGATTTTTAATTTCTTACTAACAAGTTTTTGTAAGTTAGTGGTGCTAGATAAGCTTTCACCTTCATGTGGTTGACACTATCAGTAAAGACTTATATATTTTTGAATCTAAGGGAAGCTTAGATTTTATGTGTGTTTTCTTTGGGGTGTGATTAGAGGGATTAAGGAGGAATGTGAAAGATATGATGGTTCATGGAAATGACTTACATTTTTTGTTTTATGTGTGTTGGAACTTAGGTTAAAAATTTGCATTTTATGGTATTGGGAAGGGTGTTTTGAGGCCAGAATGAGTGGTGGGTTTATCGATCGGGCCTAATGAGAGGCTAAAAACATGGTCCTAGAGGTTATCTACCCCCAAAATGCATTGGTGGTATCATTTTTCACCTACAAAGCATCAAAACCAAAGTTCTATAACCACAACTTGAACTCTAACAACATTGATTGTTAGTGTTTCCACTCTCTAGAACGGTAGTGAAATGCACTTTTTATTAGATTAAAATGTCATGGTGGCATAATAACATGTAATTTGTCTATCTAAATGTGATAAAATAAATATATTTATAGGTGGAGGTCCCAGAGGTAGAAATGCCAATTGAAGGTCAAGAAATTACTTGTTCACTAACAAAAACTTGCATTTTTAGACCTATCACTGTAACTTGTCTAACAGATTGATCTCAAAGCTTCCACCTGAGCTCTATAGGTTGAGATTAAATGGATTAATTTAGTAAATTAGGGATCTGATGATTTTCATAAATGACTTATATTTTTTTTATGCGTGTTTGAACTTAGGCTTAAAATTTGCATTTTTATTATATTGGGAAGGGTGTTCTTGAGGCCAGAATGGATGGTGGGTTTGTCGATCAGTCCTAATAGGAGGCCAAAAACTTGGTCCTAGAGTTTATCCACCCCATATACATATTTTTTGTGTAAATTTTCACCCATGAGCCATCGAAACTAGATTTATACAACCACAACTTGAACTCTAACAACATTTGTTGTTAGTGTTTCCACTCTCTAGAATGGTAGTGAAAATGCACTTTCAGGTGGATTCAAAAATAGTGGTAGCACAATAACATCTAATTTATCTATCTAGACATGATTAAAGTGATATATTAATAGGTGGAGGTCCCAAAGGTATAAATTCTAGTTGGAGCTTGAGAAGTTGCTTGTTCACTAATAAAAACTTGCATTTTTATACCCATCAATGCAACTTGTCTAACGGATTGATATTGAAGATTCCACCCAAGTGCTTTGGGTTAAAATTAGAGGGATTAAATTGGTATGTAAAATATCTAATTATTCATATAAATGGCTTACAATTTTTGTTTTATGCTTTTTTGAAGTTAGGCTAAATAATTGCATTTTTATTGTATCGAGAAGGGTATTTTTTAGGCCAAAATGGTTGGTGGGTTTGTCGATCGATCTTAATGAGAGGCAAATAACCTAGTCCTCGAGGTTATCCACCCCACCCAAACATGTTGGTGGTGTCAGTTTTCAACCATGAAGCATTTAATTTAGAGTTTTGTAATCACAACGTGAACTTTGATAGCATTTATTGTCAGTGTTTTTGTTCTTTGGAATGGTAGTGAAAATGCACTTTCAAGTGGATTCAAACATCATGGTGGCACAATAACATATAATTTGTCTATTTGGATGTGATAAAATCAAAAAAAATTTAGGTAAATGTCTCAAAGGTGTAAATGTCAGATGGAGCTCAAGAAGTTACTTGTTCACTAATAAAAACCTGCATTTTTGGACCCATCACTGTAACTTGTCTAATTGATTGATCTCTAAGCTTCCACCTAAGTGCTCTAGGGTGAGATTATAGGGATTAAGTTGGTATGTGAGGGGTCTAATATTTTTTATTAATAACTTATAGGTTTTATTCTATGTGTGTTTGAACTTAGGCTAAAAATTTGCATTTTTCTTATATTGGGAAGGGTGTTCTTGAGGCCAAAATAGGTGGTGGGTTTGTCGATTAGGCCTGATAGGAGGCCAATAACTTGGTCCTAGATGTTATACACCCCCCTTAAACATGTTGGTGATGTCATTTTTCACCTAGGAAACATTGAAACGAGATTTCTACAATCAGAACTTGAACTCTGACAACTTAAACAAGAGACCTAGAAACTTAATGAGTAATTGATCTATTGACCTATTGAAAACTTTGAAAACTTTGAAAATTTTGAAAAAATTGACAACTTTGAAAATTTTGAAAACTTTGAAAATTTTTAAAACTTTGACAACTTAAACTAGAGACCTAGAAACTTAATGAGTAATTGATCCATTGACCTATTGACCTATTGACAATTTTGACAACTTTGACAATTTTGAAAAAAATTACAACTTTGAAAACTTTGACCTATTGACCTATTAGGTGGCATTGAGTAATTGAATTATCAACCTACTGACTTCTAGAACAAAGAAACCTTATTTATACCATGTTTTGGGTTAACAGTCAATTTTGGTTTTGTAACATCACATTCTATTTGAGGTAGATGGTGAAGATTATGAGTATTAAATATTTAATTCTCTATTATAGAAGGTGTTGATAAACTTATTTTCGGTTATAGAGTCCTTTGATGTTGAAAAACCTAGAGACCATGCATACCCCTATGATAAACTTATTATTTGTGAATGCCCTGAGGGTTGTGAGAACTTGATCATTGAAGGAAAAAAGTTTTAAGAATGTTAGATAGATCTAATCCAAGCATTAGATCATCTTGAAAGTCCTGGTTGGACATTATATGCAATTATTTTTAGTCTTGGCCTATAGAGTTGCTACAAACCTTGACTTTTAGGGTTTTGACCATAAGAAGAGATTCAACTCTTAAAAATTCATTAAATTTTTTAATCTAGTGTTTATTATGGTATATTAAGTGAATAAATTTATTTCATACTTTTACCTTTTATATTTCATAATGTACTACCCTGTAGGTAGTCAACTAGCTTAAGAGACCTAGTGAGAAAGAGGCTAAAGAAGAAAGTTGAACTTAGGTGAAGAGTTGACGACCAAAATTGATTTAAAAATAGGATTGTAAAAAATGGTGGTCAAATATAGTTTTGTTTTGGTCAAAGTGTCTTCATAATGGTCAAATCATGGAGCTTTGTGCATTTTAAGGGTTACTTAGAATGTCAAGTAAGCCTAGAGGTACAAGATTTTGCAAAGGAACCCAACCCAAGATTTTATGTGAGGTAATGGAATGGAAAAGGGTTGTCAAAAACATAATAATTTTTTCTTGAAGATTCTATGTATGGAATAGAACATGAAGTTTTCCCTAAAATAGGGCTATAAGCCAAGACAAAGGCTAAAGAGAGAAATCTGAGTAAAGATAAAAGAGAGGGGTTCAAAAGTTAGAATTGTGTTGTATGAGTAGGATAAGGAATCTTGAGGTAGAAGATAAGTGAATAAAAAATATTAGATAAAAATACCTTTGATCAAGATCATGAACACTTGCAAGCTGTTGAGAAAGCTCTACATCAAAATCACGTACAAGAAATAGGTACCAAAAAAAAAAGTTCATTAATCCTAAGTGATAAGAGTGTCATTAGTCATTTCCACTCACATAATGAAATTTAAAAACATTAATTTAAAAAAATATGTACTTGATCCAAGATTTATAGAATTAAAAAGAATAAGTTTTTAATCCTCATTTGTACGTGCATACAACATTAAATACAAGATCCAATATAGATAATACTTTAGAAGATCAAAACAACATTATATAATAACACATAATGAAATAAAAATTTAATATAAATTATATAGATCAAGCCATTATAGGGATACAATATAGCCACATACATGTCTAATGTCAATAATACATAGATTAAGCCATGATAGCCATACAAAAAATTACATCTACCAACATAGTATCTAATGTTGGCTGAATGTCACATATACATATACAATGCCAAAAATTCACCAATTTCCATATAAGCATACAAAAAAGTACATCTCATGTGTGTAAGACATCTTATTCATCAAATAGCCTCCCTCTCTATGCCTTCCTCGAAGAAGACTCTCCCTGGGATGCCCAACTAGTAGATGGAGACCCCTATAATGTGTTTGATTCAAGGTCTAGTTTCAGGTCCTATGCTCTTATTTGTCTTTTAGATAGCATGATCAAATACAAGAAGTATTAAGAATCTAAGATAAAATACATGTTCAAGCAATTGTTAAGAAATTGATTTTAAACTACAATAAAAAATCATTTAAACATGTGCACTTACTACATGCTCATGATTTTGCTCAATCTATTTTTAATGCTCAATCAAGTCAATGGCAGGCTCGTCTATCCAAATAGGCATCTAAAATATGGGAGGAACATGAGAATTTTCCCCAATCACCATCTGATTGGGACTATCAACAGTCATAGGAAAACCCTACATACACAATACATAAACATAAGCTATATTTGCCCCAAATACACATATACTAAAATTATTAAAACAATTCTATTTTTATAATTCAAAATTACAATAAACAATATATACCTCTGTCAGTGCCTATGTAGATGACATTGTAGTAGCAATGCCTATGTCTGTCTCAACTCATAGATAGGGAGGAGTTTCAGTACCATCCATCAATTGTTCATGTAAACAAGGTTGAGCACTTAAATTTATATAAATTACATCAAATATTATATATGGAAACCAAAACAATCAATAAAAGCACTTGTACATATAAAATATATGTCTATATAAGTACATGAATGTAATGACACATTATAAGAAAGAAGAAGACAAGCATGTATGTGAAAATAAACTTAGATTTAAAATTATAAGCCATCTATTGAAGTGTTAGAGCAGAAGCATTTTACCAAAACCAAAATTAGAGGATTAAAACTATGAAACAGAATATATAATATACTAGTTTCTTTTTTTTCAAATTGATAAGTATAAATATACCTGGGTTAAGATCTTCAATTTATGTTATATTACATGTTGGACTATATTGGTTGTTAATTTATTACTTTCCTAAAAATAGGGGTTTGAATTAGGTCTGGACCCTCATAACTAATTCCTTTTGGATGAATTTTCAAGATTAACTTAAAGTATCTAGGGATATTTAAAATTGTGTTTTAAAAAGGTGGGCCTATATTTAATGGAGTAGAGTGATAAAGTATGATTGGCTTCCTAGGATTATAGAGAAATTAATGACCAATGATTTAACCACACTATATATAATAGGGATACTCTAGATTATGTAGGTGGAGATTATTGTCCCATTGATTAGATACCTTTGCAAGTGACCTAGATTCACCAACTAGGATGTGTCATATAAAATAGTTTAAGGTTGTGATTAGGATACTAGGCTTGTCAGCTAAAGGTAGGGTTGTGGGCTTAATAGAGGATTGTGATAAAGGTAAGGTTTTTAATTAGGTGTAATACTTTGGTCTATGATAACATGACCCCTATACTCATCATGGGTTAGGTGTACGAGCACATGACCCCTACATGCATCACGAGCTAGGTGTATGAGCCCATGACCCTTTACTAGTGAGGGTTAGAAATTGGGATAGTGGGGGCCATCAAGGCTTCTATTTAGATAGGTATTCCACCATTGAGAGACCTTCCATGGTGGTGGACACAATGACAATGATATATTTGTTAGCTTTACTATATTAGGGTATTTTAGGATAGTTTTTAAATGAGGTGGACACTCTACTACCATTATGGGAAAAATTGGGAGAGTAGTAATTAGAGGAGTACATTTATAAAAATATCATGTGTTTATGTTGCAATTATGGCAAGATGACAACATTAAGTACAACCACCACCATAATATGTAGATACTTAGATGTAGAAACAACCATAGGATAGAGGGTGAGGAGATGAAGTTTAGGGGGAAACAAGGATGAGCATACACTTGTTAGAGAGGAACCAACAAGATAAGAGAAGAATTCTAAGATGAGGTCCAATTAAGAATTATTCCTAGACTAACATGAATTTACCTAAATAAAGTATAAGTAAAAGACACAAAAGTAGAGAAATCGTATCCCACATCACTCATCAACATGTATATGTAAACAACTGTAGTTATAACAAATGCAAATAGAAAAACATATACGTAAATAATTTTTACCTCTATATATGTAAATGGTGTCATCCTAATAGAGGAAGATGCAGTCATGGATGGCCTAGCAACTAGATCTTAATGTGTGAATAATGGTTGTGATAAATTGAATGATGTAAATATTGGTTGTGACGATGAAGGAACTGTCACATCTTATGACATAAAATATATATATATATATATTATATTAAATTTTTATGTAAATTAATTTTTAGCTTAGAAATTAGATTTGTAAATATAACTTAAATTTAACATGAAATTTATATAAAATATACCTACATCTATGTGGTTATTAATGATTTCACACCAAATGTGCATTCTAAAACCTTATCAGTCATAAGAATATGATCTAAGCCATCTGAACCGCTGATGCCATCATCATCAAAATATCCCATGCACATAGCTCCACACAAACTACAAGGGTGGGGTTAAGGTCAGGTAGCCTATGGCGTATCTGTAGTATCACTCTATGAAAGCCTACTCATATGCTAAATGAGTGTATTGGTGAGTGAGCTAAGAGCATGGAGTGTGTCTATCTTGATGACCTGTTATACCACAAAAGGGATCTCAGGCTCAAGTGGCTTTTGTATATGAATCTGTGTAGGCTGATTAGACACATGATGTGTACCTAGTTGATCTTACATAAAGCCTTTTGCTCGGCCCTAAAACTCACTAAAATCAAAATAATTAAGAATCCAATTGAGGACCTCATGGTTGTTACATGGTGGATAATCACAGACCATACACCATCAATCCCAAAAATTGGTTGTGATTAAGTTATGTACACAGTGATGGATAGGTAAATGTTTGGTCATTATGGGAAAGGGGGAATTGGTGGCTGGGTTGACAATTAGGGCATAAATGTTGGCTTTTGAAATTTCTAAATTCTTGACCTAAAGGGCTTACAACTTGTCAGCATAATAGGCCCTATGATTATCTCTATATGAGGTTTATCAATTAATTTGACTCATTATCGAGTCACTTTGACCTAATAAGGTCTATAGGGAATCAGCTAGTTAGGTGCGGTGGGGGTTGGTTGAATTGGGATCTCTCATTCAGTCAATTAAGTCTTAAATTTCAATTTTGTTTCCAATAATATTATCCATCAATAAATCTTGACTACTAAGGGAGTTTTGGTGAACTTAAGGAGGGTTAGGTGGAGGCATAGGAGGAATCATAGCGTTTTGTGGAGGGTTGGGAGGGTTATCAAGATGGGTTGTTAGAAAAAAAAATTAAAAACATGGATTAAAAATAATGAAAATTATGAAAAATTAGGGTTAAAAAGAAGAGATTTTGATGACTTGCCTCTCCTACATGGTGGCATCATTGATCAACAGGCTTGTGGGATGAATTCTAGCACTTCCTGGCACTTCTGGCATTGGTTTGAAGAAAATGCAATTACAGAGCACGCTATGAGTAGGAAAAACGAATGCAAAATGAATACATTTTATGTTAGGATTTCATATTTTTTTATAATATAGGGAACATGATCATATTAGTGTTAATAACATGATCACATTATTTTTTAATATAATGTGATTGTGTTATGGCTCAATAATCCTAAGCCTAGATTTAAGTAACATGATCATGTTAATTAAATAACACAATTATGTTATAGATTAACATAATCATGTTGCATTAAATTTCCACATAATTTTCCCCCAACTCTATGCACTTACCCTCATGACTATTATAAATTTGTATAGAAGGGGAAGGATAACTAGTTTCTTGTGTGTGACTTACAACATAAATTTGACCTAGTTATCCTTCACTACCATTGTAAAATGATACATCATTATAATTCCAATATTTAGTATCACCATTCACATAATCATTGTCATTTACATCAGCATTTATCCACTCATTGGTATAAATTATCATAAGGCATGTGATGTATATAAATATGGAGTCTATCGATTGAGACATAATAGGGTTTGAAATATGCCCAAGAATATAAAATTATCTAAACCCTAAGAGGATGACAAATTAAAACATGTCCCTACCTTAATATATATAAAACAAATAAACCTAAGGGTTTAAATTTTTTTTTTCAAAAATTAAAACCCTAATGTCAAAGGCACTTAAACTAAGGGAAAACAACAATCAAACTTGAAATTCAAACCCTAATAGAAGGTAGATCCAAAAATTTAATAAAATCTAAAACACTATTGTAGGATGAAACCTAATACTTTTCATGTTTAATTAAATGATTGGGTTCACCAAAATGTTTTAATTATTTTGGATTTAGGGGTCCTAAAATAGTGTAAAACTATGCATTAATATATTATGTAAAATATAGCAATAAAGTACTAATCCAGGAATTAAAATTGATATTCTATATATTGCACGTTTTTGGTTTGGAAATGAAAAATCAAGAGAGTATAAGTGTTCTTAGTTGACTCTAATTATGTGTTTCTCATAAAAACTGTCCCTCCACCAATAAATGTTTTATACATACATCGCTAGTTATTTAGACGTGAAATAGAGATTGAAAATATCTCTGAACATTATTGGTAGAATTTGACCCCTATGGCTACTATCACTTTCTATTTGTTAGAAACAGTGTCCCTATGCACTAAGAAGGTCCATAACCCTTGAGACGTCTATGCTTACACCTAAAAGTGCTTCATGTGTGTATGCTTGCCTTTGATCATGTGCATTGATCTTTAGTTTGATTCCCCTTCTACCCAAATCCTATTTTTTATTTTGATTGTAAGATACATTTGAAAATGAAATTATCTCTTTAGTTTGGAATAACCTCGACCAATCCCCTCTAAGTAGTTGAGAGTTACCTATGTTCTAATACTCTGAAGAGGGCTAAAATTGTAGGCATTTTTCCCACCTATGTGTGTGTCTACCAAACTAGGTGAAATCAATTCTAAATTCCATTTCTCTTAGGTCTTATTTTATTACAAACATGCAATTGATATACATAATCAGATTTATTCCTTTACAAACTTCAAACATATATTTAAGAAGAATATAAGTCAATTAGATGACTATTTTTCTCTATGAATGTTTGTGTCTCCAAATGAATGTCTCTCCCTAAAATGATCTTAGAGGATTTGTATATATAGTTCTCTCAAATTTAAATTAGGTAATTATTATCATACACAAGCTAACCCAAAATGATAAAATAAAATAACGTGAAGGGTATCCAACTCAAAAGAGATGTAAAAATGATGTTAGGACATTACCAAAAACATTGAACCTTGGTAGTAACCAAAACAATCTAAGTGTACTAGAATTGTTCTAGGAATACAAAAAAGAGCATGACCAAGAAGATAAAAGCTAGAGATCCTTGTGACAGACCACCATGTAGAAGTATCAAATAGATTAACACACAACCAAGCCAAACAAACAAGGGAGAGAAATATCAAGACATAATGCTAATAAGCTCCAATTTTTAATGAGATTCCATATATGTAAATTCACATGAAAATGATTGTACAAAAAAGTTTCATACTAAATTTGGGTGTCTATACCTTGAACCTTTTCCTAGTATCTGATTCCAAGAATATCAATGTTTTTACCATCTTGTCAACTCATTGAGAACTTATAGTGGTCACCCTAAACTTGTGGGTAATATCTGACCAAAATTTCTTGATTTAGATGCTAATAAACCTAATGAGATTAGCTTAAATACTAAAGTGGGATTTAAAATATTATTATGTAATATCTTTGTAAGGATCTTGTTATTTGATTCAACTTAACCATTTCATTGAGGATGATAAGGAGTGGAAAAGTTTTGGATAATTTAGAATTTTTGGGAAATATGCTTCATGTCCTTATTTTTTAAATTTCCACCATTATCAGATATGATGGTGTATGTAATTACTATTACCTTTTAATTCACCCTTTTTTTTTTTTTTTGTGAACCTTCCCTAAGTGAAAGTTGACCCACCATCTTACTTTATTGATCATATGTTTATTTCTTAAGTCGACGCTTTGTTTTGAAATTTTATCTACTTGTCTTCATATGTGAAAAATTACTAAAGAATTGAACCTTTGCACTTGAACTCTTTTCAAAGTTCAAGAGTTCAATAGTTCAAAGGTTCAACAGTTAAAAGGTTCAACATTTTATGACTTTAGTCCCACCTTTCCCGAAGTCTTTTAATTCAAAATTTGTGGGAGATTTTAAAAAAAGTAAATCATTTAGAAGGAAATATATCCAGAAATTTTTATGAAATGGAAAGTTCTAATTTTAAAAGGTTATGAGTAATCATTACACATTAAGGTCATGTTTGAAAACTCCTTATAATTAATGCACCTATCAGAATTTGCATCTTGTCAAATAAGTTTAGCATAAGTTAATTTATCTAGTAATTATTCCACCTGATTTCATGCATTTATCAAGAAAGGACAAGCCATTTTTAACAATAAACACATAGGTTCATGCAAAGGAGAGTAGCACTGGAAGTATAAGATTTTTATTGAAAAGGTTCTGGTACTATTTAAGAAGTTCAAAGCATTTTTTATTATATCCTCCAATCTATAGCCATGAAATCTACTTGTGTTGGTTATGAACATGGTCCTGGTCTTGTTTGTTCTCTTCCTAAATTTGGGGATACTTCTCTAGCTCAATATAATTTAGATGATTTTAAAGAGAGGGTTAAAAAACCTATGTCAACTCCTATGATGAAGAAAATAGTGGAAATTGGTTTAGTCAAAGTTGTAGCCTTTCTCATGGTAGTACAATGCCCTAAATTAGTTATGGAATGTATGAGTAGATATGACCCCCAAAATAGGTGTATCAAAAATACGGATGGTAATATGTTACTACTTGTCAATAGACAAACCCTAATGGTTGTGATGAAAATTTTGCCCAAGAAGCCATATTTTAATCTTAATATTACTTCCTCTTATGGTCATTTTTCATTAGAGAGTAAACTATAGGAGTGTAATTATGATAAATTGGTTGCTAAAATTTCAAAAAGGAGGTTCAGGACTACCCAGACCACTAACCAGAGATCACATGATACTAGAAGTAAAGGATATTGCATTGTTTTTACACCAGCTAAAGGGTAACTCCCAGGCATTTTATTGGGAGGACTGGATGTACTTATTCATTTAGGTGATTCTCCAAGGAGAATAGTATTTGGATTGGGCATAAATCATAGTCAAATATTTGCATCTAGGTTTGAGTAATTATTTGGGGAATAAGGATTTTTATATTTCTTCATATCTCTTTTACTACTTAGCATCTACAAGAGAACGGAGAGGGTTGCCTCATGCATCCTTAGTTGAAGACAATAATTTATAATTATTACCCACATTTGTAGATGTAAAATTGTTATGAAAACTATGGAAGGGTTAATGATGTTTTTACTCGTAGAATGACTTATGAATTTAAAGGTAATGTTATTAATAGAATGTCTAATGAAGCCATGCAGATGATCAGTATTTATGGTAGTTTCTTCATTCAATTTTCCAAATTTACTTATATCAGAGTTGGTGGTTTTGACGGTGAACCAGTGAAGCTGCCCAGATGTGTTTTTGACCACTTTGTATTGACATAAGTTTGCAGGCAACTAGTTCATGTAGATAAGAAATTTCCAATGAAGAAAGAATTTGATATATCTTTTCTCATTAAACTAGGACACTATTCATGCTAGTCTATTTTTTATGCCTCAAATTTAGAGGTGGACTTGAAAAAGTTCAATCTTTAGTACTATAATGCTAGACCCCAGTTTGATAGCAAAGGTTTTGCTAGGGACAATCTATATTTTGAAATAGGATTTTTACACATTCCCTAAATTAAAGACTATTGGGAGGATTGTTTAGATGAATTAGAAGTTAAAAGAAAGCTTTGGTGCAAGTTCTCTTTGGGGAAAATAGTTACACTCAATTTGAGTATGAATATCTCTATAATAATTGATGATGAAGAATAGGTGGTTGATCCTCATTTTGAACAAGTAAAATAGGTACCTATTCTAGAAGTTGATTGGATTAAAGATGAAGAGGATCAGTTTGAAGTCAAAACTCTCCTAGTGATAAGGAGAACTGAGAAATGGTTAAGGGGTTGTAGATTGAAGGAGGTTTAAAATGAAGATTCCCAGCGATGTGCACCAATTGGTGAATCACTATCTCCAATACCCAAAATTATGAACCATTTACTTTCTAGGTATTTACCAACTCAATTTAGTCTCAATTAACATCCTTTGTAGTAAGAATCCAGTTTGAACAAATGGCATATCTAGTGATTAGACATTAATATATAGGTTGTCAAAACTAAACCATATGCCCTAATCCCTAATGATCCCTAAAACATTTAAATTTTAAGCCATATACCCTAATGCCCACTATGTATGTCACAAACATACATGCCTTATGATATAACTAATTTTATCATGAGATGTCATTTAATTTATTCACTTTTTAAACCTATGGCTAAATCCTTTAGAGTAACAATCTAGCTCTATGCATTTGTTCAATAAATTGGGGCTATTTTGAGTCCCTTCAACCTAATTAACCAAAGAGGAGGAGATGTAGTTTATTCTTTTAATCGAGGAGGTATTTAATGCTAATTTGAGGGTCTTTAATAGCAAGATATGATTTGGGGCAAAATCAAAAGATCAATCTTCTATCATGAATTAATATAATTAGTCAATTTTTATAATTCCAAGTGTGATTTGGGAAAAATTGAACCCCTAAACCAAATTTATGGCTCAATCATTTTTATAACATGTACATGGTATAATTGACCCTACTTTTATTAAAAATACAAACATGAAGTTAATCAAGTCATAAATAGGTGTCACAAGAAGCGCAAATGTACTTCAATTACCTTAGTGATTGGACCCTATATCCTATATCTTAAACCCTAAGTTACCCTATATCATTTAACTTTAACTCCAAACCTTCTACCATTTACATTAAACCCTAATCCATAAGTCCCAAACCCCAAGCCCTTTAAATTATAGACCCTAAAACCTAAACCAATACATTTAGCCCCAATTAACATCCTTTATATATATATATATATATATATATATATATATATATAATTTGGGCAAATTTTGGAACATTGAATATATATATATATATCTGTGTGTGTGTGTGTGTGTGATTATAGAATGTGAATTTAGAATAAATTATCCCCCGCATCATCGTATATTGAGCCTACAAAGTCAATTGTGGTAATGAGGGATGCAATTTTAACCAAGTTCATCCCTGCGAACCTAATTCTTACTATATATATATATATATATATATATATATATATATATATATATATATATATTAGGTTCGCATGGATGAACTTGGTTAAAATTACATCCCTCATTACCACAATTGAATTTTTAGGCTCAATCTACAATGATGTGGGGGATAATTGATTCTAAATTCACATTCTGTAATCACATATATAGATTCAAGGTTCCCAAATTTACCCCAATTGCTTACATGATTGCATAAATGTACCATAAGCCCTAATCTTTAAAGTTTGAATTCCTAAAATCTAAACCATAAATATAAACTCTTTAAACCTTGAACCTATCATTTTAGCCTAAATTAACATCATTTGTATACTAAGAATTAAGTTCATAGGGCTTAGTTTGGACTAAATCACACAACTTATTACCCCATTTGACTAATTCACTCAATCTGCAAGATGACATCTAGGGTATAATGGCAACCCAAAATCACATTATATTTTTAATGAATTATTATTTTTTGGGGGGCTTTGGCATGCTCATATTTTCTTTCTCAAAGAATTAGGAAAGGTCCCCATAGTCGTGCACCTTCACTTTAGACCTTAATTTTAATCACTAATTCCTAAAACATACATTGTAATCCCTGATCCACAAACCCTATGTACTAATTTACCTTAATCCCCAATATATAATCCCTTATCTACATTAAGTATAATATGATCACATTATTATTAACATAGACAACACTCACTCTTAAGTGCCAATTTCCAACCCCATAGCTTGTATGGACAATAATGCAATCATGTTATTGTCAATATCAGCTTTATAATGGGTTGGGTGTGTTGAGACCTTGTGGAAATCACAATGTCATCACATTATTTATTAATGTGATCACGCTATTATCATTATCAGCTCCCTAATGGGTTGGGTGTGTTGGGACCTCATGAAAAGCATAAAATGATCACATTATTCAATAATGTGATCATATTATTATTATTTTAGTGATAATCTCACTTATCAACAACTATTTTAGCCCAAATCAAGACTTCTATCCCCACAAACATTCTCTGCATACTTCTATGAGATCTATATGCTTGACCCCACCTTGAAAAGTTGTCAATTGTCCCTTCTGATGGGTTCTAAATCACATTCAAAGAGGAAGAGAAAGTTGTTGAAGAACAAAACACCAGAGGAATTAGAATATTTCAAAGAGAAACATAATCTACTAATGTGAAGAGTTTGTGGTAAATAAGGTCCAAACCCTAATCTTGATGAACCAAATGCCATAGAAAATGAGCCAATTGATGATAATGAATTAAACAATGACGAAATTGACCATAATGAAATGAATAATAATGAAATTGAAAATAATTAATTAATTAATGTTGGAAGTTCACATTTAAAGTTCCAAGTTTTTGATTTTGTTGATGATGAGTCTATGTATGATGCTTCACCACCCATAAATGAATAAAATTTGATGGAAACAAATAATGATGAAATTAACCATAAAAAAAAAATTGAGAAACATATAATGAAGAAATTAACAATGAAAAATTTAATGCCATCCCACCCTTAAACAATGAAAGTAATAATAGTTTTGAAACACCCTCTCAACAAATTCCACCATTACCAACACCTTCAAGAATTATGCGTATAAAATACAAGTACTTAATTGAAGTCGATGAAAATATTTTAAAACCAATACATAAAAAAATGTTTGATCACCATTCAAGAAGATTGGCTCAATAAATTTGGGATATTTTCTTTGATAATTTGTAGTATGATAGACAAAGATGCCAATTATTTGTTTCATTGATAAAATTGAATAAAATGAGACCAATAATGTACATGTTAGGACTAAGAAAATCTAACATGGATGATGAAAATGATGAAATTATTGAAAATATACATGATGCATATCATATTATCATCTTAAAATCATCGACCAAAGATTGTAATGTTGCCCAATGTATACTTACAACTTGTGTAGTAAGTGACATAACAATGAAAAAATGAATGGTTTCAAAAACAAGATGAACAATTAATATAAATAGAAAAACAATAAGGAAATCAATTGAAATATGTGAAAGACTTAATAAACCTAATACCAATTCATTATGGATATTCTCTAGAAGACTTCCATGAAAGGACTAGGCTCTATCTGATACTCTAAAATAGTTACTCAATTTCGGAAAGACAATACAAGAGTTTCACCTAATGCAATAGATGCTATGAAAAAAAGAGTTGGTTATCGTAACCGTGAACCACATCCAAAACATTTATTGGATATGACTCAAACACAATTGTACTCTAAATTTTTGGAAAAACATCCAAAATTTTCTATTTGTCAAAGATATTTTGAGATGGAAAAACCTTTTTATGTTAAAATAAATCACACACGCACCACTTATTGTTACAGGCAACATGTTGAATTTTCAATGCACTATGATGTTTTCCACTATATTCATTTTAATTTGCATACTAACATTTTTCACAAGTGTGGCATTGAATTTCCACCAAAATCAGTTAGGGAATTTATTCCAACTATATTCTATAGAAGACCGGGTGGGTAATTATTTTACAACAAATAATGTTTAAATAAAAATTGCAATATTTGTGATGAATTGCCAAATTTAAAAAAATGTATTCACGAGGAGATTACAAGTGAAATTGGATAGGAATTAGTTGGTTTAAGAAAATATAAATTAGTGACTTATCAAGTAAAATATGGCAAAGAAACTAAAAGGTGTGAGCTTGTTACAAAAAAGATACCTATTTCAGAATTTTTTGTCCAATTTAGGGAGAAGATTGTTTATGAATATGAAAGGCACACACATAGGGCTAGATGGTTGGATAGACATTTAAATATATGCATATAGAATTAATGCATGCACCTGATATTATACAGAAATAATGGAAAATATTAAGGGAGTACCATTTCTATATCAGTTATCATAGATAACATTGTTCAGATTATGTACAAGATTATTTTTAGAAGTTTTATGAATAGTAGATTTAGAAGAACATTACTTTCAATCAATATTACATTTGGTCAGACAATTGCACATCATAATTCAAAAATGCATAGATGTTTTATTGGTTGAGAAGGATGCACACTACCATATGTGGAGAACATATTTGGAGTTTTACCGAGGCTATCCATGGAAAAGGGGAGCATGATGGTGTTGAAGCATGTGTAAACAGATCTATTGCAAGGGGGAGTTGAAATTTGAAGAGGGTGTTCATTTGACAAATGTAAAAGCTATGGTTGAATGGTTAATGAGAACATGTGTCATGGTGCTCAACCAAATTCTACTATTTGTATACATTTCTAGTTAATGGAGGAAGAACACTTACAATAGTATGAGGATTGTATGACTCTAATGGGTTCAATTGACATCCACTCATTTTGTAGCTCAAATGCAAGTTCTTGAACTATTCATATGAGACACTTGGCATGTTTCTATTCTGCATGTGTGGACTCTATGTAAAATGAGTGTGAGTCACAAGAGTGGGTGGATGATTAGAGTTCCAAACCTCTAATTCTAGTCAACACATATCAGGTTTTAATAGTACTGTAACTTATAGATATGACATCATCAGATGACTTTGACCATGTATTTAATCTAGTACAGTTAGAATATTTTTCATTATGTATAGTTTATTCTCATTATTTATATGTCTTCATATTGTCACTAAAAATGATTTTTTATGATATACAAGGCATGTTTTTGTAGTTATTGTAGATGAGGATAATGAAGAAGGCAGTGATTACTATGTGTGTTGGTGTGTAGAGAGAAAGAAAAAAAATTGACTTCCCCAGTTATAGATGGAGAAAACATTGACTATCCCACTAGGTCAGTGGTAGTCACTAGAACTTGGTTTTGATGATATCTTATAAAAAAATTAGATCAATGGTTGTTTGAAGAGTTTAAAATGCATAGGAAGATACTGCACTATTCAAATTTCATTCTTGAAATGAATATTTAATTATAAAAATATCATGAGAGGCCATTAAATAGGAAACTATGGAAAGTTCAGGAGTCAGATCATGAAGTTATTCTTGATACTATCAAGGTTAGAGTAGATCTTAGTGGTTCATTGGATTGAAATATGGAGGTCTGTTGAATTTTAAAATGTAGATGTAATCGATTTTACCAAATATTTTTTATTTTCTAAGTAGTACATATATAAATTTGATTTTTAAATTTCTTACTAACATTTTTTTGTAAGTTAGTGGTGCTAGATAAGCTTTCACCTTCATGTGGTTGACACTATCAGTAAAGACTTATATATTCTTGAAGCTAAGAGAAGCTTAACTTTTATGTGTGTTTACTTTATGGTGTGATTATAGGGATTAAGGAGGAATGTGAAAGATATGATGGTTCATGGAAATGACTTACATTTTTTGTTTTATGTGTGTTTGAACTTAGACTAAAAGTTTACATTTTTTTGTATTGGGAAGGGTGTTCTTGAGGCCAGAATGAGTTGTGGGTTTATCAATCAGGCCTAATGAGAGGCTAAAAACCTAGTCCTAGAGGTTATCTACCCCACAAATGCATTTTTGGTATCATTTTTCACCACAACTTGAACTCTAACAACATTTATTGTTAGTGTTTCCGCTCTCTAGAACGGTAGTGAAAATGCACTTTTGATTAGATTCAAATGTCATGGTCACACAATAACATTTAATTTGTCTATCTAGATGTGATAAGAGCAATATGTTTATAGGTGGAGGTCCTGGAGGTAGAAATTCCAATTGAAGCTCAAGAAATTACTTGTTCACTAACAAAGACTTGCATTTTTGTACCTGTCATTGTAACTTGTCAAACAGATTGATCTCAACGCTTCCACCTAAGTTCTCTAGGTTGAAATTAAATGGATTAATTTATTACATTAGGGATCTAGTGATTTTCATAAATGACTTATATATTTTTTATGCGTGTTTGAACTTAGGCTTAAAATTTGCATTTTTCTTATATTGGGAAGGGTGTTCTTGAGGCCATAATGGGTGGTGGGTTTGTCGATCAGTCCTGATAGGAGGCCAAAAACTTGGTCCTAGAGGTTATCCACCCCATATACATATTTTTTCTGTAAATTTTCACCCATGAAGCATTGAAACTAGATTTCTACAACCACAACTTGAACTCTAACAACATTTGTTGTCAATGTTTCCACTCTCTAGAATGGTAGTGAAAATGCACTTTCAGGTGGTTTCAAAAATTATGGTAGCACAATAACATTTAATTTATCTATCTAGACATGGTTAAAGTGATCTATTTTTAGGTGGAGGTCCCAGAGGTAGAAATTCCAGTTAGAGCTTGAGAAGTTGCTTGTTCACTAATAAAAACTTGTATTTTTTATACCCATCAGTGCAACTTGTCTAATGGATTGATATCGAAGATTCCACCCAAGTGTTTTGGAGGGATTAAATTGGTATGTAAAATATCTAATTATTCATATAAATGACTTACAATTTTTTTATGCTTTTTTGAAGTTAGGCTAAATAATTGCATTTTTATTGTATCGAGAAGGGTATTTTTTAGGCCAAAATGGTTGGTGGGTTTGTCGATCGATCTTGATGAGAGGCCAAGAACCTGGTCCTAGAGGTTATCCACCCCCCCCCCAAACATGTTTTTGGTGTCATTTTTCAACCATGAAGCATCGAAACTAGATTTTTTTCAATCACAATGTAAACTTTGATAACATTTATTGTCAATGTTTTTGCTCTTTGGAATGGTAGTGAAAATGCACTTTCAAGTGGATTCAAACATTATGGTGGCACAATAACATGTAATTTGTCTATTTGGATGTGATAAAATCAACAAATTTTTAGGTAAATGTCTCAAAGGTATAAATTTCAATTGGAGCTCAAGAAGTTACTTGTTCACTAATAAAAACTTGCATTTTTGGACCCATCACTGTAACCTGTCTAATGGATTGATCTCTAAGCTTCCACCTGAGTGCTCTAGGGTGAGATTAGAGGGATTAATTTGGTATGTGAGGGGTCTAATATTTTTTCTAAATGACTTATAGGTTTTATTCTATGTGTGTTTAAACTTAGGCTAAAAATTTGCATTTTTCTTATATTGGAAAGGATGTTCTTGAGGCCAGAATAGGTGGTGGGTTTGTCGATTGGGCCTAATAGGAGGCCACTAATTTGCTCCTAGATGTTATACACCCCGCTTAAACATGTTGGTGATGTCATTTTTCACCTAAGAAACATTGAAACGAGATTTCTACAATCATAACTTGAACTCTGACAACTTAAACAAGAGACCTAGACACTTAATGAGTAATTGATCTATTGACCTATTGACAACTTTGAAAATTTTGAAAATTTTGACAAATTTGATAACTTCAAAAAAATTTAAAACTTTGACAACTTAAACTAGAGACCTAGAAACTTAATGAGTAATTGATCCATTGAATTGTTGACCTATTGACAACTTTGGCAATTTTGACAACTTTGACAACTTTCAAAAAATTTACAACTTTGAAAACTTTGACCTATTGACCTATTAGGTGGCTTGAGTAATTGACCTATTGACTTCTAGAATAAAGAAACCTTGTTTATGCCATGTTTTGGGTTAACAGTCAATTTTGGTTTTGTAACATCACATTCTATTTGAGGTAGATGGTGAAGATTATGAGTATTAAATATTTCATTTTGTATATAGAAGGTGGTGATAAAATTATTTTCGGTTATAGAGTCCTTTGCTGTTGAAAAACCTAGAGACCCTGCATACCCCTATGATAAACTTATTGTTTATGAATGCCTTGAGGGTTGTGAGAACTTGATCATTGAAGGAAAAAGTTGCAAGAATTTTAGATAGACCTAATACAAGCATTATATCACCTTGAAAGTCCTAGTTGGACATTATATGCAATTATTTTTAGTCTTGGCCTATAGAGTTGTTACAAACCCTGACTTTTAGGGTTTTGACCATAAGAAGAGATTCAACTCTTAAAAATTCATGAAAAATTCTAATCTAGTGTTTATTAGGGTCTATTAAGTGAATAAAGCTATTTCATACTTGTACCTTCTATATTTCATACTGTACTACCCTATAGGTAGTCAACTAGCCTAAGAGACCTTGTGAGAAAGAGGATAAAGAAGAAAGTTGAACTTATGTGAAGAGTTGAGGACCAAAATTGGTTTAAAAATAGGATTGGACAAAAGGGTGGTCAAATATAGTTTTTTTTTGGTCAAAGTGTCTTCATAATGGTCAAACCGTGGAGCTTTGTGCATTTTAAGGGTTACTTAGAATGTCAAGTAAGCCTAGAGGTACAAGATTTTGTAAAGGAACCCAACCTAAGATTTTATGTGAGGTAATGGAATGGAAAAGGGTTGTAAAAAACATAATTATTTTTCCTTGAAGAGTCTATGTATGGAATAGAACATGAGGTTTTCCCTAAAATAAGGATATAAGCCAAGACAAAGGCTAAAGAGAGAAATCTAAGTAAAAATAAAAGAGAGAGGTTCAAAAGTTAGAATTGTGTTGTATGAGTAGGATAAGGAATCCTGAGGTGGAAGATAAGTGAATAAAAAATATTAGATAAAAAGACCTTTGATCAAGATCATGAACAGTTGTGAGCTTTTGAGAAAGCTCTACATCAAAAGCACATACAAGAAATAGGTACAAATAGAAAAAGTTCATTAATCCTAAGTGATAAGAGTGTCATTAGTCATTTCCACTCACATAATTAAATTTAAAAATGATAATTTAAAAAAAAATGTACTTGATCCAAGATTTATAGAATTGAAAAGAATAAGTTTTTAATCCTCATTTGTACATGCATACAACATTAAATACAAGATCCAATATAGATAATACTTTGGAAGATCAAAACAACATTATACAATACCACATAATGAAATAAAAATTTAATATAAATTATATAGATCAAGCAATTATAGGGATACAATATAGGCACATACATGTCCAATGTCAATAATACATAGATTAAGCTGTGATAGCCATACAAAAAATTACATCTACCAACATAGTATCTAATGTTGGCTGAATGTCACATGTACATATACAATGCCAAAAATTCATCAATTGCCATATAGGCATATAAAAAAGTACATCTCATGGGTGTAAGATATAGTATTCATCAAATAGCCTCCCTCTCTTTGCCTTCCTCAAAGAAGACTCTCCCTGGGATGCCCTACTAGTATATGGAGACCCCTCTAATGCCTTGGATTGGTTCAAGGTCTAGTTTCATGTCCTATGCTCTTATTTATCTTGTAGCTAGCATGTTCAAATACAAGAAGTATTATGAATATAACATAAAATACATGTTCAAAAAATTGTTAAGAAATTAATTTTGAACTACAATAAAAAATCATTTAAACATGTGCACTTACTACAAGCTCACAATTTTGATCAATCTATTTTTCATGCTCAATCAAGTCAATGGCAGGCTCATCTATTTGAATAGGCATCTAAAATATGGGAGGAACATGAGAAGTTTCCCCAATCATCATCTGACTGGGACTATCAATAGTCATACGAAAACCCTACATACACAATACATAAACATAAGTTATATTTGCCCCAAATACACATGTACTAAAATTATTAAAACAAGTCTATTTTTATAATTCAAAATTACAATAACCAATATATACCTCTGTTAGTGCCTATGTAGATGACATTGTAGTAGCAATGCCTATGTCTATCTCAACTCATAGATAGGGAGGAGTGTCAGTACCAGCCATCAATTGTTCATGTAAACAAGGTTGAGCACTTAAATTTATATAAATTACATCAAATATTATATATGGAAACCAAAACAATCAATATAATCACTTGTACATATAAAATACATGTCTATATAAGTACATGAATGTAATGACACATTATAAGAAAGAAGAAGACAAGCATGTATGTGAAAATATACTTAGATTTAAAATTATAAGCCATCTATTGAAGTGTTAGAGCAGAAGCATTGTACCAAAACCAAAATTAGAGGATTAAAACTATGAAATAGAATATATAATATACTAGTTTCTTTTTTTTTCAAATTGATAAGTATAAATACACCTGGGTTAAGATCTTCAATTTATGTTATATTACATGATGAACTATATTGGTTGTTAATTTATTACTTGTCTGAAGATAGGGGTTTGAAGTAGGTCTGGACCCTCATAACTAATTCCTTTTGGATGAATTTTCAAGATTAACTTAAAGTATTTAGGGATATTTAAAATTGTGTTTTAAAAAGGTGGGCCTACATTTGATGGAGTAGAGTGATGAAGTATGATTGGCTTCCTAGGATTATAGAGAAATTAATGACCAATGATTTAACCACACTATATATAATAGGGATACTCTATATTATGTAGGTGGGGATTGTTGTCCCATTGATTAGATACCTTTGCAAGTGACCTAGATTCACCAACTAGGATGTGTCATATAAAACAATTTAAGGTTGTGATTAGGATACTAGGCTTGTCAGCTAAAGGCAAGGTTGTGGCCTTAATAGAGGATTGTGATAGAGTTAAGGTCATTAATTGGGTGTAATACTTTGGTGTACAATCACATGACCCCTATACTCATCATGGGTTAGGTGTAGGAGTGCATGACCCCTACATGCATCACGGGCTAGGTGTATGAGCACATGACCCTTTACTAGTGAGTGTTAGAGATTGGGATAGTGGGGTCCATTAGGGCTTCTATTTAGATAGGTATTCCACCATTGAGAGACCTTCCATGAGTGGTGGACACACTGACAATGATATATTTGTTAGCTTTACTATATTAGGGTCTTTTAGGATAGTTTTTGAATGTGGTAGACACTCTACTACCATTATGGGAAAAATTGGGAGAGTAATAATTAGAGGAGTACATTTAGAAAAATATCTTGTGTCTATGTTGAAATTATGGTAAGATGACAACATTAAGTACAACCACCACCATAATATGTAGATACTTAGATGTAGAAACAAGCATAGGATAGAGGGTGAGGAGAAGAAGTTTAGGGGGAAACAAAGATGAGCATACACTTGTTAGAGAGGAACCAATAGGATAAGAGGAGAATGCTAAGATGAGGTCCAATTAAGAATTATTCCTAGACTAACATGAATTTACCTAAATAAAATATAAGCAAAAGACACAAAAGTAGAGAAATCGTATTCCACATCACTCATCAACATGTATATGTGAACAACTGTAGTTATAACAAATGCAAAGAGAAAAACATATACGTAAACAATTTTTACCTCTATATATGTAAATGGTGTCATCCTAAAAGAGGAAGATGCAGTCGTGGATGGCCTAGCAGCTAGATCTTAATGTGTGAATAATGGTTGTGATAAATTGAATGATGTAAATATTGGTTGTGACAATGAAGGAACTGTCACATCTTATGACATAAAAAAATACATATATACTATATTAAATTTTTATGTAAATTAATTTGTAGCTTAGAAATTAAATTTGTAAATATAACTTAAATTTAACATGACATTTATATAAAATATACCTACATCTATGTGGTGATTGATGATTTCACACCAAATGTGCATGCCAAAAACTTATCAGTCATAAGAATATGATCTAAGCCATCTGAACCACTGATGCCATCATCATCATAATATCCCATGCACATAGCTCCACACAAACTACAAGGGTGGGGTTAAGGTCGGGTAGCCTATGGCGTATCTTTAGTATCACTCTATGAAAGCCTATTCATATGTTAAATGAGTATATTGGTGAGTGAGCTAAGAGCATAGAGTGTGTCTATCTCCATGACCTGTTGAACCACAAAAGGGATCTGAGGCTCAAGAGGCTTTTGTATATGAATCTATGTAGGCTGATTAGACACATGATGTGTACTTGGTTGATCATACATAGAGCCTTTTCCTCGGCCCTAAAACTCACTAAAATCAAAATAATTAAGAATCCAATTGAGGACCTCATGGTTGTTATATGGTGGATAATGAAAGACCTTCCACCATCAATGCCAAAAATTGGATTTGATTAAGTTATGTACACAATAATGGATAGGTAAATGTTTGGCCATTATGGTAAAGGGGGAATTGGTGGTTAGGTTGAAAATTAGGGCATAAATGTTGGCTTTTGAAATTTATAAATTATTAACCTAAAGGGCTGACAACTTTTCAGCATAATAGGCCCTATAATTATCTCTATATGAGGTTTATCAGTCAATTCAACTCATTATCGAGTCACTTTGACCTAATAAGGTCTATAGGGAATCAGCTAGTTAGGTGTGGTGGGGGTTGGTTGAATTGGGATCTCTCATTCAATCAATTAATTCTTAAATTTCAAGTTTGTTTCCAATAATATTATCCATCAAAAAATCTTGAATACTAGGGGGTTTTGGGGAACTTAAGGAGGGTTAGGTGGAGGGACAGGAGGAATCATAGAGTTTTGTGGAGGGTTGGGAGGGTTAGCAGGATGGGTTGTTAGAAAATAATAATAATTAAAAACATGGGTTAAAAATAATTAAAATTATGAAAAATTAGGGTTAAAAAAAAGATATTTTGTTGACTTACCTCTCCTACATGGTGGCATCATTGATCAATAGGCGTGTGGGGTGAATTTTAACACTTCCTGGCACTTCTAGCATTGGTTTGAAGAAAATACAATTACAGAGCACGCTATGAGTAGGAAACATGAATGTAAAATGAATACATTTTATGTTAGGATTTCCTATTTTTTTTATAATATAGGGAATGTGATCATATTAGTGTTAATATCACGATCACGTTATTGTTTAATATAATGTGATTGTGTTATGGCTCAACAATCCTGAGCCTAGATTTAAGTAACATGATCACGTTAATTAAATAATACAATTGTGTTATAAATTAACACAATCATGTTTCATTAAATGCCCACATAATTGTCCCCTAACTCTGTGCACTTACCCTCATGACTATTATAAAATTATATAGAAGGGGAAGGATAACTAGTTTCTTGTATGTGACTTACAACATGAATTTGACCTACTTATCCTTCACTACCATTTTAAAAGGATACATCATTATAATTTCAATATTTAGTATCACCATTCACATAAGCATTTTCATTTACATCAGCATTTTTCCACTCATTGGTATAAATTATCATAAGGCACGTCATGTGTATGGAGTCTATTGGTTGACACATAATAGGGTTTGAAATATGCCCAAGAATATAACATTATCTAAACCCTAAGAGGATGACAAATTAAAACATGTCCCTACCTTAATATATATATAAAACATATAAACCTGAGGGTTTAATAATTTTGTTTTCAAAAATTAAAACCCTAATGTCAAAGGCACTTAAACTAAGGGAAAACAACAATCAAACTTGAAATTCAAAACCTAATAGAAGGTAGATCTAAAATTCTAATAAAATTTAAAACACTATTGTAGGATGAAACCTAATATTTTTCATGTTTAATTCAATGATTGGGTTCACCAAAATGTTTTAATTATTTTGGATTTAGGGTCCTAAAATAGTGTAAAACTATGCATTAATATATTATGTAAAATATAGCAATAAAGTACTAATCCAAGAATTAAAATTGATATTCTATATATTGTACTTTTTTGGTATGGAAATGACAAATCAAGAGAGTATAAGTGTTCTTAGTTGACTCTAATTATGTGTTTCTAATAAAAAGTTTCCCTCCACCAATAAATGTTTAATACATGAATCTCTAGTTATTTAGACATGAAATAGAGATTGAAATATCTCTAAACACTATTGGTAGAATTTGACCCCTATGGCTATTAGCACTTTCTATTTGTTAGAAACAATGTCCCTATACATTATGAAGGTCCATAACCCTTGAGACCTTTATGCTTACCCCTAAAAATGCTTCATGTGTGTGTGTGCTTGCCTTTGATCATGTGCATTGATCTTTATTTTGCTTCTCCTTCTATCCAAATCCTATTTTTTATTTTGATTGTAAGATACATTTGAAAATGAAATTATCTCTTTGGTTTGGAATAACCTCGACCAATCCCCTCTAAGTAGTTGAGAGTTACCTATGTTCTAATACTTTGAAGAGGGCTAAAATTGTAGGAATTTTTCCCACCTATGTGTGTGTTTACCAAACTAGGTGAAATCAATTCTAAATTCCATTTCTCTTAGGTCTTGTTTTATTACAAACATGCAATTGATATACATTGTCAGATTTATTCCTTTAAAAACTTCAAACATATATTTAAGAAGAATATAAGTCAATTAAATGACTATTTTTCTCTATGAACATTTGTGTCTCCAAATGAATGCCTCTCCCTAAAATGATCTTAGAGGATTTGTATATATAGTTCTCTCAAATTTGAATTAGGTAATTATTATCATACACAAGCTGACCCAAAATGATAAAATAAAATAATGTTAAGGGTATCCAACTCAAAAGAGATGTAAAAATGATGTTAGGACATTACCAAAAACCTTGAACCTTGGTAGTAACCAAAACAATCTAAGTGTACTATAACTATTCTAAGAATATAAAAAAGAGCATGACCAAGAAGATAAAAGCTAGAGATCCTTGTGATAGACCACCATGTAGAAATATCAAATAGATTAACACACAACCAAGCCAAACAAACAAAGAAGAGAAATATCAAGACATAATGCTAATAAGTTCCAAATTTTAATGAGATTCCATATATGTAAATTCACATGAAAATTATTGTACAAAAAAGATTCATACTAAATTTGGGTGTCTATACCTTGAACCTTTTCCTAGTATCTGATTCCAAGAATATCAATTTTTTTACCATCTTGTCAACTCATTGAGAACTTATAGTGGTCACCCTAAACTTGTGGGTAATATTTGACCAAAATTTCTTGATTTAGATGCTAATAACCTAATGAGATTAACTTAAATACTAAAGTGGGATCTACAATATTATTATGTAATATCTTTGTAAGGATCTTGTTATTTGATTCAACTTAACCATTTCATTGAGGATGATAAGGAGTGGAAAAGTTTTGGTTAATTTAGAATTTTTGGGAAATATGCTTCATGTCCTTATTTTTTAAATTTCCACCATTATCAGATATGATGGTGTATGTAATTACTATTACCTTTTAATTCACCCTTATTCTTTTTTTTTGTGAACCTTCCCTAAGCGAAAGTCGACCCACCATCTTACTTTATTGATCATATGTTTATTTCTTAAGTCAACTCTTTGTTTTGAAACTTTATCTGCTTGTCTTCATATGTGAAAAATTACTAAAGAATTGAACCTTTGAACTTGAACTCTTTTCAAAGTTCAAGAGTTCAATAGTTCAAAGGTTCAACATTCCGTGACTTTAGTCCCACCTTTCTCGAAGTCTTTTAATTCAAAATTTGTGGGAGATTTTAAAAGAAGTAAATCATTTAGAGGTAAATATATCCAAAAAAAATTATGAAATGGAAAGTTCTAATTGTAAATGGTTATGAGTAATCATTA
Source organism: Torreya grandis (assembly GCA_037957365.1). Lineage (NCBI taxonomy): Eukaryota > Viridiplantae > Streptophyta > Pinopsida > Cupressales > Taxaceae > Torreya > Torreya grandis. The sequence goes on along the minus strand of JARHVA010005051.1, from coordinate 801,411 downwards.
CACATTAAGGTCATGTTTGAAAACTACTTACAATTAATGCACCTATCAAAATTTGCATCCTATCAAATAAGTTCAGCACAAGTTAACTTATCTACTAATTATTCCACTTGATTTCATGTATTTATCAAGAAAGGACAAGCCATTTTTAAAAATAAACACATAGGCTCATGTAAAGGAGAGTAGCGCTGGAAGTATAAGATTTTTATTGCAAAGTTTCACAGTAATTTCTGATCCATTAAAGGTGAGTTCGACTTTTCCTATAAGTTGATTCCATTACTTTGTTGGAAAGGAGAATCATTTTGATTTTCTAGTATTATTTAAGAATATTAAATCATTTTTCATTATATCCTCCAATCTGTAGCCATGAAATATGCTTGTCTTGGTTACGAACACGGTCTTAGACTTGTTTGTTCTCTTCCTAAATTTGGGGATACTTCTCTAGCTCAATATGATTTAGAGAATTTTAAGGAGAGCGTTAAAAATCCTATGTCAACTCCTATGATAGAGAAAATAGTGAAAAGTGGTTTAGTTGAAGCTATAGCCATTCCCATGGCAATATAATGCCCTGAATTAGTTATGGAATGTATGAGTAGTACCCCCAAAATAGGTGTATCAAAAATGCGGATGGCAATGTGTTACTACATATCAATAGACAAAACTTAATGGTTGTGATGAAAATTATTCCCAAGGAGCCATATTCTGATCTTAATATTACTTCCTCTTATGGTCATTTTTCATTAAAGAGAGAAAACTATAGGGGTACAATTGTGAGAAATTGGTTACTAAAATTTCAAAAATGAGGTTCAACACTGCCCAGACCACTAACAAGAGATCACATGATACCAAACGTAAAGGATATTTTATTTTTGCTATATAGGCTAAAGGGTAACTCCCAGGTATTTTATTGGGAGGACTGGATGTATTTCTTCATTTAGGTGATCCTCCAAGGAGAATAGTATTTGGATTGGGTGAAAATCATCGCTGAATGTTTGCATCTGGGTCTGAGTAATTATTTGGGGAATAAGGATTTTTATATGTCTTCATATCTATTTTATTGCTTAGCATATACAAGAGAATGGAGAGGGTTACCTCATGCATCCTTAGTTGAATATAGCAAAATTTATGATTATTACCCACATTGCAGATGTAAAATTGTTATGAAAATTATGGAAGGGTTAATGATGTTTTTATTGGTAGGATGACTTATACATTGGCAGGCAATGTTATTAATAGAATGTCTGATGAAGCCATGTAGTTGATTAGTATTTATGATAGTTTATTCATTCAATTTTCCAAATTTACTTATATCAGAGTTGGTGGTTTTGACAGTGAACCAGTGAAGCTACCCAGATATGTTTTTGACCACTTTGTATTGATATAAGTTTACAGGCAGCTAGCCCATATAGATAAGAAATTTCTAATGAAAAAAAATCTAATATATCTTTTCTTATTGAACTGGGACACTATTCATGCCAGTCAATTTTTGATGCCTTAAATTTAGAGGTGGACCTAAAAAATTTCAATGTTTAGTACTATAATGCCAGACCCCAGTTTGATAGCAAAGGGGAATGGGATTTTCACACATTCCTCATATTGAAGACTATTGGGAGTATTTTCTAGATAAATTTTAAGTTAGAAGAAAGCTTTGGTGTAGGTTCTCCTTGGGGTAAAAAGTTACACTCAATCTAAGTATGAATATCTTCAGAATAATTGATGATGAAGAACAGATGGTTGATCGTCATTTTGAACAAGTAAAATAGCTACCTATTCCAGAAGTTGATTGGAATAAAGATGAAGAGGATCGGATTGAAATCAAAACTCTCCTAGTGATAAGGAGAACTGAGAAATGGTTAATGGGTTGTAGATTGACGGAGGTTCAAAATGAATATTCCTAGTGATGTGCACCAATTGGTGAATCACCATTTCCAATAAGCTCTTCTAATTAGATTATTACTATTTGTGATGCAGGTATTCCCAAGCCAAAAATTGGAAAGGATTATGTTATCAAAAAGTCCAAGAAAACCCTTGCAATTATTCTACCTCCTTATAATACCAGACTAAGGACTAAAATTAAGAAGAAGAAGGAGATCTCAGAAAGAATAGTTGTGGACTTGAACCCTGAAGAAGATTCAGGGGAAGCAACAGGTGGTAAAGGATTTGATTCACCAATGATAGAAGAGACTAGTATGAATCAACAAGTAGAAGTTACTTCGGATTCTACTGACCTAAAGATGATATCAAATGTTCCTTCTAAATAATTAAACCTTGGTAAAGAAGTTTCAGCCCTTGCACCAAAATGGTTAGAAAGCTCAATTAGTGATAAAATAAAAATAGTTCCATTTTCATTACCATTGGAGGACATGGTTAGCAAGTGTTTCGAAAAGACCCCTAAATCCAAAAGGATGAAAACCATATCCAAGGTGACATTGACCCTAATACATGGAATTAGAGTGCAGAAATAGACTGGCTAACAACTGATAAAGAAGTTTAGTACTTCACAATAGAGAGAATAGACCTTGGGGTTGCATCATGTGCCATGGATGTGCACCATTTAGAAGCATCCACCAAAAATATAGTCAGTCGTGACTGAAAGGATGAAAAACATAAGAGGGATTTGAAACAAACTTTACAATCAATGGCACAGTATATTGAGCCCATTCATAATCTAAATCCATAACCTATTTCTCAACTGCCCCTATCTTTTGACCCAAAATCTCTAGTCAACCAAAAAATGCTAGATCAGATACACAGGAACAAAATGGTGACTAGAGTGTTTGATCATTGATTGGATGGTATCATCTAGAAAGGTACAAAATACATTAATGAATTGAAAAATATATATGATGAAACTATAGATACTATCAAGGATTTGAAAACATAGAATGCTTCCTGTGTAAAATATGAAGGGAAATGGATGAATGTGATGAATCAAATTGATGAAGTTTAGAAATATGGGGTAACAAAGTTTTTATCAAAAAAGAATTTGACAAGTTTGAATGATGATACACTATTTGTAAGAAAGATAAACATCAAATGGAGAAACTTAGTATCTCATCAAGGGCAAATTGAATTTACAAAAATTATTAAAGAAATAATTGAGTTTACCCAGTCTTTACAGCATGATTTGGAATGCATTGATGTGAAATATATAAAAGATGATGGGGAGCCAGAGAAGGATATCCATACTATGGTTCAATCCTTCAGAGATAAAATTAATTTTTTTAAATAAAATGACAACCTATTAACTGAAGATTTCACTCAGATATCAAAAGTAGAATCACTTCTTCACCTCTATGTCAATGCACTCCCGGAGCACATGGAGAAAGTGGTAAAAATTCAAAGAGAGAAAGATGTTTGGAAAGCAAGGGCTAAACACATTAACATTCCTAACTTCTTAAAAATTCAAGAATTTGTTACCATATTCAATTAATGGAAGGTGCAACATGTCTCCCCATCTGAACAAAGCAAATTTGGAGATTCTAATCCACCACCCCAATCATGATCTTACTTGCATAATTTCTTTATTCAGTTATTAGTTAAAATTATGTTTTAAAAACTTTGTCTTTTAATGAAATTATATGAAACTAAATCCCATATGGGTCAGAGTTTGTTTTAAACTCTAGGTTTAAAATAAGGGTTAATTAGGGTAACTATATATATGTTTTTAGTTGTTAAAACTAATATACGAAAAAAGTTAAGGAGAAGATATAAGGAATTTTGGAGCTAAACTTTTGCTATTTTACAATATATATGATGTTTATTTGAAACATTTTTCATCTGTGAATGAAAAAGAGAAATGATTGTTTTAGTCTTAAATCTATGTGTTTAAGTTATTTGAAATTAAGTTTTTGTGTGAACTCTTCTTTCATGTGGTAATTGTTCTTTCATTGGATAAGTCATCATATATGTTTTATTATTTATTGGTTTAGCAATATACACATTTATATATCTGATCATTATTGAAGATGGAATGTGTGTATTCTATCACCAAAAGATGTTGTAAAGAAGAAAGATATCACATTCATAGCATGATGATGTATGGATGTTAGTTTGCCTTTAATGCTTTCTGGTTAAAAGTGTATCTGAATAATTAGAATAATTTGAATTCATTGAAGATCTTAAAGGAAGTTGGACCTTAATTTAGAGGGGAACTATTCTTGATAGTTCACCCATTTTTTGTTTAACTTATTTATTCATGAAAGAAAGGGGTATAGAGTCAAAATAAAACATTTTTAGACCAAGACAAATCTATTAGCCAATAGTTTTTGGCAACTCCGCTGGGGATTGAAGTCACTTTTTAGAAGATTAGTCACCTTAATATGAAGCAACGATGGTGCTTCCACATGAAAATATAGTTCCTGCTCTACAACATAATCTTGGTTTTTAAGACGAGCATGAAGATATAATTGGTTAGTTAAATACTCTTGCATGGTGCACTCATCGAAATGTTGATGATTATAGAAGGGCCAACCGAGTATTAGAAAAGGAAGAAGAATTGGCTTATAATTTGAGATTGTTGTTGCTCAGGAAAAGGAGGCAAGCATAAAACATAAAAAGAAATCAAACCCCTAAAGTGTGAAGAGATCAAGAATAGCATAGACACTAATAGCTACTTATCCAGTTACAATATCATAAGTTGGATTTCAGAAGATACACAAGGTATTTGATAAAAGAGGAAGTTGAGGATCCTACTTTTTAAGTGTTGCAAAGCTTAAATTTTCCTTACAATCTTACCTATATTAGAAGAACCAGAAGTAGACCCCTATCCCTCCTAAACCCTCTACATCCACTGTCTGTCAAGCCTTAACTCTTTCTAGTACTATCATTCCTTTTGCTATAAGCTTTCTACCAATGGCTCAACCTTGGGGAGCAGCTATAGGACCTCTAAATTTAGGGGCTAACATGAATCCTCTACCTAAAAATGCAAGGAAAAACTTACCTAAATTTAATGGAGATGGAAGACAATCACCAGATGAGCATGTGAGTGCCTTTATTGTGATGTATGGTGTGTTAGGTGTGCAACATCAAGATGTAGACATAAGGATTTTTGTCAAAACTCTAACTAATACTACAATACAATGGTTCTATCATTTTTTTGACTCTTCAATTATAAACTGGAATGATATGAAAACTACATTTGAAAATAGATTCAAAAGTGTAGAAGATGAACATTACCTTCTTGCTCAATTGACTCAGCTCAAGAAAGAAATTCATGAGCCCATGAGGGAATTTATAGTCAAATTTAATAGAATTATGCATAAAATCCCAAATGCTAAGAGGCCAACTCCTGAGAATTAAAAATATTTCTTTATCAATTCTATGCCCTTGATATTAGTTTCCATCTTAGAAGAGGTGCAGTTGCCAACTTAGCGATCACACAAACCTTGGCAGTTGGGTTAGAATATGATCTTCTTATGGCTGGAAAATGGAAGAGAGAAGTTCAAGTACCTAATGCTCATCCATCATCCTCTACAAATCATGTAGTTTAAAGGCTATTTAATGATATGATCACTTTGAAAAGATAGATTCCTAGGGTTGGTACTTTATTTCAACAACCATATCAAGATGTTGGTAAGAGAAATTTTAATCAATCGGCAAATACTGGTAGGACATTTCCACTTACATCAGCACAACCAAGGTTAACTATTGAAGTTCCTCCTAGAAGAGGGAATATGTGTGCCTTTGATTTGACTACTAATCATGATAGAAATTCTTGTCCAAAGATGCTTAGATATGCTCAAATTACCGCTACTCAAGATGTATTGGGAGAGATTATTGAAGAAGAAAGGAACTTTAAGGAACCTGGCGACTCTAAAATACACTTCCTAGAATATGAATCAAATTCAGAAAGAGGAGGTGAAATATTGGTTACTCTTGAAGATCCTTCATGTGTTTTGCTTACCAGAAGTCAAAATAATCTAAGATTTTAAATACTCAAGAAGTGCATGTTAAAGGTAAGGAACCTCTAATTAGAACCTCTGATGCTAATATGAAGACCCAAGAAATTAAATTGTTACATAGAAATAATCGTGAGACTTCTTTTGATATTTTATAATTTTGTAAGTCTATAAAGATTCAAATATCCACTACTGAATACCTCAAGTTAAAACCCAAATAAACTGATAAATTGGTTAAATATGTCAAAGGTGGTCCTATACAAATTGAACCCAAAAGATAACTAAATGTTAATGTTGAGTCTCTCCTTTCCCAATTATTTAGTTCTTCACCTGAATCACCCATGCATACTCCTAAAATGTCCCTCAATTCATGTAATGATACCTCTTATATGGTTGATATGAAGCCCAACCCATTTTATGTTTCTTTATTCATAAATGGCCATAAACTCAGTAATTTTATTATAGACTCAAGTGCTTCTAATAATATTATTCCTTCTTATGTATCCAAATCCCTAGGCCTATCCCTTAAAAAAACATTTGGTAGGTGTTATTCCATGGATGAAAAATAGATTTCTTTGCTTGTAAAAAACAAAGATGCATGGGTTGCTCTTGCAACCTATTCTGATAAAAAAGTGAAGTTGACTATTTTAGTAGCAGATATTCTTGCTAGTTATGGGATGTTGTTGATCAGGACTTTTTGCAAAGATTTAGGTGGGTAGATTAAATTGGATTGGTCAGAAGCTATAATTCTAGTGGAAAAGTAGAAAGTTAAGCTAGAACCTGAACCTAAATGCAAATTTACTGTATACCTTTCTGATGATCTTAAGTCTCAGATTCTATTTGAAGAATGTAAATTTGGTAACTATTTTCTCTCTTTTGAAGATGTGAAGAAAGAATTTGTCCCAAAGCCTATTCATTCAGATGACCTATGGACCATGGAATTTGATGGTAGTTGTTTTACCATTGGTTCAGGAGTAGGAGTTGTTTTGATCTCACCTGAGGGTAAAATTTTTTCTTACTCTTTCAAGTTAGAATTTAAAAACACTAATAACACTACAGAGTATGAGGCTCTATTTCTTGGGTTAAATGAAGCCAAAGGAAAAGGTAAAAAGATACTCATAGCAAAAGGAGATGCTAAATTAATTGTTAAATAGGTGAGAGGCATTTTTTCAATTAAAAATGAGAGATTGAGACATTATAGGATTAGAGTTTGGAATGAGATAGAATATTTTGATGCCTTTTCTATTGAGGTAATTCCTAGAGATATAAACACATGGGTAGATTCTCTAGAAGTGTCAGCTTCTCTTCTTCTCCCACACCCTAATTTCAAAAAGGATTCATATAGAATAGAACTAGTCTACCATCCTAATGTCCTAGATAATTCTAAAAATTGGCAAGTTTTTGAGAATGATAAGCAGATCAAAAAATTCTTGGAGAATGTTGAGATGTTTTTGGGGACTTATTTTGAAGGTTCTGAAGCAGAATGTAAAGAATTTAGTCCTGATCTAGGGATTAATTCAAAGGATGGTGTAATTCAATTAAAGAAAAATAAAATACCCAAAGGATTGGTCTCTCTAGAACATTTATTCACTTGACAAGATGAATATACCAAAGGCAAACTTGTTCAGAATCTTGATAAATTGGGGGATTATGAGAAGATAAACATTGGAAGTAAAACTAATCCTAAATGGATTTCTATTGGTAGGTCTTATTCACTAGAGGAGAAAAAAATTGACTAATATGTTGATTAGGTATAAGGATGTCTTTGCTTGGTGCTATGATGACCTAAAGGATTTTAGGAGTGGGCAATTTTAGTATCATATTCCTTTAAAAACAAATGCAAGTCCATTCAGGTAAAAATTGAAAAACTATAACCCAAAGGTTTTTAAGGGCATATTTAAGGAGATTGACAAAATGTTGAAGGCTAGGATTATTTATCCGATTCATCATTCCACCTGCGTGGCAAACATTTTACCAGTATGAAAAAAAATGGAGAAATCAGAATATGTGTTGATTTCAGGAATCTGAACCAAGCTAGTTTGAAAGATAATTATTCCTTACCTGTGATGGATCACATTTTACAAATAGTTAATGGATCAAAGATGATGTCCATGTTAGATGGATTCTCAGGTTATAATCAAATAAGTGTGGCTACATTTGATCAAAATAAAATTGCTTTCACTACACCCTGGGGAACTTTTGCCTATAACCGTATGCCCTTTGGTTTAATTAATGCTAGTGCAAATTTTTAACGAGTGATGGATTCATCCTTTAGAGATCTGAAAGATAGAATTATTGTCATTTATCTTGATGATTTGACTATTTTCTCTATAAAAAAAGAGGATCATCTAAAATATCTAGAGATCATTTTAGAAAGGTGCCAGAATCATGGGATATCTCTTAATCCTAAGAAGTTGATTTTCTGTGTAATAGAAGGTAAGTTGTTGGGACATCTAGTTTCAAAAGATGGAATCAAGATTTATCTAGAAAGGGTTAGAGAAATACAACATCTAAGTCTTCCTTCTAATAGGACTGGAGTTAAGTCTTTCTTTGGCTAGATTAACTTCCTCAGAAGGTTCATTCCTGATTTTGCTAAAATTATAAAACATATTATAGGGATGATGAGTGAAAAAGGATGATGAGTGAAAAATAGGCATTCAGATGGAATGGGACTGATAAGAAAGCATTTGAAGATATTAAATAAGCAATTGTACAAACCCCTACTTTAGTAAACCCTATTTCCAAAAAGATTTTATTATTTATTATTATGCTTTAGAACATGCCATGTCTAGTATCTTACTATAGAAGAATGAATTGAATGTAGAAACCCCAATAGCCTCTATGAGTGTTCCTCTCAAGAAGCATGAACTTAAATATTCTTTCACTGAGAAGCAAGCTTTCACTATGGTAAAGGCTATCAAATAATTGAGATATTACATTCTACATTCTCATTTAGTTATATTTGTGATTAGTTTAGATGTAAAAAGCATTTTTACTCAACAAGATGTTGGGATGAACAATAGAGCAACATGGGTTGCTAAAATTCAAGAATATGACTTAGAGGTTAGGCCAACCAAATTAGTTAGAGGTCAAGGTCTGTGCAAATTGATTATTGAAAGTAAGGAAGAAGAAGAAGAACTTCCCATTGTCTTATTGGTAAGTTTACAAGATCTATGGTTCTTAGATGTGGCACACTATCTTACTTATGGAGACTATCCCAGTCACTTATCCTCGAAGGAGAAAAAGAATCTAAGGTTAAAAGCAGTAAAATATGTCATTTGGGGTGATGTCTTATACAAAAAGGGACTAGATGGAACCTTTCTGAGATGTGTAGATAAAGAACAATAGCATAAGCTTTTGTAAGTTTTTCATAATGAATCCTACGGTGGACACTTATCTTCTTTAGTCACAGCTTTCAAAATCCTTATAAATTGTTATTATTGGTCGGGTATGTTTAAAAATGTATACCAATGGGTAGCTAACTATGAAAAATGCAAAATGTTTTTAGGAAGGCCATAATTTGTAGCATTGCCTCTGAGGCCTGTCATTATTGAAAAACCTTTCAAAAAATGGGGATTAGACTTTATTGGGCCTCTCTCACCTTATTCAAGTGCCAGACACACACACATTCTTATAGCAACAAACTATTTTACAAAATGGGTTGAAACAGTTCCTATGAAGAGAACCACTTTAGAAGTAGTGTGTAATTTTCTCAAAGAGAATATACTGGTGCATTTTGGTGTCCCTTAGAAACTTTTAGTAGATAATGCCACTAGATTTTCCTTAATTGAACTTACTTCTTTTTGTTATGAGCATAGTCTATCTCTCTCTCTCACTCATCAGACTACTACCCTCAAGGGAACAGATAAGCTGAGTCCAGCAATAAAAATCTGATAGCCATCATGAGAAAATTGGTGAGTGAGAATCCTAAATATTGGCATAAAAGATTGTATGAAGCACTCTGGGCTAACAGGGTAGCACCAAAAAGGGCAATAGGAATGGCACCTTTTGAGCTAGTTTATGGAATAGGAGCTCAATTATCATTACCTTTGGAATTATTTGCATCCAAATAACAGAATGTCATTGAAGATAAATACTTTCAATATTCCTTAGAGAAAAGAGTTATGTACTTAACCAGGATTGAGGAGGAAAGGAATGAATTGGTTGATCAAATTACTATTCATCAAGCTAGGGTTAAAAAGATTTTTTATCAGAAAACAAGACCCAAAAAATTCATGGAAGGAGATGAAATGTTGTTGTGGGATAGGAGGAGAGAACCTAAAGGAGCACATGGAAAATTTGACTCACTTTGAAAGGGACCTTTTAAGATTCATCAAGAACTAGGTCCTAATTCTTTCATATTCAAATATCTAGATGGATCTATTTTACCCTTGTCTTATAATAGACAGGACCTTAAATTGTATCAACTGTAAAATAGGTGTCCCATGTTTTGTACATAGTCTTTCCTTTGTTGTCATGTGTTATTGTTTTCCTTTTCCAATTTTGGGTTTGCCTTGTTTCTTTTTCTTCCATCCTGGTGTTTCAATTTGTGTGTAACTAGAGTTTCTAAGTTCTCTACATTTTGTCATAAAATGCAGTCCCTAGTTAGAGCCAATGTTACCTTTTAATTCACCCTTATTCCCTTTTTTTTGTGAACCTTCCCTAAGCAAAAGTTGACCCACCATCTTACCTTATTTATCATATGTTTATTTCTTAAGTTGGCTCTTTGTTTTGAAATTTTATCCACTTGTCTTCATATGTGTGAAATTACTAAAGAATTGAACCTTCAAACTTGAACTCTATTTAAATTTCAAGAGTTCAATAGTTCAGAGGTTTAACGGTTTACAGGTTAAACATTTCGTGACTTTAGTCCTACCTTTCTCGAAGTCTTAAAAGTCAAAATTTGTGGGATATTTTAAAAGAATTAAACATTTAGAACGAAATATATCCAGAACATTTATGAAATGGAAATTTCTAATTTTGAAAGGTTATAAGTAATCATTACACATTAAGTTCATTTGTGAAAACTATTTATAATTAATGCACCTATCAAAATTTACATCCTATCAAGCATGTTCAGCATAATTTAATTGATAAATTAATTATTCAACCTAATTTCATGCCTTTATCAAGAAAAGACAATCCATTTTTAATAGTAAACACACAAGTTCATGCAAAGGAGAGCAGTGCTGGAGGTATAAGATTTGTATTGCAAAGTTTTGTAGTAATTTTTGATCCATTGAAGGTGAGTTTGACTTTTCCTATAAGTTGATTCCATTACTTTATTTGAAAGGAGAATCATTTTGAGTTTATGGTATTATTTAAGAAGTTCAAAGCATTTTTCATTATATCCTCCAATCTGTAGCCATGAAATCTACTTGTGTTGGTTACGAAATGGTCCTGGTCTTGTTTGTTCTCTTCCTAAATTTGGGGATACTTCTCTAGCTCAATATAATTTAGATGATTTTAAGGAGAGGGTTAAAAATCCTATGTCAATTCCTATGATGGAGAAAATAGTGGAAAGTGGTTTAGTCAAAGTTGTAGCCTTTCTCATGGCAGTACAATGCCCTGAATTAGTTTTGGAATGTATGAGTAGATATGACCCCCAAAATAGGTGTATCAAAAATACAGATGGTAATGTGTTACTACTTTTCAATATATAAACCCTAATGGTTGTGATGAAAATTCTTCCCAAGGAGCCATATTTTGATCTTAATATTACTTCCTCTTATGGTCATTTTTCATTAAAGAGTAAACTATAGGAGTGTAATTGTGAGAAATTGGTTACTAAATTTTCAAAAAGGAGGTTCAAGACTGCCCAGACCACTAACAAGAGATCACATGATACTGGAAGTAAATGATATTGCATTGTTTCTACATAGGCTAAAGGGTGACTCCCAGGCATTTTATTGGGAGGACTGGATGTACTTATTCATTTAGGTGATCCTCCAAGGACAATAGAATTTGGATTGGGTAGTAATCATAGTCTAATATTTGCATCTAGGTTTGAGTAATTATTTGGGGAATAAGGATTTTTATATTTCTTCATATCTCTTTTACTGCTTAGCATCTACAAGAGAATGGAGAGGGTTGCCTCATGCATCCTTAGTTGAAGACAATAGAATTTATGATTATTACCCACATTTGTAGATGCAAAATTGTTATGAAAACTATGGAAGCGTTAATGATGTTTTTACTGGTAGGATGACTTATGAATTAACAAGAAATGTTAATAATAGAATGTCTAATGAAGCCATGCAGTTGATTAGTATTTATGGTAGTTTCTTCATTCAATTTTCCAAATTTACTTATATCAGAGTTGGTGGTTTTGATGGCGAACCAGTGAAGCTACCCAGATATGTTTTTGACCACTTTGTATTGATATAAGTTTGCAGGCAACTAGCTCATGTAGATAATAAATTTCCAATGAAGAAAGAATCTGATATATCTTTTCCCATTGAACTAGGACACTATTCATGCCAGTCTATTTTTTATGCCTTAAATTTAGAGGTGGACTTGAAAAAGTTCAATCTTTAGTACTATAATGCCAGACCTCAGTTTGATAGCAAAGGTTTTGCTAGGGACAATCTAGATTTTGAAATAGGATTTTCACACATTCCCCAAATTAAAGACTATTGGGAGGATTGTTTAGATGGATTAGAAGTTAGAAGAAAGCTTTAGTGTAGGTTCTCTTTGGGGCAAATAGTTACACTCAATCTGAGTATGAATATCTCTGTAATAATTGATGATGAAGAACAGGTGGTTGATCCTCATTTTGAACAAGTAAAATAGATACCTATTCTAGAAGTTGATTGGATTAAAGATGAAGAGGATCATATTGAAGTCAAAAATCTCCTAGTGATAAGGAGAATTGAGAAATGGTTAAGGGGTTGTAGACTAAAGGAGGTTTAAAATGAAGATTCCCAGTGATGTGCACCAATTGGTGAATCACCATCTCCAATAAGCTCTTCTAATAAGCTTATTACTATTTATGATGAAGGTACTCCCAAGCCAAAAATTGGAAAGGGTTTTATTATCAAAAATTCCAAGAAAACCCTTGCAACTATTCTACCTCCTCATAATACCAGACTAAGGACTAAAAGTAAGAAGAAGAAGAAGAAGGAGATCTCAGAAAGATTAGTTATGGACTTGAGCTCTGGAGAAGATTCGGGGGAAGCAATAGGCGGTAAAGGATTTGATTTAGCAATGATAGAAGAGACCTGTATGAACCAACAAGTAGAAGATGCTTCAAATTCTACCGACCTAATGATGATATCAAATGTGCCTTCTGAACAACTGAACCTTGGTAAATAATTTTCGGCCCTTGCACCAAAATGGTTAGAAATCTCAATTAGTGATAAAATAAAAATAGTTCCATTTTCATTACCATTGGAGACATGGTTAGCAAGTGCTTGGGAAAGACCCCTAAATCCAAAAGGCTAAAAACCACATCCAAGGTGGACATTGACCCTAATATAGGGAATTAGAGTGCATACATAACCTAATCAACAACTAATGAAGAATTTTAGGACCCTATAGTTTAGGACTTCACAATCGAGAGAATAGACCTTGGGGTTGCATCACGTGTTGTGGATGTGCACCATTTAGAAGCATCCATCAAAAAGATAGTTAGCCATGCCTAAAAGGATGAAAAAGATAAGAGGGAGTTGAAACAAATTTTAAAATCAATGGCAAAGTATATTGAGGCCATTCATAATCCAAATCCACAACCTAATTCTCAAATACCTTTATCTTTTGACCCAAAATCTCCAGTCAACTAGAAAATGCTAGATCATATACAGATGAACAAAATGTTGACTAGATTGTTTGATGATTGGTTGGATAGTATCATCCAAAAAGGTACAAAATACATTAATGAATTAAAAAATATATATGATGAAACTATGGCTACTATTGAGTATTTGAAAACATAGAATGCTTCTTGGGTAAAATATGAAGGGAAATGGATGAATGTGATGAATCAAATTGATGAAGTTCAGAAATATGGGGTAACAAAGTTTTTATCGAAAAAGAATTTGACAAGTCTGAATGATGACACACTGTATGTAAGCAAAATAAAAATCACATGGAGAAACTCACTATCTCATCAAGGGCGAATTGAATTTACAAAAATGATTAAATAAATAATTGAGTTTACCCAATCTTTGTAGCATGATTTGGAATGCATTGATGTGAAATATATAAAAGATGATGGGGAGCCAGAAAAAGATATCGATACTATGGCTCAATCCTTCAGAGATAAAATTATTTTTTTTATATAAAATGATAACCTATTAACTGAAGATTTCTCTCAGATATCAAAGGTAGAATCACTTCTTCACCTCTGTGTCGATGCACTCCCGAAGCACGTGGAGAAAGTGGTAAAAATTCAAAGAGATAAAGATGTTTGGAAAGCAAGCGTTAAACACATTGGCATTCCTAACTTCTCAAAAATCTAAGAATTTGTTACCGCATTTTAGGAATGGAAGGTGCAATGTGTCTCCCCAGCCAAACAAAGCAAATCTGGAGATTTTAATCCACTGCCCCAGTCATGATCTTGCTTACATAATTTTTTTGTTTAGTTATTTAGTTGAAATTATGTTTAAAAAACTTTGTATTTCAATGAACTTGTATGAAACTAAATCCCATATGGGTCAGAGTTTATTTTAAACTCTAGGTTTAAAAGAATGATTAATGAGGGTAACTATATATATATGTTTTTAGTTGTTAAAACTGATATACAAAAAAATTTAAGGAGAAGATACAAGGAATTTTGGATCTGAATTTTTTGCTTTTTTACAATATATATGATGTTTGTCTGAAACATTTTTCATCTATGAATGAAAAAGAGAAATGATTGTTGCAGTCTTAAATTTGTGTGTTTAAGTTATTTGAAATCGATTTTCTTTGCAAACTCTTCTTTCATGTGGTAATTGTTCTTTCATTGGATAACTCATCATATATATATATATATATATATATATATATATATATATATATATTATTGAAGATGGAATCTATGTATTCTATCACCGAAAGATGTTGTAAAGAAGAAAGATATCACATTCATAGAATGATGATGTATGGATGTTAGTTTGCCTTTAATGCTTTCTAGTTAAAAGCACATCTGAATAATTAAAATAATTTGAATTCATTAAATATCTTAAAGGTATTTGTACCTTAATTCAGAGAGGAACTATTCCTGATAGTTCACCCATTTATTGTTTAACTTATTTGTTCATGAAAGAAAGGGGTATAGAGTCAGAATAAAATATGTTTAGACCAAGATAAATCTATTAGCCAACAATTACAAAGTGATAAATTGGTTTATTAAGGATGAATTTATAGATGGTTAGTAACATTAGCAACATGTATAACTTATACCCACTTGGTAAAGTTCTCGGTGGCGGTGATATAAGACATGAATCTAATTACACTCAAAGTGAAATGTATGTGTGCAGATTAGAGTGAACCAGATATAAAGGATCAATTATTTTATAATTACTTGAAAAGGTGTTATTCCTATTGAGTGCAATCAAGTATCAAATTATGAGGTGGATATTTATATTATGCTAGATATTTATATATTCATGTAACTTGGCAGCCAAATATTGATTGTATTGTTGAATGATATCAAGCTCAAACATATTTCCAACTAAATAAGCTTATGTAACAATATTTGAAATTATGTATTTTTCTTAAATTGGAAAAAAAAATTAGTACATTTGTGATCAAATTGAACTTTAAGTTTATGACCAAACAATTACCTAATTGGTAGCAAGTTCTTTGTTTACAAGAGTGTTTTATAATTGGAAAGAAAAAATCACCTAAACCTTGGATGTTATAGGATATATCATCACCCAAAGAGACTTGGATGTGATATAATGAGGGATTTAGATTGGTTAACTATTTTTTATTTTTTTTTCTAATTATGTGTCTTGTGGCATTAAAATCAACATAACGTGTAGATATTTATGAGGGATCTATTCATTCATTTGTGAAACATAGAAAAAATATTCATATGAAGTATTTTTATATTTAAAAGTATTTCTTTATTGTTATTTTGTGGAAGGATTATTCTTCTAATTATGTTAGTGTTGTGGCTTCTTCTTTGGTCTTTATGGTGATTGTTACTTTAATAGTTTTTTTAATTGGATGAACCATTTTTAATGCATTATACCAACACTCTAAGTTTTTACCCATTCTTACCACATATGAGTAACACAACACTTTTTTGACCATTATCCACATCATGTTGCAAGTCATTTCTCTCTAATATTCACTAAATTTGGGTTTCTACATCTTAGATTAATGTTCATCTTAAGAGGGGATATTAATGTATTTAATAAATTATACACTTTTTAAAATTTTAATATGTATTTGTATTATTTAATTGAAAATATATATAAGTACTAATTTTGTACACAATTATTCATATTTTATATTAGAGAATATTTTGATTTAATTGACTTTTACTAATAATAAGAAAGTTTTATTTTAACAATATTTTTTTTCAAGTAAACTACTCTCCAAAATCTTAACCCTAACATCATTTATTATCTTATTTAAGAATATAAAGCGCTGAGTGGATGAGAGAGTTACTTTTATAAGATTGGATTATTTTTCCAAAAACATCAATCTAAAGAGGTATATCATTCTACTCGGATAAATTTGTGTATCTTATTCTTAGTTATTTTAGTGATTGATTTTATGCATGTGAGTGAAAGTATTAAAGTAGTTTCACATATCCTGGGACCTTTCATTAAATTTTTCAATAAAAATTTTTTGGTTTTCATGCTTTAAGGTGAAGTGACAAGATTCCCCAAGAAAAAAGGTTGAATAACTCATACATGAATATAAATAATTTTTATATGGAAGCAAGGACACATAAAAATTAGGTTGAAATTATTAATGAGAAGATAAATACAATAAAATAAGATAAAAATGAATTTAAGAAATATAATGATGAATTTAAGAAAAATTAATAATGAATTGAATTAAAGAAATAAATAATTGATGGATAAGAAGGAAGAATAAGATAACACATTACAAAAAAATTATGCCAGTTTAAATTAATAAGTTGAGAAAGAGCATGTGATTGCAGGAATATATTATAAATAATTTGAAGGAGAAAAATGCATGTTTGACGGTCAGGATAAATATTAATGTCTCTACTTTTGATGTGGTACCAAACTTAAGAATCGATATAATATGCATATTGCATTTGAACAATGTAGAATTAGCATTAATTAAAACACTTCACATGCTTCACATGTTTGATCAAAATATTACCATTGTGAAAATATAGATTTCCTATGGATTAAAATGTGTCAATTGAATCCAAACTTGTATCAAGTTGAAGATGAACTGAGAATGGCTAAAAAATTAGAAGTATCCGGTTAAAAAGGATTTGAGAGTGGCTACATAAATTTAAATGGTGCTTCAATGTACTAAAAATAGTTATGATATATGAATTTTATATTATTTTATTTCATATTTAAAATAATTTGATTTATTACAAACATTTTTATTTTATAACATTTATGTGCTTTTATTATTGTCATTTAGTTATGTTGTCATGATATTGTTTGATAGTTATTGTATTTGATGGTGATTATTTTTATGGTGATGGTATTTTTTGTGATGGTGTTTGAAGGTGATGGTTTTTTTTATTTTTTTCAATTTACTTGTGATGCTATAATGGTGTTTGATAATGATGGTGTTTGATGAGATTAGAGTGGTACATTAAGGGTATTGAAATTGTAAAATATTTTATAGTATAGTGTTGATGTAGGTTTGTTACCCATTCCAAAAAGATAATAGGCCTTTACCTTCTCATTTTAGGTCTTAAAAAAAAATCCAAGGCACAAGTTTAAGGTATTTGGTTTTATGAATAAAAAAGTGATGAAAATAGCATATAAATTAATCTACATGGAAATCCTTCCTTGTGAACAAATAAACCTCTCCTAACTAATTGTTATAAATTACCTAAACATGGATATTCAAAATGATATTATATTATAAGAGAATATAATAAATTCAAGTAAGATGGAAAGTGTAATATATAAAATAAAGTTTAATAATTCATGTTGAGATAATCTTACCAAATTAAATATTTATAAGATTCACTATAATTTAAACCAATGTTTATTAAATCTAGAATTCACTAAAACATTTACAAACATATTAGAGAGTATAAATAATAATTTATTTTGAAAAAAAATTGAATCATCACATTATAAGATAAATTTATCATGATGAATTATATTAAAAACACTTTCATTCAAAGCACTTTCATCCAAAACTTTTGAATTTAAAAAGATTTTATTTATAAATATAATTAAATTAATTGATTACTCAATATAATTAATTGAAAATAAAAATAACTAAATTCCATATAATAATCATAAAAAAATAATGCATCAACAATATAATCTAAATTTTGAGAAAGTAAAAACATAACAAACTGACTAAACATCCATAAATATTTCAAAACATACTAAGTCTCCAAAATTATTCTTCTCTAATCAATAGTTTTATAAATATATTTATAAAAAAGGGATGAGTACTACCACATCCAAAAAAGCAACTTGCATGAAACTCTATTTCTAAATTAAAACTAAAGATAGCTCCAATAAAAATAAAAATATATAAAAATTAGAAGCCTAAAAATAGCTTTGATATCTCAAGATCGCTTTGACTTATCACTAGCCAACTATTTAAGTGATCTTATCACTAGCCAACTATTTTTCATTGACCCCTTCTTTTCCTTTGAAGGTTTGAGCAATCAATTGGAAATATTCATCTATTATGGATGCATTAATGATAGTCTTGTGGAATAGAAGGTATCCTTGAGTTAAAAAAATTGCACGATTATCCAAAAGGGGCCTTAAATAAACTCTAATCTATTTAACTTTATCGATATTCTTAGTTGCATGCATTATCAAATCAATGACCGGCTATCATCCTTACCTTACCTTTGAAAGAAGTCATGAAATTTTTCATATATACCCCAAACTCAATATTCGATACAAGCACATTTGGTTAATGATATAATGAAGCCATATTTAATTTTTTTAAATAAACTAAAATCTTCTCAAGGAAATATTTTATAGGCGACAATACAATATTCATGTCCCGAGACCATTATTCTAATGCAGTCCTCATATGAATTGTGAAACTTTGTCACATGTTAATATCAAACATTAACATGATATCGAGCCAAGGAAAGAGAACGTTTAAAAAAAATGAAGTTATATTGCTCAAAGTATTGGCCATGTGAGTGATCTATGTCAAATAATGCTAAATGCTTTGGTTCAACAATTAACTCTTACATTTATCTTCATGAATCTCTTACATTTATCTTCAACAATTAAAACATATAGGTTGTGGGATAAATTTAAAAAGGTATAAAAACTTTCATAAACCTTAATATTATTGCATATTTTTATTTCTCTTGAAGATCTATGCAGTTTCAAAAAATAAATCATCTCAAACCGAGTCCATATGCAAAAGTTACAGCCTCCAAAAGTTGGTGTTCAGTTGCATTACAACATGTTGCCACCCAACAACATGCTACTGCCTGACAGCATGTTTCTATCCAACATCATGCTACCACTTGATAGCATGCTAAAATTTGATTTCTCTTGAATAGCTATATACTTCCAAAAAAAATGCCTCAAACCGAGTTCGTATGCAAAAGTTACAGTCTCTGGAAGTCAGTGCTCAGTTGCATCGTATCATGCTATCACCCAACAATATGTTGCCACTTGAAAGTATGTTTCTATCTGATATCATGCTATCTCTTGGTAGCATGATAAAATTTGGATTCGTCTTGAATTGCTATACAATTTCAAAAAAATCACCTCAAACCAAGTCCGTATGCAAAAGTTATGACCTCCAGAAGTTGATGTTCAGTTGCATCACATAATATTGTCATCTGACAACATGTTGTCCCCTGACATCATGTTACCACCCAGAAACATGCTACCACCTATCAACATACTAAAATTTTGATTCTTCTTAAAATCAATACAATTTTTTAAAAAAATCCTCAAATCGAGTCCATATGCAAAATTTATGGCCTCTGAAAGTTGGTGTTCAGTTACATCACATCATGCTACCCCCTAATAGCATGTTTCCACTTGACAACATACTACCACCTAGAAACATGTTAAAATTTGTATTACTCTCAAAAATCTATACAATTTTTTAAAAATTGCCTCAAATCGAGTCTGTATGCAAAATTTAAGGCCTCCAAAAGTTGTTAACTTGCATCACAACATGTTATCAGATGATATCATGCCATTAGGGGATAGCATGCTACCGAGTGATAACATGTTACCGAACGGTGGGATGCTACCGAGCAAAATCATGTTGTTGAGCAACAATATACTATTGAGCGATAGTATGCTACTAAATGACATCATGTTGTTGAGTGACAACATGCTATTGAGTGACATCATGTTACCAAATGACAATGTGCTACTGAGTGGTATCATGCTACCAAGTGGTTGCATGCTGGCAAGTGACATCATGTTGTTGAGCGACAAGATCATGATGTTGATGAGGTAAAGAATGAGACTTAAATGGTAACCCCTGCAAATATATGTACTATATGTATAAGGCAAATCACATGTATGCCCCTATAATTATTACAAATGATTGGCGAGCTAACCCCTAAAAAAATTTACATCCTAAAATTTTAAGTGAATGGGTCCTATACACTACTCCAGAAAAATTACCAAATACAATTTTTCAAAAATTGAGTATTCATGAATTAACAAATATTTCCCAGTAAAATTTATCCTGTTCTCAACATTGTCACCAATGATTTATCAGAGTATATTTTTGGATTGTGTTTCAAGCCTTCTCACTTTTTCTTTCATCCCTTTGATAACTTTTTCACTAATTTCATGAGATGAATTGACTATTGATTTTGGATCTTCTAAAAATTCCTCTTCACTACTAGAGTATCCTCAAGGTTTTAGACACACCTCTTCTTCTTCTTCAATTTATTTTATTAATTAATCAAACTAGATCCTCCTATATTTCATTTAGTGTAGGATTTCCATCTTGAGTAAACCTCTTGGTAGTTTTCCTTTTAAACTTCCCTAAATTTTAACTTGATTCTTGGCTAGGAATGGAGAATCATCACTTGTATTTGAGCCTTTACATGTTGCATTATGCTAATTTAATCACCCTAGGAATATTCTCCTTGTTCAAACACTACTAGGAGTTCTGAGGATACATGAAAATATTGAGAAATGGATGGTGCAAGAGATGGATAGCCAATTAGTAGCATTGTTAAGATGGAAGGGTTCAATGGTGAAGAAAAGGCTAGGGTAATAGGAGTATGTGGAGTGAAAATAGGAGGTGAAGTAATGAAAAATGAAGTTATATTATCCATAGTTTCCTCCAAATTATGAAGTGAGAATAGGGAGAGTGTTAGGATGTGAGCTGAAGGAGATCATTTTTACTTCATCTAATATCATATTAGGATTATTATCCAAAAATGGAAGGATTGATGATACTAGGATGGTCAAGCATCATAGTGAATTCTACACTTGAATGAATATATATATATATATATATATATATATATATATATATATATATATATATATATATATATATATTGAAATGAATAAATTGGATAAAATTTTCTTAGAATCTGAGGCCATGTGTGTTTTTTTATGATTTCTAAACAATTATGATTGACTTGTCCAATAATATAAGTAATAGAAAAAAATTGTGGCCTCAACCAATATGTGTGAATGTCTTAAGAAAAGCCTTTATGTTTTGAGAATTTTGTTTGATCTAGGACACTAAAAACTTCCTAATATACACTTGAGTGAACCCTAGAAAAACCTATGGACTAGGAGAAATAAGGGGGGTAACTTGACCTCTTTCATAAATGATATAAGGGTAGTAGAAAGAGACTTTGTGCCCAATTCAGAAATAATAGGAGAATTAGCAAAAATTGCAATCATAATATAATAAATTATTGTTAATTGTGTATGTAAAGTTATTGAATAATATGCCTGAGACAATTATGGATAAGCTAGAAGTAAACCTCATAATAGTTTCCTCTTGAGATCAGAATGTGTTCCATTTGATTCCTTTGTGGATCATAGCTAGGCATCAGGTTTCTTATACATTTTGAAGCTATACTTATTGACCTTGTGACCTAATTAGACCTACAACCTTTAATTTAATTCATTATCAACCCCAAGATTCATCAAATATTTATCATCTGGATGAGAATTATGATTATAAACCACACTAGATTTTCCAATAAAAATGCTTCTTGACATTTTTGTTAAGATCCCATTGTCTTAACATGTGATCATCCAAACTAAAAGAGAACTTGCATGTAGTTAATTATTTAATATAGATCCAATTATTATAAACATTATTGCTTATCTTAAGACAAGATGTGGGACATTATTTTTATTTTTAAATTAACAAAATCTCCTAATCCTTCAACAAACTGATATGCAATCTCTTATTTGGCCAATCCATTTGGAACATAGTATGGGAGCTTGAGAGAAGAAACTAATTCCCTCTATTTTGATCATTGTGTAATCATAATAGTACTAGGAGACTCTAATCTCTATAATATTTTTCTTCATTTGATCAAAATTTTGAGACTTTTGCTTCTCATTGATGGACATATATCGTATACATGATAGAATAAATTTCAAGTGTATCTTATGTTTTTGATATCAAAACACATAAATTTCAATATTGTTAAGGAATTAGTGTAAAAGAGGGATTGGGCCTTTTAGTTTAGTTTGAATGATTGAATCTCACAGTGGCACAAAAGGTGTCTACCAAGTAAGACATCATATAAAAATGTTAACCTTATCTTATTCCTTGAAACTATTTCTTTAGTTTATAGGATATTACCTCTCCTATGGTTGGATTATTGTGGTCATTGATTATCATATAAAGGAGGGGAACCCATTATTTATTCATAGACAACATATAAAAAAATTGACTTTATCTTACTTTAAAACTATTTCTTTAGTTTATAGGATATTACCTCTCCTATGGTTGGATTTTTATGGTCATTGATTATCATATAAAGGAGGGAAACCTATTATTTATTCATAGATATCATATAAAAACGTTAACCTTATCTTACTCCTTGAAACTACTTCTTTAGTTTATAGGATATTATTTCTCTAATGGTTGCACTCTTGTGATCATTGATTATCATATAAAGGAGGAGAACCCATTATTTTTTTTAATGAATGATATTAGGGGCTCTATATAATCAATTCATTAAGAGCATTTCGTCTCTTCGTCCTTAAAATATTAATAGTGTATGTGTCTATGTCTTATTTGTTCACCCATCAATCAGTGTCTTCAGCCCCGTCCTTCAAAACTTCTATTAGCTCATTATTCTCAATCCAATTAAAGTTGACCTCTTGATTAGAAAAAAACTAGGATCTAGTAACTTGCAATATTTTTCAAAATTAAAAAGAACTATGAAATACACATTGTTTTTCATGTTTTTAAGATTAAATCACATTATCTCTCATTACACATATAGTAAATAAATTATAAAATTGATTGATACAATGGAATAACTATGGTTTTGTAATTGTAAATCTAGACCAGATATTTTGAAGGAAACTTGATCATCCATATATTCTATTTGATCCTGAGTATAACCATAATCATCACTTAATGTGTAGGATTATTTAATTTATCGAAATGATGAATTGTAAAAAAATTACGTTACAACACTAGGAGAGAATACAATATGTGAATTCTTGTTGAGGGCTAGAAGAATAAGATACGACCATCTTTGAATATCTTGTTGTCTCTGTCATTATAATACTCCTTGAAAAAAATGGAATGTTCTTAACTTTATGAAGATTTTTTTTTCAATGGCAATCGCTTAGAGTAATTTTTGTTCATTTTTAACTTCACATGAATTTTCAAAACATTTCAAATCTTAAAAATCCAACCTTGTCACATTGTCACCTTTAAATATATATGAATTATTAGCAAATGGTATATCTTATTAATTATCCCTATTAATTTTCCCATTATGACTTGATTTTAATGTCACCACAACTTTATTACACAGTGAGACACATTTACCATCCACATGTTATAGCACATGATCACAAAACCATGGGATTTATAAATTTTCATGTTTTTTGGACTGAAGCTTGGTTTCTTGTGAACCATACACTATCAATATTTCAGATCTAAGTTTTTTTTGGGTGAAATATATCTATATATTAATTTAATAGAAATATAAATAATTCATAAAAAAAAAATAGGTTATATAAGATTATGCTACGTCACGTTAGGTAAATCTTAGGAGCAAAAGCAAAAGCACCACTAATAACTAGGCAAAGTCTAGGATTAAGTCACAAAGTCATAATAAAAGATAACATTAAGTAAAAAGAGCAAAGCTAAAAGGTGGAGGATCCATATCATCAGGACCCCACCCTAAATTTGGCAAGTCATTGCCATCTAGAATAGGCTCCAACCTTGAGCAGTGTCCTTGTCACCTTTTTCTTCTTCTTACACATTAGAATATCCCATATCTAAATTTGAAATATCCTTTCGGTGCGTAATAATATTTCATTATCCCTGCATTTATTATTATCAAAAGGAGAGTTCCACATAACATCTTTTAATTGACTCAAATTCACAAGACTCATGAATTGTTAGACTACGTATAAATGAAAACTACCACATGACCAATCAAAATGAGACATGTTTCATCTTAGGATTACATTAAATTATTATAGAGCACACCGAATTCAAAGATTTTTTAACTTGGTTATGAGGTTCATTGATGCATGAATTCCTTCAATCGAATGTATATACTTTGAATTCCACATAATCATCTGACAACAAGAAAAACATAACATAATTCAATAGTTTAATCAAATTTAAAAATTAAAAGTGACAATTGAGAATAAAAATAGTGTGATAATCTGAAGAAGACACGTGACATTCGCTAAATGATTAAAGAGTCGCAAAATCACAGGATCACATAATTACCATTAGACTCAGTTGATCTCCATGGAGTTCACAAGCCTTTGAATTTTAAAATACAAATAAATATATGATCACATCTGCTTCACCCTGTAAAACCCATATAGAATTATGAGTGCATGGTATATTAAAATAAGAGATGCATCTTTTATAATATCACACAATTTTCTTATGTAATTACAAAATCATGGAGTTCATATTGCGAAAAAATGAGAGAAATTAACTCCATGGTTCCATGGAAGTTGTGAACTTTCGAATATTAAATGTTCACACTGATCACTTAATATTTAAGTGGTAATTAATGAGGGTACATCAAAACTTAAGCGTACATATTAATATGAAATTTTTATTGTACATTAATTTTTTTATACACTTTGAAAATCTTAAGAATTAAATTCATGGCTCTTTTCAATCAGGGGAGGGTCTCCATTTCTGAAAGAGGAGGAATGTGGTGTGTTGCTTAAAAGAAATACATTTGAAGGTTATCTATTACAAACATTTATTTGTTATAAATTTTATTTATATGTGTTTATGTTTTGCATTATATTAATTATTATTTGTATTTATATTTTATACAATTATTAGTGACGGTGTTTGATGTCAATTAAAATAAATAAATTTTATCTTTATATTGTATGTTGTGATTGATTTATTTGTGATTTTATCATCGTATGTGTGTGTATATGTATATATATATATGTTATTTTTAATTATTATTTGGATCAATACGAATATGAATGTAATCTAGTAAGAGATAGAAATTGTCAATACCACCATTACAATAATACATTATATTTATTGAAATATTTATTTTAAAAATAATTACAAAAGATAAAGTTCAGAGAATGATGCTTCATTGGTAGAAAATTATAACTTCTTTATCTTTAAAAAAATTGATAAATTATATGTCACCACTTAACATACAATGATTCATCCCTAGCAATGTTAAATGCATATTTTTTATTTTTTATTTTTCTTTTATCTATAAAAAACATGTTTATTTTATTTTCCTTAATTTCCATACTCTTTGAAATATGTACCTTTTTAAATAGATTTTTTTTTTTTTTTTTTTTTTTTGGCTTCCTTTTGCCTCATCATGTTCCATGTTTCCATAATAGAGGGTATCTATAAAAAAAATCTGATTCCCCCATTGTCTTGAGTTTGACCAATCTCCCTTATGTCATTTTATGAAGATGATAACAATGTGACTAACTAAATTGATGATGATGATGATGATGATGATGATGATGATGAGCATAGCTTATGAGTTGATCTAATATTTTTTCAAATAATATCAAATGTTCCTTATCTTCATTGATTTTCCACTTCTTTCCAAAATGTCATGCCTCAAGATGGGCTTCTTAATCAAATTTTATTATGGAACATATTATTTTAATATATTTATTTAATTTTGTTGGTGTAATCAATGCCTTCTTTAATTTTTTTTCCCATGAGTTAAAGATGTGTTTCACTATTTTTGTAGTGATACTAGGAAAATAGAATGATAACACCATTTCCTTATTAATTGTTGTTTTCCTATGGTCTTCTCATATTTGGCCCTATATTTGGTTTTAAGGTATTAAGGAAATAATTTTCCTTGCACCATATTTAAAACATACCTTATAATTTAATGACTAACTTACAAAATTGTGCTTATCTCATTAATTAGACACATTTTTTCATAATCGAACATGTTTATATTCTCCAAAAGATGAATGTAAAAGTATGAATTATCTTAGTCATTTTAAAATCACGATCTTATTGAACATGAATATAAAGGATTATATCTTCTCCTAAACATGAAAAATACAAGTAAAGCCACTCACTAGCTAGATTTTCAATTATACAAATGAAAACTCAATTCAATCACATACATTCTACAACATACAAGTAAAAAAAACTAACAATGAACTGATCATGCCAAAATAAATGTATATATTTTACACACTTTTCTCATTCAATTGTATCATTTCAAATAAATGGTTGTAGTTAGATCATGTGAAAAAAAAATTCTCACACATATTCTCACAATATTTTTATACTTTTGTTATCTATAAGGAATTCAATTATCTAAGTTAAAAATAGAAAATTAATTCCTAAATGAAATCATTAATATATTTGAAAAAAACATTCCTAAAAAATGTATATATTTTTTATAAAATTTTAAAATTATTTCATGCTAAAAGAGAATCATGTTATAAATTGAACCATTACCCATTTTTATTTTTCACCCCAAATCATAATTATTTTATTTTTTTCATGATGATTTGATGGATGTTTCCTTTTGTAATATTGTGTTATTTTGTGAGGTTTTTGAAGCATATTCACAACGGTTTAAACTCTACCATGGTGAGCACAATATACACATTTGGCCATTATTATTTGTGTAATTTTAATTTCTAGCAAACAATTCCAAACGTGATAGATATATTTTTTAATTTAAGATTACAAAATAATGTGACATGCAAGGTAATAAGATAAAATAATGATAATAATTATGGGATAAAAAATAATTTATAAAATAATTTTAAACTTATTTAATACAACTTTAAAATAGTGTGGAAATTATCACAATTAATTATAACATGTTCTTTTGTAACAATGTGCATGTATTTATTTAAGACTATGTACCATGGAAAAAAATAATTTCCCATGAATAAAACTTTATTATTTCATATTAGAATTGTTATGGCCATGTAATAATGACAATCATACAATTTCAATTTGATATCCCTATCATCAAAAATCTTAATACCATTTTTTCATAGTAATAAATAATTTATTCTTTATGTTATTTGGATCTTCACCATCATGAGCATGTACTAAAACTGTTTTATACTCTTTACTATCATTATTTTCTATATTTTCTCATAGTAGATCATGTAATACCTCACACACTTGCATGCCTCTATTGTAATGGACATGAGAATCAATACCAAGTTTGAATGAAATCTCATTAACTCTTAACTTAGTTATATTCTTATATGAATCGACCATAAAATAATAATATGCATTTACATTCTTAACTTTAACACCATTTATTCAATATGATCTTATGTTCATTTTCTCAACTTATTTGGATCATAACCTCATCTCCTCATAAGTTGGGGTTGAATTAACCCCATCAAGCAATCTATGAGTATAAATGCATTTTAAATATGTCAAGGTATTATTAAACATGATAGATTCAACAAACACTGATGCTAAATTATGAGGCTTAAATTCACTATAAAACTCATCCATAAAAACCAATTAAATTTTTTATAGCACTTTCTTAAATTTCACTAGCACGTCATCAATTTTAGAGGATTCCATCATAATTATTACTTATGTAGTACCCCATTTCACCAATAATATAATTTTCATCCACATTATCAATATATTTCCCAAAGAACCATGATTTTATGTTCTTAAATAATTTTTTTCTAGCTTGCACCCCCTCACCATTTGAAAATAATACCATCCTAACTCTTTTTTCAGGTTCATAAATTATTTCCTTGATTGCTCAATTTTTAACCTTCTAGTATCCTCTTTCACATTTTCTCCAGTTACATCATGTAAATTATGTTTGTCACTTGTAACATTGGTTTCATTACCTTCAATTTTCACTAAAAGTTCAACAAGTTGAATAACTTGATTTTCTTGAGTTGCACTATGTGTATTATCATTTTTTGCATCTAAATAAGCATTAATTGTATCTTTGTCTACATCTTGTAAAAAATATTAACTAAATGGAGAATATTATGGATTTTGAATATACATATGATTATTCATATGCTTTAAATGAATGGAAACGTGAACTTCTAGAAATTTCACATTTTTTTAGATCTATTAGAATTTATTTTCAAATATTCTACAATCCAATGAGAATTATTTATGTGTTATATTTATTGAATAAAAAGGTGGTGTTCATAATTTGAATTTGAGAAAAAAAAATTAATAATTTAATTATTATAAACATGCATTGTATCCATCCCATGAAATGAAATCAGTAAATATTCTTGATTTAGAGTGTGATTTGTTACAACTTTTCTATTGCAATCAACAAATGGAAATAAAATTTATTGTCCAACTTGATTAAATAAACACCCACATTTTTGGTTTAATGACCTATTAGAAAGGGAGTTCCCTGGCTTTCCATGTTAAAGGGATTTTGATGTCTTATCATCAAAGGAGTTTTATTTCCTACTATGTTTAAGATTGTTTGATGGTTTGCCATGAAGGGAGATTAAAATTGAATTAAAATAGGTTCTTTAGTGGTCTACATTTTTGAACTAAATTTTTGTTATCATTTCCATTGGTGTGAATATGTTGTAATGTACACTCTCAAGAGGCTAAAGTGAAATTAAAATCAATAATATTTAAATGTTTTCTTATATTTGGGTACTAAGAAACACTTCCAACTATTATATTGGAATTCATTGATGATAGTGGAGTCATGAAATCAGTAACCAAGTCATTTTGATCAACATTTTTTCTCATTGATGGGAAACATGAGAAGCTCAAGAAAACTTGATTTACTCTAGGTTGAGTGTATAGTTGAAAATTTCTAAATTGTGAATAAGGGAAGATGATCAAATGCATTAGAATTTGGTATTCCCTTTCTTAGTAGAGGTATTTTGTAGGCCTGTTGGTTTTTTTCAAAACTTTTCATTGTATAAAAATTATAGAAAAGAAATTAAACTAAAATGTTGAAGAAATTAAATTTAAAATAGATGAATGGAAAAATAATTCAAAGGAATTTCATATAATTTATTAATAATATATACATATTTTCATGAATTTAACAAGTATATTTATTTCATATTAAATTTTGAAAACTATTATTTCCTAAAATAGGATGATTTGTGAATCTAAAATTTGAAAAAATTGTAAAACTTATCCAAATGAACAAAAATAACCTATCAAGATTACCCCCATTAATGTATACCATTTAAACTAGCATTACCCTAGTTTATTCACAAATTATCCCTTACAATTATGATCTATAGGTGGTTTTTGGTTTATTAATTAATTTTTGCATTAAAAACTACCAAAAAATGACAAAATTTTGTTTATTGTATTAGATGACTAGTGAACCAAAAAATGTAGCTTTGTTGTGTTTTGTATTAGGTGAATACGGACATAAATGATGAGGTTTTTGTACTTTTTTATTAGATGACTGATGAACATAAAAGATAAATCTTTTTTGTGTATGTATTCACTCATTCGGTAGCATATATGAAAAATATATGTTGTGTTATTTGTATTAGATGAGTCCCAACAAACATAAATTGAAAAAAAAAAAATCTAAATTGGATGAGTGATAAATAAAATATGCAAAAAAAAATGTTTTCTATGATGCTTTTATATATTGGTCAAAGTGTACAAAAAAGACAAAATCTATGTTTTTTTCCCCTTAAGGGATGACCATTGATGACAAAATTAAATGAAAATTATGTTATTATTTTCTATAATGGATGGTTAGACCGCAAAATTCATTAAAAAAAAAAAAACGATGATCAATATAATTTAGTTTTTAAAATCCAGTGGATTTTATAACATTTACCATAATTTGATGCATGTTGATAACTAAAGGTTTTGAGTGTAGATTTGATAATTATGTGTAATGATAAAATTAGATAGTATTACAACAAAAAAATTGAAAAATATTAAGAATGTATGTATGTATGTATGTATGTATTTACGTACGTATATACGTACATACATAGATATAGATATAGACTTTATGTGTGTGGGGGGCGGGGGGCGGGAGGGGGGTGTGGGGTAATAAAATTAAATAAAAATACAACAAAAAATTAGAAATAAATTAAAATGATATATATAACTATGTGCAAAAATAAAATAAATAAAAATACAAAAAAATTAGAAATAAATTAAGACCATGCATGCATGTGCACGCATGTACACACACTCACACACTCACACACACACACACACACACACACACACACACATCATGTCCAAATAATATGAAAATATATTTTACACACCATATGTTCATTTTGATTTTAGAGAGAAAAATATGATGTAAACATCATGTAAGAATCAGGTAAGTATCCCCTTGTTATTGGGCCAAGGATATTTATGGGCGACCATAAGTAATCATAGAGAAGATTCCAAGCCTCTTAGATTGATCTCATGTAGGTTTTTTAAAGCTCAATTTTGATGGGCCTTCACATAGTAATATTAGTGCCTTAAGTGTTAGATGCATTATTAGAGATTGTGGGTTGCATAATTTAGTTAACCTCTATTAAATTACATTATGAAATTAAAAATGAGGATGAATCTCACACCTTGATCACTAGAATCCAATTATATGTTAAGTGTGGAATTAAGTTTATAATTTAAAGTGACTCCAGGGTAATCATTATTATAGTCCATAATTAGGGATTTAGTAATTAGTGACCAATTTTTTTTTTGCCAAAATAGTTGATTTCAAATCTTGGCATGCCCATAATTGCTTATAAAAATTAAATAGAATGGTGTATTTCTTATAAATAAATGAATTGATTATCTTGAACAAATGGATATGGGTAATGGTCTCAACTACTGGCCTAGATTGAAGGATTTTTGGGCTAGGGATAAGATTGTAAGGCTCTAGTCTAAACCTATGGATGGTCTCTACCTTTAATGTAAGGATTTTTTGTTTTATAATAAATTATTATTTTCATTTGCTTCAATTTATCATCAAAGTTAATTGATGATATTTTTTCTCAACCTTTCTTTGGTATGATGGGTGATGTGATGCCTCGCAAGGATTTTGTTTGCCTTCTCAAGTTATTCGCTTGAAAAATGTATTTATTATGATTTAGAGTCTCACATGTCATGGAGGTCTTGAAGAGGCCTTGACAAATTATGTGTTTCCATTTCATCCCTTGTTATATCTCTTAAACAGTGTGTGGATGAGTTTTATGGCTTTTTAACTTTTGAAAACTAATTTGTACCTAACTACAATGAGAACATGTGTGTTGTTCCCTTGGTTATTCCTATATATATTACATTATAATGTGTGTTTTTATTATATTATCATAGAATAATGACTAAAAATCATCTTCTTCATCCAGTTTTGGTGATGTTTTCCATGCCATTAAGTAATCTTGGGTGTATGCTATATGGAAAATAGTATGAGTTTGAGAGTCAATTTCAAGTTTGCGTTCATGAGTTGTGAATTTGATGGAATTTCTTCTTATAAAGGTGAATGTATTGTTGGTTACAGATACTTTTGTAAAAAAGGAGCATCATGGTGAATTGTATAATGCTATGGTGATTTTCAATGTTGCAGTTCTAGATGACCAACCAATTGTGAGTCATGAAAGTAGGGGCATGGAATTTATGGCATCTTTTAGGGAGCTTTAAAAATGTTTCATCAAGCTAGTGGATATTTTGGAATATATGTAGAGTACTTTCTTAGATGGGAATATTTTGTCAAGGGAAGTGGAAGCTATTGTTTGGGCTAAATTAGCTTCATTTGCAAACTAATTCTACCTTTTCATCATCTAATGGGGATAAAGGTGGCTCCATTAGTGGAAAATGTGGCAAGGAAGTTAGCGAGACTCACTAGTGTCTATAGTGGAGCTCATGTGGATGGGTTAGAGCATGTTTTTAGATGTGCCTCCTCCTCAAGTTGTGTATTGACACAACAAGGTGAGGATGTTGTGGATCTGGATACCGAGATGGATGTGGCTATCTAATTCCTCTTTATGAGGATTATGGTAGCTTGTGGTTTTTGTCACTTTCTCTTGCTAGTATTGATTATTTTATGTTTCTACCTAAGTATCCCCTTGGGTAGTTTTTTTTTTAATTTGTATATTACTATACTAGTGATGTATTAACTATTTTGATAACTCTTGGGGATGGGAGTTTCATATTTTTTTTCCTCTTTTGGGTCTTGAAGGTCATAATCAAGGTTTGTGTGGCTTTGACTTGGTTTGATGGTAATGCTATGCAATATTTTCCTTATATCAATAAAAGGGTATGGACCTCTAATAAAAAAATAGGTAAGGATCAAGCATGTATTTGGTAAATGTCATATAAATATCTTATAAAAGAGACTATTATCCATAAATGTTTATATATATATATATAAAGGTGTACATCTCAAAAAAAATTTAAGAATGTGGATGGGAATATAATATTGAAACTTGTGCCACCTTTCAATCCCAATTTTTAAATTAATAGAAAATTAACATGTGTTTTCCAAATGGGTAATATGATTTACAAAACTATAATTTCTATAATAATATATATGAATTCAATCAAAATTATAACTTTTCAAATTTTTAAACTCGATATTTTTCTTAATTAATTATTATTAAACTTAATCTTAATTCGTGGATAATTCAACATTAGCCAATAAAATGATCATCAATTAATATTATTTAGTAGAGTGGAGTTTATTATATGAAAAATGTAACATATAAAATAATAATAAAATTTAAATCAAATGTTCAACCAATAAAAGAAAAAAATATTATGTACAATTATTTTTTTGAAAGTTTGACTAACATCATAGGTGATGCCTTACTCATGGCATGTTTTTTATGGGCCTTGTTGAAGTTATTAATTTTATACAAAGATTTTTTTATCATTGAGGGGTTTAACAATTAGATCGCTAGTTATTTCACATTAATTATTAAACATAAAATAAGCCCCAAAAACTTTTATTATCTATTTTCAGGTATTACATGTCATAGTGTGCAAAAAAAAGTAACAAATTGAAGAATAAAAGCAAGAAAACACAATCTTCATTTTATATTTCAGAGAAGCATCGAGGGCAGTCCTAATATTAGTTGTAGACTATATTAAAAAAAATAAATAAAGTATTTGATAAATCTAAAAATGCATTCTCAAATTTAGATTCAAACAACATGACTTATATAATGTCATATTCAAAATACACCTTAATTCAATATATTTATTTTTTAATTAATTTAAATTATTAATTAATTATTAGTAATATATTATACATATATATAAATGATTAATTAAATATGTTATATATTTATGATACTAAATTATTTGAAATGAAGTAAAATATAAAATATATTTTATTTAACAATTTTTTTTTTTTTTTTTTAATTTTAAAAAATAATCACTTAAATATATTAACACAATTTAATAGAATCTGATTATAGTTTTAATAATATTTTTGTTAGAATAAATTAAAATTAGAAGCCCAAAATATATACATTATATTTAGTGTTTCTCTTCCCTATTAACAAATATTAAATATTAAGTGGTCTTTTATATTATAATTATTATTTAAAAAAATATATATGTGTCATTAATTTTTCTCCTTTTATCAATTATAAATTAGAGTTTTAAAGTCTTAATATTTTTTATGTTTATAATATGCATACTTTATATTGTCTAGTATTATATAATTCTTTCCTAATAAAAAAAGGAGTTTTATTTTTTTTATTTTATTTTAAAAGGTTAAGAAAGGACTTTATTTAGAACATTGAAACAAGACATTTCAACAAATTATGACTTAATTAAAAAAGAGAATTTAACCCAAAAAAAAAAAAAAAAAAACAATAATTTCAAATATCAATATAATATAAAACACTGAGTATATTTATAACCAAAAAAAATTATAACAAAAAATGTTAAAAAATTCAATAAAAAAAAGTTCTCAACACACCCCAAAAAAAAACGCCTTTAAAAAAAATCATAAACCCAACAATCTATTATTATTTTTAAAAAAATATTAAACAATACACCACTCGTGAGAAATTCACTCAATAAACCTATTTTATCAACCTCCTTGATTTGCATAGAATTAATTTTACTTATAAGCGTAGAAATTCTCATGATTTATTCCCACCGAATTATCCCGCCATTTCAAAAGAGGCACATTATATTTCTGTGGAAGGATTTTTAAAACATGGATTAAGTAGGGGACCTCTAAAATTTTAGATGTGTCATCCATCGATCTTGATGAGGCCCTTTAATGACCTTTATCATGTAACAATTCTTTATTTTATTGTATACATTCTTTTGGTTTGAATGTTGTATATGTATATTATTTTGATTTAAATTAATTATTTTTATATAAATTATTTATAATTTGATTGTCATTTTATATTATGAATGGTTAATAAAAATATTAAATTATTATTTTACGAAATGTAAAGATGTTCATGTTTATATATTTTTACAAATTTTTAATTTTAAATAATAATTATAAATTATTTATAATGATTATTGTGTGATATTGTAGTAAACTTTGTACGTTTTGTATTATAAATGGTTTAAAGAGATGTCACATGTCATAATCAAAATGCTTAAGGTTTTTTCTTATGTGAAGATGAAAGAAAAAAGGCGTTGCTAATTAGGATATGTATTTAAAAATTGTTTTTATTTCATTTATTTTGTTAAGTTGTGATTCCCAAGATTCACCTCCTTTTTAATTTGAGTGAACAATTATTTACAATAGTTCACAAGCAATATCAATTATTTATTATATTCGTGGATGTATTGTTGCAAATTTTTATTCATATATTTTAATTAGATTTTGTTATGATATCTTCTTTTTTTAAATATTTTTATAGATTTATTTTTTATAATTTATAGATATTAAAATATCTAAATAAATAATTGTCTTATTTATTTAAGAGAGAGTTGTAGGTTGTAGAAATAATCTAGAATTTAAATAATAGAGAATTAGAGCATAACATTTTTAATTTTGTAATTTGAATTGAAATGAAAGTCTAATAAGTTATCAATAATATCAATTGTTGAGGCATGTTTCCATACTATATATATATATATATATATATATATATATATATATATATATATATATATCAATTGTTGAGGCATGTTTCCATACTCTATATATATATATATATATATATATATATATATATATATATATATATAAATAATCAAAAACAATTGTCTTAAAGAGAACACATTTGCAAGGATTTGGTGATCTAGTTTCCTATCCATTAATTAGTTTATTTTATGTTGTGTGATCATTTCATTCTTGCAAATATGTATACTTTTATTTTCATAGTTAATTTCAATTACTATAATTTATTTTCATGTATGTATTTGGATTGTGTGTGAATGTTTGTGTGTTCAATATCATTATATGAAAATCTTCCAATTTAAGTTAAAATTTCAATTACAACATTTAATTTCCTATACTTTCCTTTTCAAGCAAAGTGTATTTACTTTTATGTAATTTATTTTGCAATAAAAATATGCTTGCTTTCTATGGGAGTTTTTTAATTTTAAGTAAGTGTGTTTATTTTTAAGCAAATGTGTTAGTCCATTTAATTATTCAAAATAAATTAATGTTCTAAATACAATACAAACTCTTTACAAAAATATATATCTCTAAATTAACAATTAAATAAAGGTTCACACAATTTATAAGTTATATAAGTGCCTATTTAAGTTTTCACTCAAGTTATAGAAATGCCTATTTAAATTTTCGCTCAAGGTTGAAGGATATTTCATAACCATATGAATTATGATTTGATCATGTGCCCCTAAAAAACTTGCAGAATTATTAGTCCTAAATTTTTATGCTAACCCTTTACAAACATTTACCAACACATCCATTTTAATTTCAAACTTTCTAATTCAAAATCAAAGGAGGAAAAGGGAACAAAATTTTCAACAAGTAAATTAAAAATGGATTTAAATGTGTGCTTCCTCCTACTTTCACCATGTTCTCAATAAATCTATGGTTCAATTTATCATATTTTTTTAATATTCCTAAACTCATCTACTTTTTATATTCTACTTTCCATGCATAACATCTCAGGTTCTAAAGTCTTCCTAATGAAGATGAGTGTCGTGACCGAAGAAGGATTGAATATGTCAACCAATATCTTATCAGTTACATGTCCTTTAACTACATTCTTCCTTGCCCAGTAGTATCATTCAGAAGTTTCTTTACCACCATCTCCTCTAACTTATGCTTCCCCTTTTCCTACTTAGGCACACTCTAGTTTTCACCATAGCTAAAATTTTGAGTTGCAAAAGAAATGGAAAGGAAGATAGTTTAAAGAAATAGGAAATAGATATAGAGAAAAATAAGGGTTAACCACACATATAAAGAGATGACACATTTACGAATCTGATCCCAAAAATTATTACTCTCTTTTCAAAAACATCATTCCCCTTACATTGTAATGACACCCCATTACCTTAGTAGTAAGTGGAAGCGCATGAATCAACGTGTCAAACATGAAGTCCGATAAATGAAATACAAAGATCTATTACACTAATATTAATACTTGTATGTAGATTTTATCCCATTATTTCATATTCAATAATACCCTTAAAACAACATCTCTATGATTGGCTAGCGTATATGTGGGTTTGTTAATTTGTTGATAGAAATGTTTGAAGAAGATATTCATAAATAAAGAGCTTAGCCTACAAGTCTCAATTACAAGCCGCTTGACATTTCAACTCAACTGACTCATATTCTTTAAAGCATTGATAACAACCATATAGTCTCCTTTCACCTCTAAATGAGAGAGATTAAGGCTTAAATCCAGCTTAAGGCCTTCAATAAGGTTCCAATTTCCACAATGTTATTTGTGGTCTTAGGTATATTTAATAAGTAACTTGATATCATTTTACTTTCACAATTTCATAAGAGACCTTTTGCTCCATCAGACTTGATCTTAATCACATTCACCTCTGATCTTTTCCATTATGGATTCACACATTTATTTTTAAAAATATCTTAAATTATTAACTCTCATTATTTTATTTTTAAAAAAAGTTCCAACTTATAAATAAAACTTTTTTCGGTGCTTAGGTTATCTCTGATAATTCTATTACTCCTTTTCCTCTATAATTAAACTGAACTTCCAATTATTCCCAACTTAATCACTTCTGACTTCATCCCAATCAACTAAAAATAACTAATCAAGATTAGTTATAAAAGCAAACTAAATAAATAAATAATCAACTTATGTAACACATCTATGGTTAAATTTTATGGAATTTATACGTCCTATAGAGGGAGTTACTACACCTATTATTTGGCACAAATGTCCCATGCTATACAAAAATTTCTCCAGCTTTAAAATATAGAATTTTCTGTTGAAAAGTTCAAGCATCCATTCTTTTGGGAAAAAGATTTCAGCTGCTGTTAGTAACGGGGGACAACACTTCTCGAGAGTTTGAGGGAATCTTTTTGCCCAAAAAAATTCATTTATTTTTATTAACAATTATTTTTAAATTAATTTTAATTTTAAAATTTTAAAAATCATGTAACATAATTTATGATTTTGTTTTTCATATGACCATATAACAACGCAAATCTCTAAAATTTTCTCTGCGCAACAAAACAAAATTAAAATTAAAGAAGGAAAATCACTAGCATTTAGAGTAAATTTTAAAAATTAAGAAAATTTGAAAACTTTCCATTGCCAATGAGGTTGGGTATTTTGAATCAATGGTTATTTAAATGAAAGTTGAATGGGATTTTTTTTTGGGTTATGGTAATGTTTAATAGAGGTTGATGTAGAGGGAAAAGGAGTTAATAAATGAATGGTGTGTAATATTTAATATTTAATATGGTATAGGATTATATAAATATTTTATAGTTGTATAGTATATTATTAGTATATATTTATGGAAGATTTAATAGTTGTTTAATTGTTTATTAAATATTTTTGTAAAGTAATCAATCATATTATGATATGTTAGAAATAATATAAAACACGTGATAATTAATAGATCAATTCATTTTAATGTATTTGAAAGATTTTAATTTAAATCAATTTAAAATATTTTAAAACTTTCAAGTGAAAAATGTGAATTGGGAAGATTGTGGACTCCATATTTATACAATTGTTTAGTCCCTATGTTGCATTTAGAGTTCACACGTTTCCATATAATGTGTGCCCTTCTTAATATGTTTTTTGTTTTGTCTAGTGGATCCCACATTATGTGTGATTTTAAGTGACTCAATATGACGGCAAAATATAGTTAATTTTAAATATGACTCTCATGGTTGAAAAGGGAAATTTTAATTTAAACATTAAAATGACTTTCACCTTCAAAATTTAACTATCATGAGTGTTTCTATATATATTATAAACTTCTAAATTTAATCATAATTAAATTTCAAATTATAAAATAAATTAATAAACAAAAATATATATATCAATGAAATTTTTTAAAAAAATCTGTAATTTTTTTTAATATTTTTTAATTATTTTTCTTTAGATTTTTTTATTTCTTTAATTTTCTTACAAATATACGTTATAAAATTATAAACTTACAATTTACAAAACTTCTTAAATTATTATTATTTACAAATTATTATACATTATTAAACTTTTAAACAATATTATCATGCTACAAATTAGAACTTTACAAGAAAATTGGAAGTTAAAATATACAACTAATTTTATATAAAGCGGCATCCATTAGAATAGCCTTCTTAAAATAAATGAGTTCATTAATTGTTTGGGTACTAAAAACAACCACTAACATGATCTTTTGTTATATTTATCTCTTTCTCATTTTTTTTATTTCTTTTGGATTCATTTTTTTTTTTTTAAAAAAAATACAATATATTAAAAGAAAAAAAATCAAATTGATTAATTTCATATTTTTTTTGAAAGAAGTATAGTATTATTATTTAATTATTTTTTTTTTGTTCAAGTAGAATAATAAAATAGAAGGACTCAATTTTTTAATAAGGTAAGGAAAGTGAGAGACATCTTTTTTAGTAGGATGAAAAAAAATGCTCCAATAAAATAAGGATTTAGTGAAATTATAGAATTTTAAGTCTTTATTGGTTGGAGATCCCCGAAACAACCCAAAATAAAAATAAATCAAGAATTACTTATTTTCAGAGTACAAAATGGCACTACGTGCAGGGCCCAAACACAACCTGATGATGTGAGACAACATCCTAAAGGATTGCACACTAGGGTGCTCTCAACCAGCACTCTATTAGTTGGCAGTAGACACCTAACTAGGATTAAGTCACCATTAAAGAGTTCTATATGGAAGTTTGTCCTTGCTAAGGAGTATATAGTTTGGGGTATATTGATGTGTGTGAGCACACTGATAAACTCTGAACTC
The DNA here is from genome assembly GCA_037957365.1 of Torreya grandis. NCBI lineage: Eukaryota > Viridiplantae > Streptophyta > Pinopsida > Cupressales > Taxaceae > Torreya > Torreya grandis. The sequence goes on along the minus strand of JARHVA010005051.1, from coordinate 761,410 downwards.
TATACAAGTACTAGTATCTCCCACCAATAAGACCATTTAGTGGTCAGTTAACCCTATTTAAATATCTTGGTAGTCTAATAGAGTCATGTTTAAGAGCTGGAGATGCTACTCCTTGATGTACCCACAATTACTGCATATGTAATAGCAAGGAGTAGCTTTTAACTCAGTGTTAAACTTGAGCATGATATAAGGGCAGTAAAAAATATTATATGATATAAAATATATCAACCCTCAAGCTATTAAATCATTAGATATGAACTATGTCTCAAGAGTGTTCTCATTTGCATCCATATGGATCCAAATTACTAAAAATTGACCAACTAACATGAGATGCAAAAATGATTACCAATGTAACCAATAGTAGCTGAGCAACTTAATAGTGCTACTTGTCAAGATTTCAAAAATCAAATCTCTAACTTTGTGGTTATGGAACCATGCACCTCCCTTGAGGAGCATTGGGCATGCTTAGCTTTTGGATAATAATAATCCCATCAGCCAAGAGAGAAAATTTGATAGCAAGGGGGCATTACTAGTAACTTTACCATTACCAAAAATGAGTCTAATTACATCACTTAGTATCAAGGGGTTCATAATCAACAAGTCAAGATAAAAACATGTATTAGCTTGCCCATATATAAAAGCCTTCATACTCACATTATCCAAAATGGAGTATAATTAAATCAATGCCCTTATAATAAAGAGAGTAGTCAATGATAGATCACCACTTTAGGGTGTAGTCACTAAGCAATATGAAAATGCGTACAACAACAATATTCCTTGTTAATAAAATAATTCCACATGACTATAACATCATGTGTCTGTATTAGATTATTTCCAACACATGTTAGATTTAACTTGGCATAGCCATTCATCCAAATAAAATTGACTTCTACACTTAAGTGATTTAGCGATAAGTGTACTAATAACAATAAGTTCACACTACCCAAGTTGACTAGTTATAGCACCTTATTGATAAATCCAAATAAAAGGGGTAGACTAACAATTTTTGCCTTATGATTTAATAACCTGTAGCTACCAAAAATAACATTTATATAGAGAAGTCTAAAAATAGACAACCTTGAATGTAATTACATAACCAGGGCACAAGATATTCCTTATATAGGTCATGGAAAAACCACTCTAACACACACATATATGCGGATCTATACACAAGTTGACACCTTAAACTCTATACACCAAGTGTCAAAATGAATTTGCCAACATATCCATAGATTTTTTAATGAAATGCAAACTACAAAAATTCATAACTTTCATTGAACTGAACTTATATGCTAACACATTCTTACAAATCGAAACCCTACATTTCTTTGCATCATGAAATATAACGTACATAAAGTGAAACCATCAACATCAAGGAAGTCACCTAATAGCTAGCATGAAATACCAAACTCAAGCAAGTGTTTGAATAACCATTATAAGGGTTTAAAACCAACTATGCAATTGTTTAAAGAAAAGTACACCCATAGGTAACTTTACCAATTTCATTTGAATATAATGAACATCATAATCCAATGATTTCTCATGAGTACTAAATTGAGATAGCACTATATATTTTCCCTTTTTGGTTAGATAATATTAAATAATCATTGTGTACATAAATGACTATGTAATCAATTGAGTCCAAAATGAAATTACAATAAGAGGAAATGACCACTAATATTCTGGTGAATGTCAAGGTGATTCTAACATGGTTAAATACAATTGTATTCTTTTTCAATATGGCTTGGATTTAATCAAGTTTGGTTAAGTCAAGTAAATATGTATGTATGTATGTATGTATGTATGTATGTATGTATGTATGTATGTATGTATATTTATCACACTTTGGTACCCATCATTTATCTTCATTTCATTGCTTAAGAAATATAAATACACATATAATTATAGCTAAAACATTTAATGATCCTTACCAGATCCTCAATACCAAATCCAATACCAACTAAGGCCCAATGCAAGCATAAATCAGATAGGAAGTCATCACCAAGGAATGGACTAAAATAAAGATAGTGACTAATAAGGTGCAACTCTATAGGCTAGAGTTTCAACCAAATAAGAAAAAATAAAAAATTATGATAGAAGGATTCTCAGTTGTATACAGCCTTCCTTTTCCATAAACATAAATATAATACTCATGCAAATTGTTGGTGATCAAACATTAATAACTGTAGTTTTCTTAAACATGATTAAACATTCATCATGCCATTTTAAATACATATAACAAAATCTTATAAGTATAGAAACAAGCTTCCAATTTCAGCATTAATTCCACTAGGAAAACTACAAGAGTGAAAAATCTACAGCCATACAATAAGAATGGAAAAACCAAAATTACATAATAGAGTCAGTGGATGTTTGATACTCGTGCATCGTGATGCTACCTTATATTGCAGTATGCATCATCATACATGTGAATCATTCAAATTGATACCATAATATTGTTACTACATAATAATCCATGATACAATATTTGTGGCATAATCATAATAATTAATTACATCAATGAAACTGTCAGGATCATCTCTAAGCATCAGCAAGTGTACAATATACTAAACACACTGGAACAATCAACCACAAGCATGGAAATCTAGATCAATAAGAGATGATTACTCAGTCTAAAAGATTCCAAACTTAAAGGTATAGTATGATGAGCCCATCCATCAGTGGTCCTAACCACCCTAGCCATCAGCTAGATGGTAGAATCAGGCATCCAGGTTTTATCATAAAATTATGAGTATACAAGTGGCATAAGCCATGGTCCACATCACAACAGTCAAGAACTCAATAAAGTAACTCAAAATCAAGTGACAATAAATAATAGTTTCAACACACTAATCAACACCAATAAGAGGTAATATCCCTTTTCAAAGTTACATATGCGACAAGGAAAAAGACATTCATCCAAAGAAGCATAACAAGTTCTACCCAGCCTATTGGTAATGGTTTAAAACTTAAGGAAATAGATTTAGTGGTAAATCCAAGTCTTTGAATTATGTGCCTCAATGCTCAGACTATCAAGCACTTTTACCATTGACCAAAACTTCTCATGCATCTCTGAACATTCATAAAATAGCATAATTGAATCAACTTAGATATCTTAACAAAGTAATCTAACTACCAGCATAATCAAGAGGAGAATTTGGATTCAAAATAACATTTAATGAAATATAGTTGATTCCAAGAAGGTATAGTTCACCAATCTCCAAGGTGATCAATTGAAATCAACACCTTATGGCCCATATGCATTTAAAATTTAATAAAACCAATTGTCAAGGTTTACACCATATTACATGGTCTAAACTAAAATTATAAAGGGCATTCCTAGAATTTAAAGAGGCTACACTTAGCCAATAATAAAATCCCAATTCATCAGCATAGGGCCTAGATAAATTTCATAAGATAAAATAATTGATGGGTTCACACCATTATCACATGGTCTAGAAATATTAAAAAAAGGCATTCCCATAATAAGGGAGGTGTGCACACACAACAAGACCACCAAAGGGGGAAAATGCAAGATAATGATAATATATCATTTAAGCACAAGCCATGACCCATTAAATCAAAGGAGGTTATAGATTGAGTTTTTAAATAGCCATGAAGGTATTCGTAAATCCATATAACATTCAAACTCTTAAAACATGGGTCCAATGATGGAATCGACTTGGTTGTGAGTTTTAATTAAGGCACCCCATCTATTTTAAATGTAAAGGGAAAATAAGATATTGATTTGTCATGCCCAAATTAACGTAAAAATTATCAGTAGGGAATACTATTTTGATGAAATAAAACTCATAAAATTTATCTACAATTTGATAATGATCAAAACTACAATACTAACTTGCAATTTCTCATTCGGGTTTAAAATAATCAAAATTAGGTATTTGATTGTACCCTACCTATCAGGGTTTAATTTTAATCAGTATTGAGCACAGCCCTACAATTATTCTTCCATAAAAACTATACCAAAATAAATATGCATTCAACCCATCAAGGGTGACTTACACACAGTGGAAAATATAATTCCAATTCAATCCACAAATGACACAATAGGGATAATCGATTTTAGTTGATTGATACATATATGTATATGGGTTTATTGAGAAGTCTCTTGACTTCACCATGATCCCATATGGCTCATTTATGTCATAACAAAATTATATAAACAATAGAAACTCATATCATCACCCTTGTCCATATAAAATTTGGAACGTCACTTGCAAGAAAAATACAAATTGGTAGGAGTCAAAGTTACTCATTTAATTATTCTTTTCTTGGTTATTTTAGTCTTCTATCACCCCAAGGAAGACTCAGGAATTCCTTCATAGCCAATCTTGGATTTTTCCCTAAACCCCCTTGCCTTCACCAGTAGAATTTCACATCCTTTTAAAAATATTCTCCTCCCAGAACTCCTTACGCCATGTTGCTCGACTAGGGTTTTGTCCCAGGTAGGTGGATCCATGCTATAAGTTTTTAATAAAAATTAAATGCCAACAAGTGGTGGAATTGAGGATCTTGACAAAAAAATAAAAACTATAATGACCCTCCATTACATTTTCCATAGGCTTCATAATGGTCCTTCCCAAACTTTCCACCAGAATTACTAAGACACCAAATCAAAACACACTAAACAAGCCAAGTCATTGTAACATGAAATCCAAGATTTTTCAATGAATAATAATCATATGCCAAAGGAAGTCAATGGACCCACATTGAGGTCTAACCATACCAAGGAACCCAATTCAAATATTATAATACCATGGTTAAGGTCCAAGGGCTAAACAATTAAATACAACGAGGAGAAAGAGAAAGTCCAGATTAACAATGTCAAAGAGACCCCATACATAATCACACACAAAATGAAATACAAACATGAGACATGAGTAGAGATAATTGATAATGTGATGATAACTCATTAAACCAAATAAGGAATAAATTAAGCAAGAAATGATGACATAGGCCAGCATGCACAATAATAAGAAAGATAATTAAAGATGAAGCAACTACAATAAAGAATCGATAAGACCAATGGTTATAACTATCACGTGTTATTTTACTTATTGATACCAATCTTGATTGTTAAAAAACCTTTCCCTTTATTTTCCCAATGGCCAAAATCCACCATCGAGCCTAGCTCACTCGACCTGTTCCTGCAAATACCAAATAGAACATCAGCAGAACCTACTCAAGGAATATATATCAAATAGAAATAAAATATGATATGAATAGAATAATAAATATGTCATAATTGAAGTAATCATATGCATATACTAAGATAATGAATCAATCATAACCAATAATCATGATAGCATATTCATAGCATCTAAAATAGAATAATTAACTGTAATATGCAGTTAGAGTGCTAATTGGCTAAGATAACACTGCTAAGTTATCATGCCAACAACAAACATAATGCATCTTGAGGTGAGGTTATAACATCCTCCCCCTCTTAAAGAGGAATTGTCCTAGTGACCAATTAAACAACTAGGGATCAAGCTATCTGAAGAGACTCTAACATTCTTTTTGCAAAATGCTCCACTACACAACCACTGACAATTAAGTTTATGATAAGGGGTGTCTACCCTTGTAATTTTACCATAGTCCACCAACTATTGACATTTCTATTGTGTACTTACACAACCCAATAATAAAATCCATCAAGAATATAGCCTACTTACTTATCATCATATAAAGAAGATGTAATACGCCTCTAGGTAGGAAAAAGCCTTATTTTCTTAACGTGTCAAACACTATCATAAAGATAACCATGTATTTCCTTAAACCAAGTCATAATAAAAAATTTATCAATTCACGTGTCATTTTTGTGACACCAATAAGAATAATGAGGAGTTATATCAGCTATTATAATACTAGACGCCTGCACATATCCTTAATCAAGGTATAGTTATTGTGTTTATTGCACAAGGTCATTTGTTTTTCAGTCCAAAAAAACTCTTTACTGCCTTGGTAATAGGTCCACCAACCCAAATCCACTCTTATTTTATCATAGATCATCGGTATGCTACCATTTTTACCACAACTCTTATGAGACTACCAAAATTTCAGCCACCTGAATAGATGTGTCTTTCATCTATTCTGGGAAAATCAAATATTCATTAGCTTTGGTGATCAATTTTTCACCTCATTATTTCCAACAAGAGGGCTTTCAGTACCTTTCAAGCAAAACATTATAGTTGTTATCTCAAACAAGATAAATGCATTCAAAAAAATTCATTTTAGATATGAATTCAGGATTAAAATTTTTAATAGTGAAATAATTTTTAGCTAATTATTCCTCTTATTATGAGGAGATATTATCATATAAATGGGTAAGTTCACAAAGTGGCCTACCTGTGGACATGATTTTCCTAAAATTTCAAAAATCTGAACTTCTATAGATAATTTGAGATATCTACACTCCAAATTCGAAGATGGTTTAAGAACATGAAATGTAGCATTTCGAGTCTAGTTTCAAAAACACTAATTTTTTTTAAAAATGGTTAAGTTTAACTAGGTCAAACGTCTAAAATTTAAAGAGGAACTCCTATTTTTTAGAAAAAATAGTAGATAGATGGCCATGTTGTGCACCATTTTTTGAGTGATATTTAATATTATTTGAAACCCTTTGGGGGAAATTTAAATAAGACCTTACAGTATGTCACTTATTATTATTATTTTTTTCAATGAATACTTTTTTTTTTAATGAATTTTTCAAGTAAATAAATCCTAAAAACTAACCAAAAAATGGATAGTCATCCATTTTTCACACTTAACTACCTCAAAAAAGGCATAGTTATCAAAATTGTTTTTGATTGTGTGTATAATTAGACCTAATTTTTAACCATGTAACTTGTTTTTCACTTGGATCAACAAAAGACAAATTACATAAACATGTACAAGCATGTATGTTTGTGGCATGTAGTGGCCTAAAAAAGGCATAGTTAGAAATCAACATAGTTTGAAACAATAAATTATTTCAAAAATTATAAAAATAATATGTTTTTCACTTGGATCAACAAAAGACAAATTACATAAACATGTACAGGCATGTATGTTTGTGGCATGTAGTGGCCTAAAAAAGGCATGGTTAGAAATCAACATAGTTTGAAACCTTAAACTATTTCAAAAATTATAAAAATAATATTTTTTGGAAAGAAGAGAGAGTGCTCATCACCAAGGTATTAAGTTTTTGATTTTCACATTGAAATTCTTAGTGTATTTGGAAATCAAAGTTGAAATTTGTTATTTTTATCATACTTTTCAATATTGGGTTGTACATTGATAGTTCAAGCCATTGGCTCAAGAATCCAAGCCATTCCCAAGCTAAAAGGCATGGGAATTAAATTCAAATTCAAATACCATGATCATGTTACTTAATAACACAATCATGTTAATAACATGATTGCCTTATATATTCTCAACACCCTAAAACTTGAATACGAGCCATTAGGCCTAGTAATCTTAAGATCAAATATTGGTTGATTAAGATTATTTTTTGGGACCAATGTTCTTGTCAAGAATTGATAGCATTGAATGATAATTGGATATGTATTAACCTATTAATCAATTTATTGTTTTTTTGATCCCAATATGATGTGAAATCAAGCTAATAGATCCCAAACTGACATTAGATGGACATATTTCCTTGAATGGAGCTTGGTTGGCCCCAATTATGTATCAAACTAAACTAAATTCTTGGTTTTTTATAATATGGTGTGTAATTAGAGACCCAATTGACATCAAATGGACATAATTCCTTTCTCAGGGCTCATTTAACCCTAATTATGTATTATATTGAACTAAATATTCAATTAGTTTAATATGGTGTGCTATCAAAGCCCTAATTGACATTATATTGAAGGAATTTCTTGCACATGGACCAATTACTCTTAATTATAGATTATATTGAAGAAAATACTTGATTGGTTAAATATTATATGCAATCAGGGAAAAATATTCACAATGAACATTATTTAGACATAATTCCTTGCATGGGGTGAAAAATACCTTGATTGATATTAGGTGGAAGCAGTAAATTACATAGGACTTGGTTGTCCTAAACTATGTATAGTATTTTAAAAAAATCAATTGATCTAGCATGGTGTAATTAGAGACCCAAACCACATTAGATGGATGTAATTCCTTGCTTTGGGATTGAGTGACCCCAATTACATATCATATTAAACCTAAATAATCAATGGGTTCAATATGGTGTGCAATCAGGGATAATGGAACCTAGCCAACATTATATGGACAAAATTACTTTCATGGGGATAAGTTGGTCCCATTTATGTATAAGATAAAACCAACTACATAATTAGCTAGATATAGTTTACAATCAGGGCCAACAAAGTCATAATTGACATTAAATGTATTTAGTTACTTGCATGAGACTTGGTTGGCCATAATTGCATATTTAATTGAACTAAATACTTGGTTGATTCAATATGTTATGTATTTGGGGCCAACAGAGCCCCCTGTTGACAATAGAAGGATGAAATTTCTTACACAAGACTTGTTTGGACTGAATTTCATATCATATTGAACCAAATATTCTTTTGGTTTAATTTGATGTAGAATCAGAATCCTGATTGTTATTACATGGATGTAATTCCTTACAGAGGGTTCAATTGGTCCTAGTTTCATATCAGATTGAATCAAACACTCAATTATCTGAATAAGGTGTGAAATTAGGGCCCTAATTAAAATTATGTTAACACAATTCCTTGGGTAAGCCTCGATTAGCCCCAATTATTTATCATCTGGAACTAAATATTTAATTAGTTTAATATGGTATGAAATCAGGGCTAAGTAGTCCCTAATTTCCATTATATATGAACGTAATTCCTTGTACATGGTTCATTTAGACTAAATTGCATATCAAATTGAAAAAATACTTTTTTTAATATTGTGAGCATTTGGATCCCCAATTGATATCATGTATAGATAAAATTCCTTACATTCAGGCTCAGTAGGTCTCTGGGATCAATTTAACCCCAATTAACATCCTTTATATATAGTAAGAATTAGGTTCATAGGGATGAACTTGGTTAAAATTGCATCACTCATTACCATAATTGACTTTGTAGGCTCAATTTTTGATGATGTCAGGGATAATTGATCCCAAATTCACATTTTTTACTCATAGATCTAGGTTCAAGGAGCTGAAATTTACCCCAATCACCATCATGATTGTACCTTATATACCCTAAAACTTATACTCTAAGCCCTAATCCCTAAACTCTAAACCATAAATGTAAACTCTTTAAACCTTGAACCAATCATTTTAGCCCAAATTAACATCATTTAGACTAATAATTAAGTTCATAGGGCTCATTTTGGCCTAAATCACACAACTAATTGCCCCATTTGACTAATTCACTCAATCTTCATGATGACATCCATGGTATAATGACAACCCAAAAACACATTATATAGTCACAAATGGGTCCAAGTGATTTAAATTGTCCTCAATTATCTTTGTAATTGACCTAATGTACCCTAAACCATATATACATTAAAACCTAATTCGTAAACCATAAACCCTAAACACTATACCCTAAATTATAAACCATAAACTTTCCCTATTTACCAATTTTAATTTAGTCCCAATTAACATCTTTTGTAGAAAGAATTAGGTTTGAACATGAAATAGAATGATTATAAATTAATATATAGGTCCTTAAACCTAAACCCTATGCCCTAGTCCCTAATCCCTAAAACATAAATTATAATCCCTATGCCCTAATGCCCAATACATGATGCAAACATACATGCCTTACAATATAATTCATTTTATCATGAAATGTCAAAAAATGCACTTTTTAAACCTATGGCTAAAACTTAGCCTTTAGAGTACCAATCTAGTTATGCATCTAAAGTAAATTAGGGCTATTTCAAGCCCCTTCAACCTAATTAACCAAAGAGAAGGAGCTAGTTAATTATTTTAATTGAGGATCCATTTGAGTCCAATTTTAACCTTTTCAATAATAAGATATGATTTGGGGCAAAATCAAAATCCTGATCTTCTATCATTAATTGATTCAATTAGTCAGTTTGTGCAATTCCCTACATGATCTAGGTAAAATTGAGCCCCTAAACCAAATTTATGGATCAATAGATTGTATAACATGTATGAAATATGTACATGGCATAATTGACCCTAATTTTATTATAAATACAAACATGAAGGTAATCAAGTCATTAATAAATGAACAAGCAACTCAAATATTCTTCAATTAATTTAGTGATTGGACCCTATATTCGATATCTTAAACCTTAAACCCTGTACCATTTTAATTTAACCCTAAACACTATACCATTTACATTAAACATTAATCCATAAGCCCTAAATTGTAAACCCTTTAAATTATAGACCCTAAACCAATAAATTTATCCCTAATTAACATCCTTTATATATATAGTAAGAATTAGGTTCAAAAGGATGAATTTGGTCAAAATTACATCACTCATTAAACTATAATTAACTTAATTGGCTAAATTTGTGATGATTTGGGGGCTAATTGAGCTCAAAATCACATTCTTTACTCATAAATATAGGTTTAAAGAGCTCAAATTTGCCCCAATTGTCTTCATGATTATACCTTATATACCTTAAAACCTATACCCTAAGCCCTAATCCTTAAATTTCCTAATCCCTAAATTCTAAACCACAAATATAAACTCTTTAAACCTTGAACCAATAATTTTAACCTAAATTAACATCATTTAGACTAATAATTAAGTTCACAGGGCTCAGTTTGTCCTAAATCACATGACTGATTGCCCCATTTGACTAATTCACTCAATTTGCACAATGGCATTTGGGGTATAATGACAACCCAAAAACATATTCTATAGTCATAAATGGGTCCAAGTGATTCAAATTGTCCTAAATTATCTTTGTGATTGACCTTATGTACCCCAAATCATATATACATAAAAACCTACGCTCTAAACCATAAACCCTAAACACTATACCCTAAATTGTAAACCATAAGCTTTCCCTATTTACTAATCAATTTAGTCCCAATTAACATCCTTTGTAGTAAGAATTAGGTTCACATGGCATAGCGCAATTAGATAAATTATATACAAGTCCTTAAACCTAAACCCCATGCTCTAATCCCTAATCCCTAAAATATAAACTATAATCCATATGCCTTAATTCACACCACATGTTTCAAATATACGTGTCTTATGATATAACTAATTTTATCATGAGATGTCATAAAATGCATTTCTTGAACCTATGGCCAAAACTTAGCCTTTTGAGTACCAATCTAGTTGTGCATCTGAAGTAAATTGGGTCTCTTTGGAACCCCTTTAACCTAATTGCATGACTATAAAATGTGATTTTTGGGTTTATCAACTCTAATTTTCCCCAATTACCATCATGATTATACCTTATATACCCTAAAACCTATACCCCAAACCTTAATTCTTAAATTTCTTAATCCCAAAACTCTAAACCATAAATATAAACTCTTTAAACATTAAACCAATCATTTTATCCCAAATTAACATCATTTAGACTAATAATTATCTTTATCATTAACCCTATGTACCCTAAACCTAAGCCCTAAACATTATACCCTAAATTGTAAACCAAAAACTTTCCCTATTTACAAATCGATTTAGTCCCAGTTAACATCCTTTGTAGTAAAAATTAGGTTCACACATGGCATAGAGATATTAGACCTTATATAAACCTTTAAACCCAAAACCTACATACCCTAATCCCTAATCCCTAAACCCTAAAACATAAAGTGTAATCCCTAATCCCTAAAAATTAAATTGTAATCGATAATCCATAAACCCTATGCATTAATGCCTTAATCCCTAATCCATAATCCCTTATCTATATTAAGTATAATGTGATTGAATTATTTAATAACACGATCATGTTATTCTTAATATAGGCAACACTCAGTTCTCATTGCTAATTACTAACCCCAAAGCTTATATTAAAAATAACATGATCGTGTTATTGTTAATATAAGCTTCTCAATGTGTTGGATAGAGAAGAACCTTATACAACACATAACATGATCACATTATGTATTTGATTGTTTTAGACTAAGCTTTATTATCAATGACTATTTTTAACCCAAATCAAGAATTCTATCCCCACAAACATTCTCTATGTACTTCTGTGAGATCTATGATATTTGTGTAGTTGGCCCCACCTTTGAAAAGTTGTCAATATTCCCCTTTAATGGGTGATGGATCACGTTTAAAGAGGAAGAGGAAGATGTTGAAGAATAAAACACCAAAGTAATTACAATATTTGAGAGAGAAACAAAATCTATGAATGCAAAAACTTTGTGGTAGACAAGGTACAAACCCTAATCCTGATGAACCAAATGCCATAGATAATGATCCAATTGACAATAATGAATTAAAAAATGATTAAATACCATAATAAATTGATTAATGTTAAAATTGACCATAATGAAATGAATAATAATGAAATTGAAAATAATGAATTAGTTAATGTTGGAAGTTCACATTCAAATTTCCATGTTTTTTATTTTGTTGATGATGAATCTATGTATGATGTTTCACCCCCATGAATGAATAAAATTTGATGGAAACAAATAATGATGAAATTAACCATCAATAAAATTTCATGGAAACACATAATAAATAAATTAACAATGAGTAAAATGTCATCCCACCTCTAAACAATGAAAGTAATAATGATTTTCAAACACTCTCTCAACAAATTTCACCATTACCAACACCTTTAAGAATTGTGCATAGAAAAGACAAGTACTTAATTGAAGTCGATGAAAATATTTTAGAACCAATGCATAATAAAATGTCTAATCACCACTCAATAAGATTGGATTAACAAATTTTGGATACTTTCTTTCATAATTTGGAGTATGATAGTCAAATATGTCAATTATTTATTTCATTGATAAAATTGATTAAGATGAGACCTATAATATATACATTAGGACTTAGAACATCTAACATGGATGATGAAAACATTGAAATTATTGAAAATTTACATGATGCATATCATACTGTAGGCCCAAAATCATGCACCAAAGATTGTAATGTTGCCCAATGCATACTTACAACTTGTGCAGTAAGTGACAAAATAGGTAAAAAATGAATGGTTTCAAAAACAAGTCAAACACTAATATAAATAGAAAAAAATAATTAAAGCAATTTAAAGAAGTGAAAGACTTAATGAAACTAATACCAATGAGCTTTGGGCATTCTCTAGTATAATTCCATGAAAGTACAAGGCTATTGCTGATACTCTCAAAGAGTTATTCACTTTTGGAAAGATAATATAAGAGTTCTGCCTAATGCAAAAGATGTTGTGAAAAGAAGAGTTGGTTCTCATAACCGTGAACTGCATGCATCCAAAACATTTATTGGATATGAATCAAACATAATTGTACTCTAAATTTTTGAAAAAACATCAAAAAATTTATATTTATCAAAGATATTTTGAGATGGCAAAACCTTTTTATGTTAAAATAAATCACACACGCACCACTTGTTGTTGTAGACAACATGTTGAATTTTCAATGCACTATGATGTTTTTCTCCATATTAATTGTACTTTGCATACTAATAACATTTTGAAGGAGTGTGGCATTGAATTTTGACCAAAATCATCTAGGTAATTTATTCCAACTGTATTTTTTAAAAGATCGGATGGACAATTACTTTACAAAAAATCATGTTTAAATGGAAATTACAGCATTTGTGGTAGATTGATAAAATTAAAAAAATGTATCCATGAGGAGATTCCAAGTGCAATTGGATAGGAATTAGTTGGTTTAAGAAAATATAAATTAGTCACTTATCAAGTAAAATATGGCAAAGAATCTAAAAGGTGTGAGCTTGTTACAAAAAAGACACCTATTTCCAAATTTTTGGTCAAATTTAGGTAGAAGATTGTTTATGAGTATGCAAGGCACACACAAATGGATAAATGGTTGGATGAACATTTCAAGATAAGAAAGGATACATTCTCACTTGGTTCAATTGTTTTAGTAATTGATTTTTCTAAAAATTACATATTCAAACCCCAAATGAAAGTTCAATCATAGTATTACAACTCATCACAAGTTACCATATTCGTGCATATAACATTCATGAATGTGCTTGATAGTATAAAACAAAAACAAAAAATATTAAGGGAGTATCATTTCTATATCAGCGATGACATATCAAATTGTTTAGAGTATGTGCAAGGTTGTTTTAAAAATTTCTATGAATAGTTGAGTCATAAGAACATTACTTTCAATCAACATTACATTTGGTTAGAAAATTGCACATCACAATTTAAAAATTCATGGATGTTTTATTGGTTGAGAAGGATGCACATTACCACTAGTGTAGAATACATTTGGAGTTTCACTTAGGGTGGCTATGGAAAAGGGGAGCATGACAGTGCTAGAGTATGTGTAAAAAGAGCTATTGTAAGGGAGGAGTTGAAATTTGAATAGGTTGTTTATTTAACAGATGAAAAAACTATGTTGAATGGTGTAATGAGAGCATGTGTTATGGTGTGTAATCAATTTATACTATTTGTAGAAATTTTTGGTTAATAGAGGAAGAGAACTTGGCAAATTATGAGTATTTTATGACTCTAACAGGTTCAAGTGACCTCCACTCATTTCATAATTCAAATGCGAGTTCTTAGACTATTTATATGAGACACTTAGCATGTTTATATTCTGCATTCATGGACTTTATTTGTAATGAGTATGAGTCACAAGAGTGGGTAGATGATTGGAGTTCCAAATCTCTAATTCCAATCAACACATATTAGATTCCAATAGCATTGTAACTTACAAATATGACATCATCAAATGACTTTGACCATGTATCTGATCAAGTGTAGCCAAGTAGAATATTTTTATTATGTATAATTTATTCTTGATCAATGGTCAATGGAACTTGGTTTTGATGATATCCTATAAAAATTTAGATTAAATTTTGTTCTAAAAGTTTGAAATACATAAGAAGATAATGCACTATTCAAATTTGATTATTACAATGAATATTCAATTACAAAAATATCATGGGAGGCCATTAAATAAGAAACTATGGAAAGTTCGAGAGTCAGACCATGAAGTTATTTGCGATACTATCAAGGTTAGAGTCGATTCTAGTGGTTCGTTGGATTGAAATGTGGAGGTATGTTTAATTTTCAAATGTTGATGTAATCAATTTTACCAAATATTTTTTATTTTCTTGGTAGTACATATAAATTTCATTTTTAATTACTTACTAACATTTTTTTGTAGGTTAGTGGTGCCAGATAAGCTTCCACCTTCACGTGGTTAGCAATGTCAATAAAGAATTATATATTCTTGAAGATAAGAAAAGATTCATTTGGGCATGATCAAAACTCAGGTTATATGTGATCGAAGCTTAGTAAATGACTTACAGGTTTCATTTTATGGGTATTTGAACTTAGGTTAAAAAAATGCATTTTTTTGTATTGGGAAAGGTGTTCTTAAGGTCAGAATGGGTAGTGGATTTGTCGATCAGCCCTGATTAGAGGCCAATAACCTATTCGTAGACTTTATCCAGCCCATAAACATGTTTATGGTGTCATTTTTTACTTAGGAATCATCAAAACTAGAGTTCTGTAACCAAAACTTAAACTTTGACAATATTTGTTGTCAGTGTTTCTACTCTCAAGAACGGTAGTGAAAATGCACTTTTGAGTGGATTTAAACATCATGGTAGTGTGATAAAGTGTAATTTTCCTATCTATACATGATCAAATTGATATATTTATAGGTGGGGGTCCTAGAGGTAGAAATGCTAGTTTAAGCTCAAGAAGTTGCTTATTAACTACCAAAAAGTTGCATTTTTGGACCCATCACTACAACTTGTCTAACGGATTGATCTCAAAGACTTCACCTGAGTGATCTAGGGTGAGATTAGAGGGATTGAATATGTGGAGGATGGATCTTATGGTTCATTTAAATGACTTAGATTCTTTGTTTTATGCAAGTTTGAACTTAAGCTAAAAATTGCATTTTTCTTGTATTGGAAAGGGTGTTCTTGAGGCCGGAATGATTGGTGGGTTTGTTGATCGAGCCTAACAAGAGGATAATAACCTGGGCCTATATGTCATATTCCCCATATATCATTTTTTTGGTGTTAATTTTCACTCATGAAGAATCAAAACTAGAGTTCCGTAACCACAACTTAAACTTTGACAACATTTGTTATTAGTGGTTCCGCTTTCCAGAACGGTAGTGAAAATTCACTTTCAGGTGGATTTGAACATCATGGTAGTGTGAAATCATGTAATTTATATATTTATACCTAATCAAATTTAGATATTCATATGTGTGGGTCTCATAGGTATAAATTCTAATTAGAGCTCAAGAAGTTGCTTGTTCACTACCAAAAAGTTGAATTTTTGGACCCGTCACTACAATCTGTCTAACGGATGGATCTCAAAGCTTCCACCTTAGTGATATAGGGTGAAATTATAGGGAATAAATAGGTATAATATGTACATTATGGTTCATTTAAATAACTTACAATTTTCATTTTATGCATGTTTGAACTTAGGTTAAAAATTTGCATTTTCCTTGTATTGAGAAGGGTGTTCTTGAGCCCAGAATGGGTGGTGGGTTCGCCAATCAGTCATAATGGGAGGCCAAGAACCTAGTCCTAGACATTATATTTCCAATTATATGTGTTTTTGGTGTCATTTTTCACTTATGAATCATCAGAACCAGAATTCTCCAACCACAACTTAAACTTTAACAATATTTATTGTCCGTGTTTTTGCTCTCTAAAATTGTAGTGAAAATGTACTTTCAGGTGGATTTAAACATCCTAGTAGTGTGATAACATGTAATTTTCATATATTGACATGATCATAGTGATATACTTATATTTTGGGGTCCTGGAGGTATAAATGATAGTTAGAGCTCAAGAAGTTGTTTGTTCACTACCAAAAAGTTGCATTTTTGGACTAGTCACTACAACTTGTCTAATGGATTGATCTCAAAGCTTCTACTTGAGTGCTTCAGAGTGTTAAATGAATTAAATAGGTATGTGAGGGATATTATGACTCATGTAAATGACTTACAATTTTTATTTTATGTGTGTTTTAACTTAAGCTAAAATTTGCATTTTTCTTGTATTGGGAATGGTGTTCTTGAGGCCAAAATGGGTCATGGGTTTGTTGATTGGGCTTGAAAAGAGGCCAATAAATTGGTCCCAGATGTTATCTAATCCATAATATGTGTTTTTGGTATCATTTTTCAATTATAAATCACTGGAACTATATTTCTATAACCACAACTTAAACTTTAACAACATTTGTTGTTAGTGTTTCTGCTCTCTAGAACAATAGTGAAAATGCTCTTCTAGGTGGATTTAAACATCATGGCAGTGCTATAACATGTAATTTTATTATTTTTATGTGATTAAAGTTAATATTGTTAGGTGGGATGTCCTGGAGGTATAATGCCAATTGGATCTCAAGAAGTTGTTTGTTCACTACCAAAATGTTGCATTTTTGGATCCATCACTGTAACTTGTCTAACGGATTGATCTCAAAGCTTCCACCTGAGTGATCTAGGGTTAGATTATATGGATTAAATAGGTATGTTATGGAACTAATGGTTCATGGAAATGACTTATAGTTTTGATTTTATGTGTGTTTTAACTTAGACTAAAAAATTGCATTTTTCTTGTATTGGGAAGGGTGTTCTTGAGGCCAAAATAGGTGGTGGGTTTGTCAATCGGGCTTGACGAGAGGTCAAAAACCTAGTCCTAGATTTTATCCACCATCTAGATGTGTTTTTAGTGTCATATTTTACTCAAGAATCATTATAACCATATTTTTCAACCATAACTTAAATTGTGACAACTTTGACAATTTTGACAACTTAAACTAGAGACCTAGAAACTTAATGAGTAATTGACCTATTGACAACTTTTACAAATTAAACTATAGAAATAAAAACTTAATGAGTAATTTAAATATTAACCTATTAGGTGGTGGTAGAAACTTAATGGACCTATTGACCTATTAGGTGGTAATTGACCTATTGTCCTATTAGGTGGTAATTGACCTATTAACCTATTAGGTGGTATTGAGTAATTGACCTATTGACTTATAAGGCGACTTGTTGTGGATTATCCATTTAGTGTACATGATTTAATTAGTTTCATGTTATATTTTAAGTTCATTGAGGCCATGAATATTTTTTCATTTGTGTAAGGTTGCAGGTGGATGAATGACTATAGGTGGTAACCAAGAAGTGACTATAAGTCACAATCAATGAAGGGAGCTTGGAGTGATTCCACCAGGTTGGTAAGTTATGAGTCATAATGATATTAGTTTTTAAAATTTTTAACCTATACATACCTATAGATAAATAAGTAAGACATTTCTACATGACGAACTCAGCAAAAAGGGTTACCTATGCCCATATACCATATTTTGCCTATGACAGTTTAATATGAAAGTAAATGGTTGTTTCTCATGAAGGGATTATGAATTTAGTGTAGATAATGATATATAGATTGAGAATTATCATTGAGTTGGAATTTTAATTATTTTTTATACAAAATACAATGGTAAATAATCAACATACAGTACTTTAGAACAAATAAACCATTTTTGTACCCTATTTTGCGTTAACAGTCACATTGCAAAGGGAAGAAAGATTTATTTATTAATATTGTAAAGTATGCCATTGAATATATGTACTTTTAAGTGGTCACATAATAAAATTAGGTCTTTAATCTCTTATAATATGTATGAGAGATATGAAATTGAACTAATACTTCATGTTGTTGTCACATCCCTGTAGGGTGCCTCGTTATGCATAGTCAAGATAGAGAAGAGAGACTTTTATTTGTATAAATGTGTATT
>JARHVA010005050.1:950000-1338982 GCA_037957365.1 Torreya grandis | reverse complement strand
AACTTTTTAAAATCAAAGAATAACCCTTTAGTTTGATTTGATATTTTTTAAAATAAATTTTTGTATTCTCAAATAGATCTTATTTTCCTAAGTTTGTAAGGACTCATCATAAGCATTGGAACCAAATTGACCTTGCAATAGTTTGACAAAATTATCCCAAGTTGGTTCTTCATGAGATTTATAATACTACTAGTATCACTGAATGGCATCTTTTTCTAATTAGAATGATGTGATAGGTAATTTTCTCACCCCTAATATATTTTTAAGAATAAAATATTATTTTTTCTAATAAATTCAACTCGTAGGTTTGATACCATCAAATTTAATAAATTCCAATTTTAAACCATGTGGCATGTTCCCTGATGAAAAAATATTATTAGACTATTTTTCACCTCTAGGTTTACTTGAAAGTTTTGCATTTTGTGCATTTAGGCAACGTATCATTTATTATAGATGAATGACTATGAATATTAGGTTGGAAAATTCTTACTCCATATTCTTGGTTTCATATCGGGTTGTCACAACCACATAAATATGGATCTTGAGGTTCCAAAAAATGTTTATTAAAGTTATGTGTTAAAAAATTTAACTCAAGAGATGATCCAATGATATAAATATCCTGAGGGAAAAAATCAAACATTTTCTTGCTACTATTGGAAAGTTACCCTTTGGACAAAAATTAATTCAGAATTTTGTATCTAACATTGTTTTGAAAATTAATGGTCTATAGTATTTTATCTTTATTTTATAACCCCCCTTTAAACACTTCTACAACATTTTTTGATCCTCTAAATTCTATAACTTCTAGTCCTAGTCTATGGTTTCTACTTTTTGCTCTTACTTTTCTAAGAGGGATCAACTGATGATAGTTTCTATGAACTCCAAATTCCTAGTGTTTAACACAGTCAAGTGAAAATAGGTAGATCTTATATAGTGTATTTCTAATTTATGGACTCATATTCAAATTATATCATTTTTAAATAATATCATCACAATGTTTGAAATCACTAACAATAGAGGGCAGACCGTAATCGTAACCCACCATCCCATCTTTGAGATTGATTGCAAATAGATTCCAAGGGCTAACCACTTATTGATGCATCACAAGTAACAAACAACCAAAGGCTTCATATAGATAGCTTTAAAAACAATTATAGGGTATTCTAATGTCCCTTAAGATACATGGGATCTCAAGTATGTACACCGCTACTATCTAAACCCTTATTGTCATGGGTCAAATCACTTCACACACACATTTTGTGTGTTTAGTAAAAATGACAACTTTATATGATATTTTAAAAACCATGGTACAAATTTTATAATTTATTTTAAAAAAAATAATAACTACCATAGAAAAAAGTGTTGGGTTTAAAGGAGGGGCTTAATTTCACTACTTCTAAACCACTTCTTAATCACCAAGGTCTCATTTACAGTGAAGTGAGAGCATAATGTGGACAATTGAAAAGATCCCTAAATTGATATTACTACTATGAAACACGACCTTAAAAATATCTTTGATATCCAATGATATGAACATTCCTATAATATTATAAATTAATAGTGAAACACAAAAAAAATATGATATAAATAAAATGGAATATAATTATATTGCATTAAAAAAATAATAGAATTGTATTACAATATCATTGGCCTCTTCAAAGGAGAAACCTCCTTTGAATAAGATTAATACAATATATAATTTGTGGATGTATTTTCACTAGTTTTTGCTCCTATCATACTAAATTCTATGCTAGCCAATTACCATTTACATGCATGTAGAATCATCATAAATAACTCATAACATAACTCACAAAACATATGGGTCTATAACTTTTATTTATAACAATGATTAAAAAAAAGTTAGGATAGAGGGATCTTAACACACAACTATGTTTCTCTTAAAAAATATGTAATTTGAAAAAAAAAATACATGGTATGTGGTGGTGTTCATGATATAAACATATAAATTGTTAAGATAATGTGTCTTAGAATACTCCCATCAAGAGGACTCCTATACATGAACACTGAATGGCCTATAGATGACACTGAATGGCCTATCAAAAGAACAAGAGCTAAAGTTTCAAATAAAAAGTAGGGTAAACCAGAGAAGAAGATCAAAGAAGAGAAGGATCCATCAAAGGGCCCCTCCTCCTGAACTATTTTTATTTTATGTTTATTATTTTGCCTCTTGTGGGGACAATTAGCTAGTTGTTTATTTTTGTTGTTCCATCCCTTGGGGATTGTTAATCTATTTTATAACCTTTTAACTATGGTCCTAGTCCCTGTAAAACTAGATCTTTTACCTAATTAAAAAAAAATACCAATGTTAAATGTTAATTAAAATAAACTATTCAAGATCAAAAAAAAATTAATGCAAGCTATGATCAAAATGCAAACCAAATATTCATTTCTTCCATCATAATGCTTTAGTTGGTTATATGAATTATTAAAAAGGAGACAACCTACGTGACTAAAAATTAGTGATTATTTTATATATTATTTTAAAAATGAAATAAAAAAATTACATAAGCTATCCTGAGTCCCAACATAAGTACAACCTAGGAAAAGATGCCAAAATTTAAGACCAAGTCTTAATATATAAAACGACATAAGACCTCGAATTACAAATATTAAATATGCATAGATATGAAATAGGATCACTTTTGAAATCCATTCAATGACTAATGTCTTTCAGATACCTCTTATTTATGTTATAAGAGAGATTCAAGTGATAGAAAGTGAGGTTCAACTTGGAAATGAAAATTAGTATGGCATTTAAGTTCATAGTTTAGAAATGTTACAAGTTATTAAATATAACAAGAGATATGAAGTGGCTTTAGTACCTTTGAATGAGAGGAATAGGGTGTTGTGAACCTAGTCCTTAAAATCATTATAAAAGATAAGTATTTGGAAGAGGATAAAATTATCATTGTGAGGATCAAATCACATGTACAAAAATAGACATTAGGTGTATGTGTATAAGGTGGTTTGATAGTTGTATAAAGAGGAGACATTTTATTTCATGAAAAAGCTTTAGAAATCGTAAAATGTTGGGTAAAGGCTAGGAAATACAAAACATGAAAATGGTGGAAGACTTCAAGATGCACTAAATGGTCATCATGAGGGGAAATGACAAGATATTTCATGTGATATAAGACACTATAAATCCCATATTATATACCAGATCCAAATTTTAGGCAATGGTTGAATCTATATGACTTACACGCATTGTAAAGGGGTATGTATTTTGTAAGGTGGAACCATGTTTGATTGGTCATTTTCTATTTTTAAGGGTTGATAAGGACATTATGAGTGTTGATTTGATTGTACCATAATGAACTAGTCTAGATAAACATGATTAAGTGCTTAAAATATTTGTTTCATAATAAAAATAAAATGGTTTTTAGTTGGGCATGTAAACTAATGTTGGAAACTATTCAGCATCTAAAAAACCCTAAGATGAATCGAACCATAACAAAGTTTGTATGCAAGAGGAAGTTATTCTATTAGTTAGAAATCCTTGATTACAAACTAAGTTTTTCAATTATGTATATAAGTTTGTAAATAGTGTAGTGGGAGTAGATGCATGTTGATTGGGGTCAAACAGGGTAAATACGGTATGCGAGTGTAATTCAGACTCATTAATAAAATTAGCATCATGTTATCCTCATTGACTCTTCATGATAACAACTTCCAATCAAAGAACCTACCACCTTACAAGTTGTGTACCCCTTTATGATTCATGAAAGTCATTTAAATCCAATAGCTACCTTGAATTTGTATAATCATCTAAATGCCTAAACATTGGCTTACCAATGGGCATAAATGTAATCTATCATGAAATCTAGATAACACATTTCACAAGAAGATTTAGAATTATAATATTGATGATTATTAGCATAGATCATGTCTAAGTATAGTATGGAAATGATTTTTTGTTAACCACATCACACCATGTTTTATCACCTTGATAGATGGTTAGGAAAACTAATCACAAACACTCAGAGAATTTACAACGTTAATCTTGATATTCTCTTGGTTACTTCTAATTTTTTTATTGCCTTGTAATAAAAATAATTTCTCCATTGCAATCACCAATAAAAAAACCCAATCACCCACAGTTGGCTTGACCCCAACATGTTGGGCTCTTCAACTAGTCAATATAGATATCCCCTGATCAAAACCAAAAGACTTGTAGTCTTGACATAGAGATTGGATAAAGATGTTATCTCTTTCCACAAAGAATGCAAACCATCATACATTAAAGTATTGCATGGTGATTCAGGTCCTGATTGTATATATAATATTTCTATATATTAAATGTTAGTTGTTATTTTAATATTATATAATATATATTATTAAAATTTTATGTATTGAACACTAATTATATAATATTGTTTCTACTCATTTTCACTTTTCACATTCAAAAGAAATAAGAAACTAAAGTTAAATGGTCAGGGGTTTGTACGTACCTGGATGAAGTTGTGCACCGTTATCCAGACGTTGAAGGAGCTCCACTTTGGTTATGGAGGACAACACCTATAGATAAGAAGAAAGCTTAACAAAGAAAAATGTTAGAGATAGATATGGTGGACTGCCAAGCAAAGCTCGGTCCCAGAAGTACAAAGACTTCCTTGAGGGATGGCAGTCCACTAGTTGATAAAAAGAATGTCGTAATGGAAAGAAATAATGAAAGACTTAAAGAAGGAGAAGTAGATAATGTGTACCTGAATCTTGCAATCAGTCTTCCACAGTCACCAACATCAATAGTCCTGCTAGCATCATTTTGTCAATGATGCCAACATCAGTTATGCTACCGACGTTGGTAGGGGCAATGGTCGATGTCAGTCAGGGCAATGGCCTTGGGTGAGTTTTGGACAGGTTTGTGGTCGACATAGGGGTCTGGAAAGAGTCTGGGTTTGTGCAGGGTTACAAGATAGTGAATAGGGTCTGAAAGGGCTAAGGTAGAGGACAGGGGTGGAAGGAGAATAAGGATGAGAGGAAGGCTTTTCAGCCTTTTCAGGAAGAAAGTTGGGTTGTCTCAATAGTACTTAGAAATAGCCAATGGAATAATTACCAATGTATTTTAAAAATACTGAAATATAAACCAGAAGAATACTTAGCTCTTGGTGGAGAACCAGAAGTGTAGAAGACTTGTTCCTGATGTAGCTAATATAGAAGACTTCGTACAACCTTCCAATCCAATGCCTGGAGTGAATTTTGTAGAGCTTTTGTAGCTAGAGAGTGATGATAGAATGCTGATGCCTTGTCCCAAAGCCTGCCTGTGATATGCAAAGAGTCCAGGAGAGAAAGAATTTGGATCTGGGAGCAAGAGAATTCACATTCAAGTCTGCAGTTGAGGTCAGAATTTAGTTTTATGCAACCGACGTCAGTGATTCTGCCAGCATTGGCCGATGGGTAACTAACATCAACAAATAGAAGATGGGAAAAAGGCTATTTTTAGCCTTTTGCCCATTCCTCCATCTACCAAGTTCAGCTACTGTTGGTGAACGATCGAAAGGGTGGGTTTAATAGACGTGAGGATTAGTGGGAGAGTTAAAATTAGGTCTTAGGTAATTATGATTTGTCATAGGTGATAAATGGTCTAAGAGCTAAGAATCCAAGGTGAGGTATCTAAGGGGGATTATTAATTTAAAATAAGTATTTTAAATTAATAAAGTATAGGTTAGGCATGTTGAAGTTAGAAAGGGACCAAAGGGGGGGTTGACACTATTTTGGTGTCTACATTTGCCCCTTTTTGTCTTGTTGGTTGTTATTGACGAACTGCAAGACAAAAATAGGAGTAAGTTGCCCCAGGTATGGGATAAGGTTGTTTTTGTCCTATTAGTTGTTCTGATGAACTGCAAGAGAAAAAAATAGGAGTTGGTTGCCCCAGATGTGGAATGAGGTATTCCCCCTCAAAGCAAGAGTCGAGGGAAGGTACCCTGATATCAAGTGCTAATTTGATAGATAGTGAATGGGTATGGTGAAGATTGAGTGTGAATGATGTAAAAGTTGAGATTGCATACATACCACTTCATGTGATAGATAGGTCAAATTGTCACAGATAAGGTCAAGGAGTGCTAAAATTGAAGTAACCAGTCCCCAGCATTTAGTCATAGCTGATTAGGTTAAATGATCAAAGCTATAACTCTAATGGTCATCGTGTTCCAAGTATCCTGGGCTCAGAAAGTGCTCTTGGAAAACATGAAAATGTCACAAATATTGAGGATCAACTTGCTCATGATCCAATAATATGTGTGAGGGTCATAATGTGGGTTGTGCACAATTTTGCTAACTATTCATGAGGTAGAATACATGTAATCAAAACAACCAAGGCATAGTTGTCTCAAAAGTGGTCGTGGTCTAAGGAGATAGTCGCAATCTCCAAGTTCATTGGTCGAGTCAAGCTAAGATATAAGTGATCTCAAGTGATGTTTGTTGTGGTCAAGGAGATGTACGTGATCTCCAATGTGCCCCATGAGAAGTTTAGGTAACTCATTCAATGTCAGGGCTGATTGTTTGGTCATGATTTTGGGTTGGTATAGATAGTTGGTCCATTAGATGGATGGACAAAGGAATGGCTGAGCTAACATCAGAAGACCCCATGTCAACTGAGTGCTGCCTACATAGCCCTTGTTTGAAGGGCCTCAGGCCAATGTAGTTCTCCCAAAAAAGGAGGAAGAGGGTCAGTTATGGATGGGTTGGACTAGGTTAAGTCATGGTTTAGCACTTCCCATATGTTTGATGGTACATGCTTGAAATGCTGAGTGTATGATGATGTTATAGCCTTTTCCATGTGATGGTGTATTCCGTAACATTAGTGATGTGGTTTTTCATCCCTAGAAAATTTTCCATATTGGTGATGGATGTATGCTAAAAATGAAATGAATTTATTTATGCTTCAGCAAGTAATGGTTTATGCTTGACATAAATTGAGTTTGGTCGATAGTTTCCATGTGTATTGTTTTCTATAGAAACTAGTGTGAATGGTTTATGATGATGTATGATGTCATGATGTCATGTTATTGGTTTACTTTGGCTTGAATGTGACGAAGATGTGTAAGGAGTGAAAGGCGTGTTGTTCTTTCATTGGCAAGGACCATAATGGTAGCATAGATAGGGTTGTTGCAAACAAAATCCCCGTTCATGCATTACATCATTGACCATTATTTGTGTTAGAGAAGTATTCAAATCACTTGATGTTAAGTGAGCTTGAAATCCCTTGAGTATGTTGGGGTAATAGGTTTGATTATATGAGATGTGAGGATAGCGAAACCCTTTTTAACAAGGATAACTTTGCCTTTTTTATAGGTGTCTTTAAGAAGGACTATAGGCAAGTCCATGACTTAATAGTTTGTCAGTTGCGCTTTTTTTTTTGGTAGACTGATCGATGCGAGAAGTCTACCTGGGGATGTTGTTTTGTTTTTTGGTCATATGTGAAGCTGATCGATGTGAGAAGCTTCTAAGAGAGTGTTGTTTGTAGCAAAATTTGGGTATAGCCATCCTTCGAGGGAGTGGTCTATATTCTGCTTTTTATGTTTTAATAGTTTTGGATAGCTCTCCTTCAAGGGAGCAGTTTATTAGTTACAAGAATTATGCAGCTATCCTTTGAGGGATCAATCTACATTTATAGTTTTATGACCTTTGAATAGGCATCCCAGCTTTATATGTTTTCTGGACTAAAGTTTTAGTTATGGACTAGCCTACAGAGGTTTAAGCGTTTCCCTTTTATTAAGACAAAGCATTCATGCTTGACAAAAGGGTTGACTAATGTTTCTAGGAAAAAGGGGTTGAAAGGAATAGGGACGAGGATGACAGGGGTTGCTTAAGGGATGAGCTCAAGTTAAATACCAAGTAAATGAGTACTTGATTAACAAAAGAATGGTCGTAGATGCAAGGCATTAAGGGGCTCAAGTTCTAGCCAGCCTTTAAGAGAAGACAGATGATAAGTCCCTAATCCATACTTGTGTGTTATGATATAAGGTCCGAGCCAATTAGGAGCAAACTTGCCTCATTTACTTCTTTCCATATTGGTCACATGTTGGTTTTCTTTGAGGACAAGATCTCTGATTTTGAAATCTCATTCTCTCAGACTTTTGTTATAGGCACGTTTGATATGATTTTGATAGATATGGAGATGGTTAAGGGCAGCAAGATGACATTCATCAAGTAACTCAAGTTGAGCAAATCAATCTTGATGAAAGTCATCGATAGAAAGTATGTCATGCAAAGAGATCCATAAATAAGGTATTTGTACTTCAAGAGGTAGGACAGCCTCTATTCCATACACCCGTAGGGGTTTAAATGCTAGTGTGGTAAGCCCACAACGCGAAGGGAATGTGGATGTGCCAATCCCTTCTAATGTCGTTGACCACCTTCATGAGGATTTTGGCTAAGATTTTGTTAGAAGCCACGGCCTGCCCATTTGCTTGTGGGTAGTAAGGCGAGGAGAAGCTGAGTTTGATACCAAAAGAGTCACAAAGTTTTTGGATGGTTTTATTTTTGAATGATTTGCCGTTATCAGTGATGATCTTGTGGGGTACACCAAAATGACAGATGATGTGGGTGTTGATGAAGTCGACAATTTTGTCAGCTTTAGTGGAGATGAGAGGAACAGCTTCCACCCATTTAGTGAAGTATTTTGTTGCAGTGATAATGGACTGATGTCAAAGAGATGAATGAGGGTTAATCTCACTAATTAGATCTAATCCCCATTGTGAAAAAGGCTAGAAATCCTTAGTGACTTATAGAGCGTGGCTAGGGACGTGAAGTAATTTAGCATGTTGTTGGCATTTGATACAATGCCGAACATAGTCACTGCAATCTTGATGAAGAGTGGACCAATAATAGCCCAGGTGAAGGATGTGCTTAGCAACTGAGTTACCACTAAAATGCCCTCCACAAATCCCATCATGGACTTGTTTGATAGTGTGAGATGTTTTAGTGGAGGTTAGACATCGAAGAAGGAGGCCATCAAAACCTCACTTATAGAGAAGACCCCCTAGCACAGTATATCAAGATGTGCTTTTGATAAAAGCCCGTCAGGCATTGCTAGAGAGATCAGGGGGGACAATAAAATAATTAAGTAGTCCATAAGTTGTTTATACCAAACATCCTGTGGACTAGAGTCAATGGTGCTGACGAGGTTGATGTTAGTGGAGATATACGAAGGTAATGCCAAATGATGTATCGTAACATAAATTCTTGAGGAAGATGATGAGGATGGAATGCGTGAGGCAAGAGAAGCCATAGTATCAACAAACTTATTCATAGATCAAGGAACAGTTTGCAAGAGGTAATGGTTGAAAGATTTTAGCAGGGTGTTAACACGGTGTTTGTACCTTTGCAAAACTTCATTTTTACAAAGATATGAACCATTGATTTGATTGACGACTAGTTACGAGTCGCCAAAGATGTTGATGGTCTTGACACCTAGGAAAAGGGTGGTTTGAAGTCCCAAAATTAAGGCTTCATATTCAGCCATGTTGTTGATACATTCAAAGTCAAGTTTAAAAGATAGGGGCATGGGCTCACCTACATGAGGGATGAGAATGACCCCAACACCCCCACTGTGTTGACATTTAGACCCGTCAAATAACATTATCATTTGATAGAAAATGTCATCAGTGGATAACATGGTGATGGATTCGTCAGGGAATTCATAGTGAGAGGGTTGGTTGTTAGGTAGAGGGGCATCCGCTAGTTGGTCAATGATTGTTTGCCCCTTTATAGAATTTTGTTGGATGAATTCCAAATCAAACTCAGCAAGAAGCATGAGCCAATGAGCCATACATTGGTTTTGGTATGGCTTGGAATGCATGTATTTGAGGGGGTCAGTGTGGGTGATTACATAAGTTTTGTGATTGAGAAGATAATGACAGAGTTTGGTAGGGGCAAAGACTAATGCCAAATAGAGTTTTTTGATATGAGTATACTGAGTTTCATAATCAATGAGCGTTCAGCTTATGTAATAAACCACTTGCTCACGATGTTGTTTATCTCGATGCACAATCATGGCACCTAAAGAATGATTTGTTGATGAGATGTAAAGATAGAAAGGTTGGTCATCTTTTGGTGGAATAAGGACTGGTGGAGAGACAAGATAGCATTTAAGGGCTTCAAAATCCTCTTAGCAATCCTTATCCCAATGAAAGGAGATGTCTTTCTTGAGGAGGTGATGAAAGGGTTGACATCGATCAAAAAGCTGTGAGATGAAGCGATGAATAGATTGAAGCTTCCCTTGCAGGCTGCGAAATTGCTTTAGATTGGTAGGTGGCAGCATCTCGAGTATAGCTTGAATATTAGCGGGATCAATCTCAATGCCACGAAGGGAAATGATGAAGCCTAAAAGCTTCCTAGAGAGAACCCCAAAGATGCATTTCTTGGGGTTGAGTCAAACGTTGTATCGTAGGAGGTGAGTGAATATGATTTTGAGAATAGTTAAATGGTCATAGCGGAGCTTAGATTTGCCTAGTAGGTCATCCACATAATCCTCCATGATTTTGTGGAGGAGATCATGAAATATGTAGGTCATGGCACATTGATATGTGGCGCCTGCATTTTTTAGGCCAAAAGGCATGACTCTAAAGCAAAAAGTCTCCCATGGGGTGATGAAGGTGGTCTTGTGTTGATCTTCTGGCACAATCAGGATTTGGTTATATCCTAAAAACCCATCCATGAGTGATAGCATCTCATGATTGGCCATAATATCAATAAGTTGGTCGATGTTGGGTAGAGTAAAATCATCTTTTGGGCAAGCTAGGTTAAGGTCATGATAGTCAGTACAGATTCAGATCCCCCTAGTCACTTTGGTGATAGGGACGATATTTGATACCCATTGCAGATAATCAATGGGTGGGATGAAGGATAAAGAAAGAAGATGTTGAAGCTCCTCTTTGACAAGGAGTGCAACGTGAGGATGCATTTTGTGAAGCTTTTGCTTGACAGGCTTAGCTTCTATGTTTATGATGATGTTATGAATGACGATGTTAGGGTCGATGCCAGGCATATCATTGTAGGTCCAAGCAAAGGCTTTGCTATGGTCTGAAAGGAATTTGGTATAGTCAATTTGTTCTTGGGCATCCAAAGATTGATCAATTTTTAAAATGTGAGGAACGTCAGAAGATGGAAGGTTAATGTCAATGGTCGATAAATTTAACATAACTTGTGTTTTTGAAAGAAGTGATTGTTGAATAAAAGAGTCATATGCACCCATGTAGGTGAGAATGGAGTCATCATCTATGCATTGGATAGTGTTGATGGTAGTAGATTCATCATCTATCATGTTTGGATAAATGAGAGGGAGAGACCTAGATACCCCACCTAGTTGATAGGTTAGGGGTTCCAAGCGAATGGCATTTATGCAAAAAAAACTAGGAGGCATGGAAACCACCGACTCTGTAGGTGAAGATGGGGGAATAGGCAATTTTGGAGGTGATTGTTCTATGATAGGTTTGGGGTGAAGGTTTTTAGAAGTTTCAGTAGGTTCTTCAAAACCCAGGCCATGTCACCTCTTGGCAATCTTTATGGCCTCGTCATTTGGTGGTTCGACGGGCTAGTGGGAACCTTGTTCATAGCGACCAAAACCAAAGCCCTTCCATGCACACCTATAAAGATAGGTATGAGCAAAGTTTGGGTTGTCGATAAAAGAGAAGTCAGATATAAATAGTTGGGGTGATGAAAGAGGATTCCCATTAGTGGGAGCTTGATCTAGCCCTCCATAGATGAGATTTGTTTGAAGATTGGGAGGACCATAAGGGATGACCATTCTGATACGATGGTCATAGCTAGGATTGTGATGAAGTTGTCCATACTCTTGAGGAGTCTGGAACATGTCTAAGGTGAGTAAATGATACTCCCCAAGTGAAAGACATTAGAAGGTATCTTCCATAGGGTCTTTTGTTGTCACTTGAGGAGGGTGTGTGGGTGTAACTACTGTTCGCATACTTATTGAAACTTCCATGGGTGGAGGTGGTGTTTGGGTTGATGTTTTTAAAGGAATGAGAACATCATTGGGTCGATAAGTTGTGTTGCATGTCTTGAAAGGGGAGGGATCTACGAGAATGACATGGACTTAACCGTCGTGTTCAAATTTGACACAACGGTGTAATGTAGAAGGGACACAGGCCATGGCACATATCCAAGGTCGTCCTAATAACATGTTGTATTGGAACTCTCCCTTGATGATGTAGAAGAGCTCTTGGATTGTTTGTGGGCCAACACGAATATGTAAGATGATGGTGCCAATGGTAGTGGTGGTGGAGTCATTAAAAGAATGAATAATTGCATTGGTTTTTGACACACAATTCTTTGGGAGAGCTAATTGGTCATAGGCGTGGGTGGAAATGATATTGATGCTAGCACCCCCATCAATCATAACTTGCTTAATGTGAGTTTGATCAATGTAGGCTGTGATGAAAAGGGCAGCATCCTGATCTTCCAAGTTGGAGGTAGGAATTTTAGAATCACTAAAGGTAATAGAGGCGATGGTGGGTAATGATTGGACTAAGGCAGCTAATGGTTGGGGGTCCTCGGGTTGGACCTCCACTGCCTGTAAAGCCTTGATTAAATCTTGATGATGTTGTGGAGACCTTTGAATGAGATCATATAAAGTCATCTTCATGGGAGTTTGGTGAAGTTGTTTCACCATAAAATCACGGATTGCCTCTGAAGAAGTTGGTTGGGATGTACTCAAGATAGAAATCTTGGGTTTGGGTGGTTGAGCAGGCTTGACAAATGGGTAGGTCTAAAGAAGAGCAACTTTCTCTTTTCCTTTATCCTTTAAATTTTGTGACCTAGTGGCCACATTTATGGTGTTAATCTCAAATAAAGGGGAGGAAGGAGGTAAAGGGACCATAGTCTGATGATGAGATCTCGATGAAGGTGGAGAGGTTGGAGAGACATTAGATGGTGTTGGAGATTTGTTGACAATATCCTCAACAAGAAGGGTGTCTTTTTCCATGAATTGGTGGATGACAACCTTAAGGGCACAACAATTTTTAGTGTCATGCCCAGGTGTGTGATGATATTAGCAAATTTTAGTGTCATCGAACCAAGACGGTTTTGGTCCGAGAGGTTGAAATGGTTTAATAGGTGGAAGAGTGATGTTAGAAGTTTGCAGAAGTTGGTGTAGTATCAAAGCATATGAACCCACTAAGGGATCCGTGCTTGTTGATGCACTAAGTGTTGATGACTTTTGTTTGAGAGTTGTTGAGGGAGATTTCTGTACCACCTTTTGGGTTGGTGGTGGGCCCCTTGTGTAGACGACACTTTCTTTGTGAGGGGTGCTGAATTTTTCAGAGGAGGTATGTTTTTTGTGGGTAAAGGGAGTAATGGAGGCAACTTGTTTTTGTTAGGTGTTGGAGTAGGGAGCACTCCTATTAAGGTAGAAGGATGGGGGCCCAAAATGGAGGGTAATGATGATGGTGGAAGAGGAGTTCTCCGACGTGGTTTAGTAGCCTTCTTTAATACGGTGTGAGGACTAATATTGTGGGGGGTGAGATTCAAATCTACCTTCACTTGTGGGTGAGTGAGGTTAGATATGGGGTGAAAGTCAAGGGATTTAATCAGTGTTGGTATGGTGGATGTTTGTGAGGGTTTAGATTCGAATGCAGATGGTTGAACTTCTGAAGATTTGGAAGTAGAAGCCAGGTCCTCATTAGAGACTTTGGGAGATTTTGTCGAAGGAGGGTCATTAGTACAAGATGAAGTGGGATGTGTAAGATAAGGAGCTTTAAGTCACTCCCATAATGCCACATGCTCTAAGATCCTCGAATGGAGAAATCCTAAGTTCTCAGCCAATTGAGAGAATGGTTTTGAAGATTAGATGAGGCTTTGGTTTTTTAGAAGATTTGGGTGGTTGTGAGAGTGGAAATGTGTTAGATGCAGTGATCTCAGGCCAAAGGCATGAGAGAACCATTACTAGATTGTCTTCGGTCGAAGTAAGTGAGGAGACATGTTCTTCTCTTGGTGGAAAAGGAATTGGAGAATGTGACTCCTCAAGAGGATAGAGGGCAGGGATGATCATACCTTCTACTTGTGGTTGAAGAGTAGGAAAGGTATGGTCCTCCATTAGTAGTAGGAAGGATGAAGGTGGGGCTAGTGGCATTGGTATGGTCAAAGCATCCTCCAATATAAGAGAGGTCAATGGAGAACTAATAGGAGAAGAAGTTTCTTCCACCTGTGGGGAATAAATAGGAGAAGAAGGCTCTTTTACCTATGGTGGACAAATAGGAGAAGAAGGCTCTTCTACCTGTGGTGGACAAATAGGAGAAGAAGGCTCTTCTACCTATGGTGGACAAATAGGAGAAGAAGGCTCTTCTACCTATGGTGGACAAATAGGAGAAGAAGGCTCTTCTACCTACGGTGGACAAATAGGTGGACTAACCTCTTCAACCTATGGGAGGGGTTGGTTAGGCATAAAAGGGGAGACCGTGTTGACCGTGCATATATTACGCTCTTGGGAGTCATCGGCCATGGTCTGTATGTTGTTTTGGCTAGGGGAATGGTTAGGGAAAGGTTGTCTAAAGATATCTATATTTTGGTTAAGTGGCATGTTTGGGCTATCCAAAACAAGATCCCCCTTATTTATCATGTCTTGGACAATGTTTTTGAAGGTTTTGCAGTTGTTTATGTCATGGCCTTTGACACGATGATAATGACAAAAGTCATTTTCCCTATACCATGTAGGGATGGATTTTGAGGGGTCAAATTAAGGTGGTGGTCAAATTTGGGGGAGGTTGAGGGCTCCCTGTTTGACTAGTTTATCCAACACGGACGCGTATGATTCTCCTATTGGAGTATATTGATGTTGTACATATCATTATTGAAATTGTCGTGTAATGCTTTGAGATGTGGAAGGTTCAGATTGGTTAGTTGTGGTCGATGATGATGATCTAAGTACCATAGCATTTGCTGATCCCTTGGATTTGGAATTGGAGGAAGAAGATTTGGAGGAAGGATCATTGGATTTTGCATTAGTATTTTTACTACGCAATTTGACTTTATTTTCTTCGACAGCACAGAGTTCAAGCTTCCTGGCCATGGTGAAAGCTTCGTCAAATGTGTGGAATGTTTGAACCCGCAAAGTAGATGAGATGTGTTTGGCACATGCTTGTGAAAAGAGCTCAATGAGCTCATGTTGAGGTAAAGAAAAGGAGAGTTGGTTGATTAAACCTCTCCAACGGGCAACAAAATTAGCTATGGATTCATCATCAAATTGTCTGATAGAATATAGGTCTGTGATGGAGACCTTTTTAGTTATGTTGATTGAAAAGTGGTCAAGAAATAGTTGAGCTAGTTGAGTGAAGGAAAATAGAGAGTGACTGGTAATAGAACTATACCAATCGAGGGCATCACCAAAAAGTGACATGGGAAATGTGCGTAGTAATAACGCATCATCATGTGCTATAAGGTAACAAGCATGTCTAAATGTTCATAGATGTTGCTGTGGGTCCTCTTTACTCTAAAAGCGAGTAAACTTGGGAAGTTCCCACTAACTGGGATATGGTCAGATTAGGACTGAAGGATGAATAGGTTCATTATAGATTTGTTCATATGAGAGAACATTTCTTGAATCTAAAATGGATGTCTCAAGATTAGACACCTTATCCATCAACATCTTGATTAGATCAGTTGATGGATTTGTAGGTGGGGTACCCCCTAGGTTTTAAGGCATTTGGAAGGTGTTAGATGGAGTGTATGATGTACTAGGTTGTGTTTGTATCGGTGCAACATATTGGTAACTAGTCATAGGGACTGATGTTGAAGTCAAGGGTGGTTGTGTCATGAAGCTAGAAGGTAGAATTTGACTTGATGTCGCCAAAGGTGGTTGGATGGTGGCAACACTAGCTGAAGGATAAGTAGTCACTCTTGTATTTATGGGTGTAAGAGTAGGTGGGATGGAGATAATTAAGTTTTGGAATGGTGTAGAACTTTGTTGAATGGTTTGTGGTTGAGGGGGTACAGAAACCCCAAAGGAAGTAGGTCCAAAAATAGAAGGAGAGGCCCCACTTTAAAGATTGGTCATGGTCGGGTTGTTAGTTGAGGCAATGGCATGGGTGACCATGGGTTGGGTTACAGAGGCTGTTGATATGATTGTCATTTCAACTAAAGAAGTTGGCATCCCATAAATTGGGTTGCCTGAAGGATCTCATGTTTGACTTCTCACAAGATAGTGCTGAAGAGCCCTGACATTGAGGTCAAGGAATCTTTCAAAGTCTTGTTCCCCTTCGGGAATAATATGGGGTTGAGTTGGGGTTGGTTGGATAGGAGTACGTTTAGTTTCTAAATTATACTCCATTTGGGGACTTGATATAGAAGGCAAAGGCGGGAGTGGTTGTTGCCTTGCGTGGTCAACAAGATTTTTGGTTTGACTACATGCCAAAACCATCCAAGGAAAAATAAATTCAAGTTCTAAAAATTGTGTTTCAGCCTCAAAAAACCAAAATTTGTGTTTGACAGCAAGAAAGTGGGATTTTAACCTTGTTTTGAGAGAAATATTTTTGACAGTGATCGACGTCGATAGAAAAACTGATGTCGGTGAAGGTTACCGATGTTGGTAAGATAACCGATGTCAGTGAATATCAGTTGCTGACGTCAGTGGAAAAACTGATGTCGATTACTGTGTATTTCCAAAAACTCAAAAAATTGAAAGTTTTTGGAAGAAAGAAGAAAGATCTGAGTTGTTTTGGGAGCTTAGAATGCAACCTCACCAGCTCAAAAAATTAGATATAGATAGAAAAATAGATGAAGGCAAGCAACCTCTAAACGTTAATTCCTAAGAATAAATTTTAGAATCGTGTTGGCTTATGCCTTAGAAGAGTGTGTTTGGGAAGTTGGGCTTTTAGAATAGGTCCTAAAAGAGGTAGTCTAAGGTTGGTTTCAGGTTAAGTTTTGGTGCTCAAAATCTGTATTAGGTTCCATACATGGCCCAGTGCTAGGAGCTTGTTCCCCTCACTTCACAAGCCCAGAGATAAGCTGGGTCACTTAGCCAGTATATACTTCCCCTAGAGTTTATACTCTGCCAAAGAACAGAGTGGGTTCTCCACTTGGTAGTGAAGTCCAAGTAGGATTACCAAGAAGGGTAAGGTATCCGCTAGGTGATAAAATCCTAGTCGGGCCTTGTCTCAGGTATGTTTAGATGTTTGATTTTTTGAATGTGATCAGGTTGTGTAACATATGTGCACTACAATTTATTCATAACGCATTTTTAATTACTAGATGAGAAGGCTAAATATGCATTCAAGCAGGAATGAGATGCAATAGTGTTTTAAACCCAAATCAAAATGTTTTCTTTGGATGCAAACAAGTGAGGAAAAGGTTGAGAGTATGAATTTCACTACTCTAAGATGCTGGAAAAAGGTGACAAGAAGAAAAAGAAAGAGATTATTTTTAACTTGTGCTTATGGTTTTGTTCCAAAATAAAGAGATAGAAGGAAAGGATGCAAGAAGAGATCTAATGCACCTATATGAATGTTTACCTTTAGAAGAAAAAGGATGAACCCAAGGAAAACTCTAGGGGTCCCACTTGGGCGTGCCAAAATGTTTCTAACTCATTTTCGCTTTTCACATTCAAAAGAAATAAGAAACTAAAGTTAAATGGTCAGGGGTTTGTACGTACCCGGATGAAGCTGTGCACCATTATCCAGACGTTGAAGGAGCTCCTCTTTGGCTATGGAGGACAACACCTGTAGATAAGAAGAAAGCTTAACAAAGAAAAATGTTAGAGAGATATGGTGGACTACCAAGCAAAGCTCGGTCCCAGAAGTGCAAAGACTTCCTTGAGGGATGACAGTCCACTAGTTGATAAAAAGAATGTCGTAATGGAAAGAAATAATGAAAGACTTAAAGAAGGAGAAGTAGATAATGTGTACCTAAATCCTACAATCAATCTTCCACAGTCACCCATGTTGGTAGTCCTATCGGCATTAGTTTGTCAATGATGACGACATCGGTTATGATGTCGACGTCGATAGGGGCAATGGTCGATGTCGGTCAGGGTAATGGCCTTGGGTGAGTTTTGGATAAGTTTGTGGTCGACAGAGGGGTCTGGAAGGAGTCTGGGTCTATGCAGGGTTGTAAGATAGTGAATAAGGTCTGAAAGGGCTAAGGTAGAGGACAGGGGTAGAAGGATAATAAGGATGAGAGGAAGGCTTTTCAGCCTTTCTGGGAAGAAAGTCGGGTTATCTCAACAGTACTCAGAAATAGCAATGGACTAATTACCAATGCATTTTAAAAATACTAAAATATAAACCAGAAGAATACTTAGCTCTTGGTGGAGAACCAGAAGTGTAGAAGACTTGTTCCTGATGCAGCTGATATAGAAGACTTCATACAACCTTCCAATCCAATGCCTAGAGTGAATTCTATAGAGATTTTGTAGCTAGAGAGTGATGATAGAATGTTGATGCCTCATCCCAAAGCCTGCCTGTGATATGCAAAGAGTCTAAGAGAGAAAGAATTCAGATCTGGGAGCAAGAGAATTCACATTCGGGTCTGCAGTCGAGGTTGGAATTTATTTTTATGCAACCAACGTCGGTACTTCTGTCAGCGTCGGCCGACAAGTAACTGACGTCAGTGGCTAGAAGATGGGAAAAAAGGCTATTTTTAGCCTTTTGCCTATTCCTCTAGCTGCCAAGTTTAGCTACCATTGGCAAATGGTCCAAAGGGTGGGTTTAATAGGCACGAGGATTAGTGGGAGAGTTAAAATTAGGTCTTAGGTAATTATGATTTGTCAGAGGTGATAAATGGTCTAAGAGCTAGGAATCCAAGGTGAGGTATATAAGGGGGATTATTAATTTAAAATAAGTATTTTAAATTAATAAAGTATAGGTTAGGCATGTTGAAGTTAGAAAGGGACCGGGGGGGTTGACACTATTTTGGTGTCTACAAATATATATGAATATTATATATTATATAATATATATAAATATCATCTATATAATATATATAAATATTGTATTATATGTATTCTAACATAGTTTTAAATATAGTATCTAAGGAATTAACCATCATGAATAACATTGATAAAAACAAATTAAGGAATAAATAAATGATAAATAAAATTTCATGAATAAATTTTGGACTAACACCCATGACTACATATGACTCCATGGTTTATTAG
Source organism: Torreya grandis (assembly GCA_037957365.1). Lineage (NCBI taxonomy): Eukaryota > Viridiplantae > Streptophyta > Pinopsida > Cupressales > Taxaceae > Torreya > Torreya grandis. Next base: position 1,319,856 of record JARHVA010005050.1, on the reverse strand, counting down.
AGATCTTCCACCCTAATCTCTGCCATCTCTCAAACTAACATTATCACTCTGTCTTTGGGGCATTGTGACTAAAAATTATTGGTTCCTGGACTAAAAAATTATTATTCTAGATCTCCCAACATCAGTCATCCTCCAGGTGTCTAAATGTAGTTAATCTAGGGTGCAAGGGGTCTAACACCCTAGGAAATTCCTAGGGATAACATCAGTTGATCTGGATTGTTTCTGAGAAACCCTAGACCCTACCATGACTAATAGGTATGGGAGCCTGGGGCTCTTCCCATTGGCCATAGCTCTAGTAAAACTAGCATGCAAAGAATCCTTGGAAGTTTTTCAAGTGGAGGATGATGAATACATATTTTTTCTTGTTGATAAAGAGTGTGATCCATCTTCTTGACATCCAAACTAAATAAAATTTGACATATCATGAAAAATTAACTGGAGAGATTTTGAGGTATACTTTTTGGAGCTATATATTTCATCTCCAAAATATGTGTTGATCTCTGATATATCATCATATGGATAGCCATTCTCTTTAAGAATTTCAAGAAAGTTTCTAAAATAAGATTGATTTAGAGACTGTATAAATCTACAAATATCTAGTCCATTAGGAAATTTGTTTAACATCATAGATAAAACTATTGCTTGTAATCATGTGTCAAGTGGATTCAGAATGTGCTTGTTTTCAATGGTTAGATAAAGGAAGACAATATCAGGCTCTTAATCACATATCAAGGTGATATTTGACCAATAGTTTATCATGTCTCCAATAGATGTAAAAACTATCGCATTTAGATTTAAATTTGATTCAAATGTCTTTTCATATATGCTTCGAAAATTTATGGCTTCTAATCCATTTCCATAATTGTAACATGCAACAACAATCTTAGACAAAGCTTAAACTACAAAATTTATTCCTCTGAACAAGTGAAATATTTTTCACAATTTTTAGTTATTTCTAAAAATTTGTGTTCATCTAATTCTATGGACACTATAATTTTGGGTCTCTGAGGGCCTATCTAGCCATCAATTACCTAGATCATTTTCTTTTTATTCATCAGTTACCCATAAGATTATATACCTATTTCTTAGATGATTAATGATTTATATTTTTATTTTATGCTATCAACACTTATAACTTGCATTTAAACATTTAACATTAACTTTAACTCTCTTGAAAATTTATGTAATAAGGTAAGGAGTGAATGTTTTAGCTCTTGTCTATTGCCCACTTGTCCTTGGTAGCCAAAATGGAAGAGACCCATATTCCCTTGTTGCATGTGATGATTACCTCTCAATGCTACTTTGCTCAATAAAAAAATAATAATATTTATGGGTCATTTGTGACTTAGTTTACTTTGAATTTAATTTATCTTTACTCTCTACAAATGAAACTTTTTAAATATCTAAATTTGAGCCCATGGCCTCCACATCAAAGTGTTGTGATTCTATTTAGATAATGTCCTTATGTTAGGCTAAAACAATGAGTTCACATGAGCAGGTCCATCTTATGGACACAGTTATCATGAAACGGATCCAACATAAGTTGCATAGATAGGTTCCCAAATCTCTATTAAAACCCTTAGCCGTAGCTTCTAGAAGCTTATGAAAACCAATGAACTCATTTTATATTAATATTTTTGAATTCAATGTTAGGAAAATGTGAGGAATGAAAAAATTAGAAATATTACAAATATTTGTAGGTTGAAATTTTTCTATTTTAACTAATCAATAAATATGCAATTTCCCTAGGAAAATTATCACACCCTCAAAATTCATCCAATAAAAAATAAGTAAATTAATTTATTTTTTATTTCATGTATATGTTCAAACTAATGTTCAAATTTAGAAATACTTTATTCTTATTGGTTACACATTTTCCAAAGCAAAATAATAGCAAAAAGTGATAACAATAGATACCTACTACATAGGTACTAATAAACTATTCAAGCTCAAATGATTTTCAATATAAGCTATCATCAATATGTAAACTTAAGATTCATCTCTTCCATTATAATGTTTTTTTACTATGCAGTATCTATTATAATCACTTTTTGTTATTATTTTGCTTTGGAAAATGCACGACCAATAAGAATAAATTATTTCTAAATTTGAGCATTAGTTTGAACATATACATGAAATAACAAATACAAAATAAATTAATTTACTTATTTTATATTGGATTAGTTTTGAGGATGTGACAATTTTATTGAGAAAATTGCATATTTATTGATTAGTTAAAATAGAAAATTTTCAACCTACAATTATTTGTAATGTTTCTAATGTTTTCCATCCTGCACATTTTCCTAGCATTGAATTCCAAAATATTAATATAATAATGGGTGCATTGGTATTTAGAAGCTTTTAGAGGCTTAGGCTAAGGTTTTATATAGAGATTTTGGGGGCCAACATATGCAGCTTATGTTGGAGCCATTTTAGGATAATTATGTCCATAGGCTTGACCTGCTCATGAAAAATCATTATTCTAGCCTAGCATAAGAAGATTATAAAAATGGAATCACAAAACTTTGATGTGGAGTCCATGGGCTCAAATCTAGATATTTAGAAAGATTAATTTGTAGAGAGTAGAGATAAATTAAATGCAAAGTAAACCAAGTCATAAATAGCTCATAAATATTGTTGGTTTTTATCAGGTAGAGTATAAATTAGGGGTAATCACTATATACATCAAGGGAATATGTGTCTCTTCCATTTTGGTTGCCAGGAATAAGCAAGCAATAGATGAGAGTTCATTAATCACACCTTACCTTGTTACATACATTCACAAGAAAAATAATGTTAATATTAAATGTTTAAGTGTAATTTACATGAGTTGATAGCAAAAAACAAAAATGCAAGGCATTAATCATCCAAGAAATAGGTATATAGTCTTACATGTAACTGATAACTAGAAATAAAATGATCTAGGTAATTGATGGCCAGATAGGCCATCAGAGGCCCAAAATTATAGTGTCTAGATAATTAAATGGGCACAAATTTTAAGAAACAATTAAAAATTTTGAAAAATACTTCATTTGTTTAGAGGAATACATTTTGCATATTAATCTTTGTTTGAACTTTTGCTTGCATGTTGCAATTGTGGAAATGGATTAGAATCCAAAAATTTACAAGGCATCTATGAAAAGACAATTGAATCAAATTTAAATCTAAATGAGGTAAGTTTTACATCTATTAGGGAGGTAATGAATTGTTGGTCAGATATCACCCTATTGTCAGATCAAGAGCCTGGTATTATCTGCCTTTATTTGGCCATTGAAAACAATCACATTCTAAAGGCTATTAACATAATATTATGAGAATTAGTTTTCTCTATGTTGTTAAATAGCTTTCATGATGGCATGGATATTTACATATTTATACAATATCTTAATCAATCTTATTATAAGAACTTTATTGAAATTATCAAAGAGAATGGCTATCTATATGGTGACATATCAAATATTAAGACATATTTTAGAGATGAAAGATATCACTCCCAACAGTATGCATCAAAATCTCTTTAGTTACTTTTTCATGATATGTCAGATTTTGTTTAGTTTGGATGTAAGGAATATGGATCACACTCTTAACAAGAAAAAATATGTATTCATCATCCTCCATTTTAAAACTACTAAAGACTCCCTACATGTTAGTTTTGATAGAGTCATTGCCAATGGGAAGAACCCCAGGCTCCTAGACCTATCAGTCATGGCAAGGTTTAGGGTTCCCTGGAACTAATTCAAATCAACTGATGTCAACCCTAGGAATATTTTAGGGTTTAAGAAACCTTGAACCCTAGACTAACTACATGTAGACACTTGGAGGAGGACTGATGTTGGGATATCTATAGTGATAAGTTGTCAATCTGGGAACCAATCATTTTTGGCCATAATTCCCCAAAGATAGAGTATTGGTGTCAAACTAAGAGATGTCATGGAGCAGGGTGGTAGATCTTTGGAAAACCATGGAGTGACATGTAGTCATAAGTGTCACTCAAAAAAAAATCCATGATTTTTTATTTTTTATTTATTATTTATTTATTCCTTAATTTGTTTTTATAATTTGTTTCTATCAATGTGCTTCATGACAGGTTAATTCTTCATGTATTATATTAAAAACTATGTTAGAATACATATTACATACTATAATATTTATATATTATGTATGATGATATTTATATATATTATATAATATATAATATTCATATATATTATATAATTAATGTTCAATACACAAAAATATTATAATATATATTATATAATACTTATGTAACAACTAATAGTTAATATATATAAATATTACATATATAATCAAAACCTAAATTTCCATGCAATACTTTTGTGTATGATGTCTTGCATTCTTCATGGAAAGAGATAACATATTTGCCCAATTTTTATGTCAAAACTACAAGTCCCTTGGTTTCGATCAGGTTACATCTGTATTGACTAGTTAAAGAGCACAACATGTTGGGGTTGAGGCAACTGTGGATGATCAGGTTTTGTCTTGGTGATTATAATAGAGAAATTATTTTCATTACAAGGCACTGGAAAATTTAGAAGCAACCAAGAGCATATCAATATTGAAGTTATAAATGCTCTGACTGTTTGTTATTATTTTTCTTGGCCATATATCAAGGTGATCAAATATGGTGTGATGTGGTTGATGAAAAATCATTTCTTTATTGTACTTAGGCATGATCTACACCAATAATGATCACCATTATAATTCTAAATCTTCATGTGAAATGTGTTATCTATATTTCATGATAGATTGCCTTTGTGTCCATTGGGCTCTAAGCTAATGTTTAGGCATTTAGAAGATTATATAGATTGAAGGTAGCTATTAGATTTACATGACTTACATCAATTAGAAAAAGGTACACAACTTACAAGGTGTAAGGTTATTTGATTAGAAGTTTTTTATTGTGAGGGGTCAATGAGGAAAACATGATGCTAATTTGATTAACGAGTCTCAAATACACATGCATACCATAGTTACCCTGTTTAACCCCTATCGACATGCATATACTCCCCCTATAATATTTTCAAACCCATATACATAATAGAAAAACTCAATTTCTAATCAAATATTTCTAAATAATAGAATAACTTCTTCTTATGTACATAATTTGTTATGATTATATTCATATCATGGTTTTGTATATGCTCAACAATTTTCAACATCAGTTTCCTTGCCCAACTAACAGCCATTTTAATTTTTTATTATTAAACAAATATTTTAAGCACTTAATCATGTTTATTTAGACTAGTTCATTTTGGTACAATCAAATCAGCACTCATAACATCCTTATCAACCCTTAACAATATAAAATGACCAATCAAATATGTTGTCATCTTACAAGCTACATACTCATTTCTAATGTGTGTAAGTCATATAAATTAAACAATTGCCCAAAATGTGGATCTAGTGTATAATGTGGGATTTTTAGTGTCTGATATCACATGAAATAGCTTGTCATTTCCCTTCATGATGACCATTTAGTGCAACTTGAAGTCATCTACCATTTACATGTTTTGTATTTCCAAGCCTTTGCCTAGTATTTTTCCATTGCTAAAGCTTTTTTTTGAAATAAAATGTTTCCTCTCTATACAGCTAGCAAACCACCTTATATGTATACGCCCAAAGTCTATTTTTATACATGTTACTTGATCCTCACAATGATAATTGTATCCTCTTCCAAATACTTGTCTTTATAACAATTGCAAGGATTAGGTGCACAACACCCTTATTCCTATAATTCATAGGTACGAGACTGCTTCACACCTCTTGTTGGTTACATGAATGGTTAGAAATGAGACACTTTACATGATTAAACATTAAAAAATATTTTATATATGATTTTAAAAATGAATATATTATTTTATATGTGTTATTTTAATCATATGAAATTATCAAAATAAAATAATATATATATAAGCTATATCTTTGGATATTAAATTTTATTGTACTCAAAATGTATTGCCTTGCAAAGAAAAAATGATGAATATAGTACATACTATAGAGGGATCACTCATTGGAAATTTAGTTTATATACAATAACATATTTAGATTCCTCTTGAAAAAATTATAATTTTAAAAAAATGGCACTCAATTAGGAATTTGTACAACAAAGTTATAGTTTTGCCAAGTGTCATAACATAAAAACCCTAAGAAAAAGTATTACTTAGGTAAAAGGTACACAATTCAAACATCTAGTTGTTTTTTTCAATTTTATTTTATTATAAATATTATAAGAAAAAATTAAACATTGTCATTCATCAATAATTTTACATGCAATTGGATTGTTACTACTTTAAAAAAATGATAAAGTAAAAACATTATACAAAAATATTCAACAAAATTATAATATTTCATTATATTATTAAAAATAATATGTATCTAAATAATCTAATTTTTATGAGAATTATCAAATCCACTAATATTTGGAAGGAGTTATGATATGATTTTTAATATTGTTTTTTATATATTAACACTATTTTTATGTTAGGGGCATTTCTAATGTCATCGCCACACCATAGATTTGTCATCGCATCAAAAATATGTCATTATCGTCATATCTTAAACTTTCATAGTGAAATCAAAGTTATAAAGTACTTAATAGTATTAACTTTAAACCTTTGTTAGGATATGCAATATGTCAATTGATTTAACATGTGGAACTATGTGATTAAAACATATGAGATGTCATCAATAAAAATATCACAATTGTTATAAGCAAATAGGTACAACACAGTTGCAATAAAATTATAATATTTTTAATTAAAAAACAATAGTTACTAGTTGGAGAGCCCCATCACCACCTTACAATTTTAAAAATTTACTAGTGTCACTTCATAAAAGGTGTCGCTTTCAACGGGCCAAATTAATCTCCTTTAAATGGAACTATCTATTGGGTTGATCAATGTATTTAATAATGTATCCTTATTTGGTAAATGAAAAAATTTGGTAGACAAAAAAGGGCCTACGCATGGACATATTTTTCTTGAAAATTAAAAAATCTCAAGTTTTATAGATTATTTGAGATGGCTACACTCAAAATTTAAAGATGGTATAAAAACATGAATTTTAGCATTTTGAGTCTATTTTTCAAAATACTAATTTTTGAAAAATGGTTAAGTAGGTCAAACATCTAAAATTTAAAGAGGAAATCCTTTTTTAATAGAGTAGATAGTCATTCGTATAATGCAATATTTTTATAGCGAAGTTTAGTATTTTTTTGAAATCCTTTTGTAGAAATTTAGATAAGATCATCCAGTTTGTGACCTATTATTTATTTTTAAAAATTAATGAATATTTTTTTATTAATTTTACAAATAGATTTTGAAAACTGACAAAAAATGGAGAGTTGGCCGTATGGCATCCATAACTACCTCAATAAAATGACATTTTTTGTTTTTTTTAATGCATATAAAATTAGGCCTAGTTTGTGACCATATAATTTTTTTCACAATTGGATCAACAAAAATAAAAATACTTAAGCATATATAGGCATGTATATTTGTGGCATGTAGTGACCTAAAAAATTCATAGTTAGAAATCAACATAGATAGAAACCTTAAAATAGTGTAAAAATTTTATATATATATATATATATATATATATATTTGGAAAGAGGAGAGTGTTTTCATCATCATGGTAATAATTTTTTGAATTAGCTCATTGAAATTCATAGTGTATTTGGTAATGGAAGTTGAATTTTCTTATTTTTTGTCAAAGATATCAGATTTAACTATGTGTTGATAGGTCCAAGCCTTTGGCTCAGGAATCCAAGCCAAAAGGTTTGGTTTTTGAATTAAAGAATAACATAATATGTACACATTATAATGCATATACACTTTAACACATTTACACTATAACACATATGTGTTATATTTATATTGCATAAAAACATAAAAAAGATCTATTTATATGTGTTTATGTTTATGTTTATATCTATTCACATTCATAATTTTTTATTTTTATTTTAAAGTGGAGTGTATCTATCTATACACTACCATAATTGATATAGCGATGCAATTTTGATGCATTTGCATCTGTGAATGTAATTTTGACTATATAGAATATGATTTATGGTTCAACCAGGACTAATTTAATAAAAAATAAATGAAAGAGTCAATTGTTTCAATGGTGGAGGCAATTAGGGCCAATTTGGACCCCTTGCACATAATTGTGACTACATGATGTGTTTTGGGTTAAATTAGCTTAGATTTTTTAACATATGTAATGAATGAGTGAATTGGTGCAATCAATGATGCATTTTGAGTGAAATTAAACACCATGAACCTAATTTTGACTATAAAAGATGTACTTTAGGACTCTCGACCCCAATATCATAACAAAATAAACCAAATAGTCCATTGGTTTAATTTGAACACAATTTCAGGTAATTTGATCCCCTTCAACCTAATTGTGACTATAAAATGTGATTTGGGCCTTAATCAACTCTAATTTCATTAGAGAATGAAGCAAAGGATCATTCAGTTCAATGACAGATGCAAGTTTGACATGTGTATGATGTGGTTTGAGGCTCTATAAACTATAATGTCATCATGTAATGAATGAAATAGTCCATTGGTTCAATTATGGAGGTAATTAAGGTCAATATGATCCCCTCTAAACCTAATTATGACTATACAATGTGATTTGAAGCTAAATTGGCTTTGATTTCATCATATATTGAGCCAATTAGTCAAATGGTGCAATCAGTGACACAATTCTATAAAAATTGAGCCACATTCAAACATAGTTTGAATTGTATATAATGGATTTTGAGTGAAATTGACCCTAATGTCATTATATAATGAACCAAATAGTTGATTCATTCAATCAAAGAGATAATTGAGGCAAATTTGAGAACTTTCAACCTAATTGCAAGAGTAGGGCATGATTTGTGATTAAATTAGTTTGATTATGTCATGAATTTATCCAATTAGTCATTTGGTGTAATTATAGATGTGGTTTGGGGTAAATTGAGCCTTGTGGAACTAAATTATGGGTTAGGAATTAGGGTTTAGGTTTTTGTGTTACAATTATTCAATGTAAGTTGGACAAAATTGAATGTCATGAACCTACTTTTGACTATATATAAGATGTAATTTGGGGGTCAATCAACCCCAATATCATAACAAAATAAAGCAAATAGTCCATCAATTAAATCATGAAGTAAATTAGGCCTAATTTGAGCCTAATTTCAAACTAAATATAATAAGACAAGATTTTGGGATAAATTAGTCATGAAATAGTCTAATTAGTTAATTGGTGCAATTAGAGACATGATTGGGCCAAATTGAGACTTATGAACCTAAATTATGACTCTATTGATTGTATAGGATGCAATATATGGCTTAATAAACCCTTTAATTATATCAAAAATACAAATACAGAGGTAATTAGGGCCAATATGAACCCATTAAACCTAAGTGTAAGTATACAATATGATTTGGGGTTATAAATTAGCTCATATTTCCTTACATATCGAGTCAATTAATCGATTGTTACAATGAGTGTTACAAATTAGATGAAATTCAACCCTATGAACCTTGTTTTGATTATATAAGATGTAATTTAGACATCAATCAAACCCACTGTCATAACACCCTAAACCAAATAGTCCATATATTAAATCATGAAGGACATTATGACTAATTTGAGCCCCTTCAATGTAACTACAAGAGCAGGACATCATTTGGGACCAAATTAGCTATGATTATGTCATGAGTTGATCCAATTAGTCAATTGGTGTAGATAAAGATGTGATTTGGGCCATATTGAGCCCCATGAACCTAAATTATGGCTTAAGGTTTAGTTTTAAGGTTTAGGATTACAATTAGTTGATACAAGTTGGATGAAATTAACCCCTGTGAACCTAATTTTTATTATATAGGATGTAATTTGGGGTCAATCAACCCTGATATCATAATAAAATAAAACAAATGGTCCAAAAATTCAATTACAAATCAAATTAGGGCTAATTTGAGCCCCTTCAACCTAACTAGATAAGAGCAGGATGTGATTTGGGGCTAAATTAGTCATGAATTAATCCAATTAGTTAATTGGTGTAATTAAAGACATGATTTAGGCCAAATTCAGTTATATAAACCTAAATTATTTCTCAACCAATTGTATAAGATGCAACATATAGTTGAATCAACCATAGAATATCACAAATGTAAATATAGAGATAATTGTATAGGATTGCATGACATAATAATATTACATAGTTTGGATTGCATCACATATTATAATAATATATCATAGAAATATGATATATTACTATTTATATAAAATATATAGTGTGTACACTCTATAACGTGTATAAATTATAATGGGTATGTGTTATAGCACGTATATGTTATTGACACAATAGAGAAAAATTATTTGTCCAACATTTTTTTATGCTTTTTCAAGAATTTTTACCACACTAATTTAACTTATTTTGGGAATAATGGATTTGTATTCCTATTTTATTTAAGGGTCTAGATTAATAAATCAATATAAAATATAGCAATAAATATAGTCCTGATTTGTGTAATTGTTTATCTTTTTCACCTTTCTCAAAATAGCAATAAATAATAAGAAATATAACTTATCTAGAAAATAGACTAAGATGGCTGATACAAAGGTTAAAAATGGTTGTGCAGGACTTGGAAGGTATCATAAACCTAAATTTGGCTTTCATTAGGTAAAAATATAGGAGCACCAAAAATTGGATGCTTTGGTGTCTGGCATTGTTGTCCATTTCTATCTTTGTTATCTAAACTAATCACAAAGACCTAAAAAAATTTTGGTAGTTGTGACATGCCTATATGAGCATGCCCATGAAAAATTGAGTGTTTCTTATTGATATAACTCATTATGGATATGATTTTATCTTCAAACCCTAACCCTCTATCATGCTTGATAAAATGACATTTGAGTCACTTGACAAAGAGAGGGGTCAGTGTGAAATATGTTCTAAACATGCAATCCACACCCCTTATGTGGGCATGTTGCCTACATAAAAATACTCTAAAGAGGTATCAAGTCATATGTATTCTCTCACCTAGTGTGTTTTGTGCAATAGTGTGATGTGGATGCAAATTCCAAATTGATAGTGTTTGAGGTGGTTAGGGATTGGTATGAGGATTTGAGTAGGTTTGAATCTATGTTGGGTGCCTGTGTGCAAAAAATAGGAAAGTTTGCCTTAGTGATTTATTTGTATTCTTATTTTCTTTGTAATTTTGGTCACCTCCTTTGTAAATAAGCTTTGAGTGGGATTTTATAGGGAATAATTATTCATGGGTCAGATGTATTCATACTAGGTCAACCTTATTAAGGATAAGGACCAGCTAAAAATGATTGTTGAGGCTTAATGTACAAATGAATAGGATCATAAAAAATGGGACACTTATCTACGAGATGTTATAGTCCAAATAGGGTGCTCCTATCCTACAGGCTCAATCCCTAAGGGAATAAGATTGGAATGGGGAATAATATTGGGTTGAGTTGGAATGATCATTCAGAAGGTTCTAGATGACTATTAATGAGCAAAAGGGTGTCTAAAAGGGTTAAAAGAGCATGCAAAAAGGACCTATGGATGAGGAGTCTCAATCCACACTCAAAATACCATTTTGGACATTTTATATGACTAAATTTGCACCCCCCCTTTATTCTAGTGATACAACAAAGTGAAATACTAGGATAAAGGAAAATTAGAAAGCGTACCTAAACTTACCTGCAAGGGTGAAGCCCATGAAGATGTGTGATGTTGAGTGTGCATAAATAGAGTACAGATTGAAGCAAAAAAATCTATTGTGATGTTGAGTGATGTTGAATGATGTTGGGTATGTGTTGCACCAAGAGTAATATCATGAATAGATTTGAGAACTCAATTCCTAGAGGGTGGTTCAAGAATACAAAGGCTGACCCTTTGGCTCCATCATCACCCATTATGTAGTGAAGCTCTATGATCATGTGTTTATTAATTGATGTTTAGACTATGTGTCTAATCCCTCTAAGTAAGTGTCTCAAGAATATAAAGGCTAGCTAGTCCTTTGGCTCCATCATTTCCCCCTAAGTGTGAACTATGAATTGATATCGATATAAATGTGTGTTATATGAAGATGGCTCATGAAGCCTATGAATGCTTTGTAAAATGATAATGTGGCATTGATATGTGAATGTGTATTTAGAACTAGGCCAATGTTGGCCACTCCAAAAGGTGAAGATTAGGCTTGTATGAAAGCCGCTCCAAAAGTAAGAACTAGGCTTATATGAAAGCCACTCTGAAATGATGCCAACCACCTACAGATGGAATAAGGCATGAAATTACTAAGAATACTTGGGTAATACAATGAACTAGAAAGAAAAGAAGGCAAATGTGCTACACACATTTCCCCCAATCATTAGTGTCTGTAACATGGATTCTGATCTAGAATTTATACTAACTACCCAATCTAAAATTGGAAGTAAGATCCATCTTATCATGCATGACGCCCCCTATATCTAGATAATCTGATTAAAACTATATTGAAACTACCTAATTTGAACTAGACTATACCTATAAAAACTATAATTGACCTTACCTTTCTATCTATTTTTAAAAATTCTAGGTTTTTGTTTATTTGGATAGGAGCACAAAAAAGTGGACACTTTGTTTTAAGAGACTATAGTTTGAGTGGGGCACTCTTGTCCTTTAATATTTATGATGATGTTCTATGTTCATCTCAATTTTTCTAGTCTATTCTATGTGTTTTGAATTTTGGTTGTTTTTTAAAGTGTTTTGAAAACCAATTTTGACCAGTAGTGGGCTTTAATCTCTATGATAAAACCCCTATTTGTTTCCCCCTCTTCTGAGGGTAGGAATGAATACCTTGCAATGATTACCCTCAAAATACATAGCCTTGAAAGTGTGTTATGCTAAAAAATACATGATATATTAATGATAATCTAAAAGATGTATCAAGATATAGCATAGTTTATGTTTGAGATTGTTAGATCAATAAGAGTATGCCTAGATATATGTAACAATGTAATAGTATGTGCAGTATACTAAACTAAAACTAAAAATCAGGTTAGTTATCAAAGAAGGATGGAGCATGATGTCCATCATGGCATCTAAGAAGGCAAGATAATTCATGATGTGGATCATGTCATTACAAACAATTGAGAATCAAACAAGTATGCAAGGCAAGAAGAAAGAAGCATACAAAAGAAGATAAGGGGCCAAGAAAACAAGGGACATGGGCACATGTCATTCAAACTGGGAAATCAAGCATACAAGCCATGTTTAAATGCCCACATATACGTATAATTACAAACAAGCAAGATTGGCATGAGGGCCACAAGCACATATAAGATTACAAGAAAAAGACATTAGTAAATGTCCTAAGGCACACACAAATAACAAAATAAGAACTAAGAAATGCAATCACATCTAGCTACTTAAAGAAAGAAAGGAAAGCATGTAAATTTTGAAAATACTATCACATCTAAATGATCAAAGGAAGAAGTGAAATTATGCAAAACATGTAGTACAAGACTAGGTAGATGCTAAGAAATACACAAGTTTTATATACTATTGAGTGTTGATAAAATAATCTATGTAATCTAGTAAGTAATATACATCAACATGATAACTAGAGTGTGTGGTGTAGGAATGACATAACCTAGATGGTGTAGTCATGTATAAGATGCCCCTGATGGGTAGATATGTTGATGTATGTCTCGAATGTAGAAGTAAGATGCCCCCTCAATGAGTAGAGTGAAGTAATCAAGGATCTGCGTATCATTGCACACACTCAAAGAATATCAAGTGAATCATGGTAATGTAGATAAATCGATAAAAAAATAGCATAAAATATCAAAATGTAAGTCTAGCATGGTAGTAGAAATGTAAATCATGGATAATGCATATAGTTGAAAAGCTTTTGGTGTTTTGAGTTATTTGAATGTTTTTGTAATTTGAAATGTTATATTTGTTTTGGTATTTTGAAATATTGTATTATTTTTGGTATTTTTAAATATTGTATTGTTTTTGGTGTTTTGAAATGAGCTACGTATAAATAAGAAAAAATACGCTATGGATAAGTAAGCTGAGAAACTATGTACAAGAAAAATTGATAACAAATGATACTAACTGATGAGTCTCATAAGAGACTCCCTATCATGGTATCCTATATCAAGGAAAGGGATCGTGCATGATCATGAAGCATAATGGAAGGGATAAAACTATGACTCTAAAAGTTATGTATGGTGTAAGTGCTCTAAAATATTTGTAGTGGAAACTGACTATGGGGTCCCCCTATAACTCTAAGAAGTAGATGCAACTATGGGGCTCTTAGAGACCCATCTAGTAGTAGAAGAAGCTTTCTAAAAAAATTCTCTATGTGTAGAGGCATGAGACCTCAATGATACTAACATAGGTGTGAATATTTTATATGAAAACTATTTAGAGTCTTAAAACTATCATAGATGTAGTGGTCACTCTAAGAGAGGCCTTTTTGGAAGTGTATGAACTCTCTATACTGGCAAGGGAGGCCTCGACTATGTCTCTAGAGGAAGAACTATAACTAGTTGAGGAGTTGAAACTGGTGACTACAGAGTAGGGGATAGATCTGAAGTGGGGAGTAGTAACTCATAAAAAACTCCACCAACTATAACAACCTAATTAACATGAATGTATTTCATGCATCTGTGAACTATAGAAGGTACTACACAAAGTTTTTAGATCCATGGTCAACCAAGCATTATGTCAAAGACTCCTACATTGGGAACAATAGTTAAGGGTGTGGCCACATGTGTTGGACCAACCTATAGATAAATTAAAATCTCACCTAATAAACTTTGTATGTGCCCATTGAATATACTAATAACTATGTCTATCGAGGTGGTATCTTGCTTTGAATATCCCAAATGCTAAAGTAATCTCATAGTGCACATGTTCACACTGGATCCATTATCTATGAGAACATTATGAATGGGATGCTAATCAATGTAGGCTTTGATAAAGAGTGCATAGAAATCTAAATAATCCTTAACTATTTCTTGCTCTAAGAAGGAGATTGAAGGTCTAGCCAAAACTCTAGAATTATACACACCAATCATGTTGCTCAAAGGATGTGAATCAATTGAAGGTGTCTAGATGTAGTTGGTGGAGGGTGTGCATGATATGCATGGTGAACACATAATGTTCCCCTATCTCTTATTTAGAATGTTATGGGAAAGGATTTGAGAAAATTTTTAAAGCCTTGTCTTGCATTTGCTTTGCCTGAGGAGTCTCAAATGAAGTGCCAAGATAAATAAGGTTACCATCTATCAAGTCTTTTATCTTGTGTCACAAACATATGCATATGTTTGTTGTGTGGCTTGATGCCCTATGAAAATTGCAAAATGCATTCTGATCATATCCACATAGAAGAGGCTTTGTCATATCAACTTCCCAAATAGGAGGGAGAGATAGGGCATTACATTCTAATAGCTACTGTAAGACTCTGGATGGAGATATTGATATATTGGTAAAGGCTCATCGAGGAGGTGCTAATAAAACCACTTGTTGAGGGGGATCTAAATCCATAGTAACTATAATCTTATTTTTATTTTTTTTATTATTAACCTTTATTTTGTATGGGACTTTACTATTATTCTTGTTTGTTGTTTATGATATGCTTGTGTACATGAGTTTGCCCATTAAAATTAATTTGAATTTCCTTTTCTTTAGTGTATAACATAACTCAGTGAAGGAATAAAACTTTTTGGACATTATTGACTCATGCAAAGCTGGTAGAAGACTCTATTTGAAGAGATCTTATAATTATTGATCAGCCATGGGGCTAGTCATTTTAACCAAGATAGTATTATATCTAAGAACATAATCAATGAGATGCTTATTTGACCTTGTTTTTTTTTTTGCAACTTGGTCATAAGAAACCTTTCCACATATGTTAAAGTTGAAAAGAGCTAGGAACATGTCAGCTAAAGGATTGAATGCTTTGACTGATTGATTTAGTAGACTATAGAATGACTGTAAAGCATAATCTTTTAAACTCCATGGAAATATCTTGGTTATTAACCAGTCATTTGGCACATAGTCCAAGCATGTTACATGAAAATCTCTCAAGTGTGTCTCAAAATCACCCTTGCCATCATATAGAGTGAGCTTGGGTTGAACAAAACATGGTGGCAAGGGTGTAGAAGCAATATGGTATGCCAATGGTGTATGAAGTAGATCAAAATAGTCCAAATCATGTTCAAAGTATAGCACCTTGGATTGAAGAGATTTAATTTCTTGCACAAGGGTAGCCACATCAAGAGGTGAAGATGTACTAGTCATAACTAGTGGTACCACATAGGAAGGTTGAGTTGTTATAAGAGGTTGTTGAGACATAGTTGCCCTTGTAGTGTCATTTGTAATTTGTTGTTCTATGGTTTGAGAGGATTGACCATTGTTTACTTCTTTTTTTTTTTTGTATTATTTTAAGCATATCATCTTACATATCTGGATTTTTAGTTAAAAGGTCTTAAAGTTCCCTCTTATCAATTTCATCAAAGCCAGTATATTGGACCATTATTAAAGTAAGAAAACAAAATGAAAGTGGATTAAATTTTTTACAATTAGTTGTAACAAGAAAAATGTGATGGAAGGAAAGTACTGAATAAAGGAAATGTAAAGTCCTAAAAATAGCAAACTAGAATATGTATAAAAAAGATATGAAGCTCACTAACATGTAAGGTGATACCTCCAAAAACATAGGGACCTAGTATATTATACTAGGGTTTGAAAGAAATGATTTTTAAAATTACTATGGTGAATTTTAAAAATTAAATGTGAAATTTTGATTTATATATGTAGGAAAAAATTAAAATAATATTGCTAAAATTAGCAAAGAATTTTCCCTAGGCTTTTTATGCACAAATGAAGTAAGTCATGTTCACCAAATGATTTAACTTATTATGGGAATAATAGATTTTTATTTCTACTTTAGTTAAGGTTTTAGATTAATAAATCAGTACAAAATATAGCAATAAATATAGTCCTAATTTTTACAACTATTTGTCTTTTTCACCTTTCTAAAAATAGCAATAAATAAGATGAAATATAATTTAGATAGAAAATAGACTGAGATGGTTGATACAGAGGTTGAAAATGGTTGTGCAAGATTGGAAAGGTGTCATAAACTTGAATCTAACTTTCATTGGGTGAAAGGATAGGAGCACCCAAAAGTGGAAAATTTTATGTCGCACTATTATCCATTCATGTCGCTATTATTCAAACTAATCACAAAGATCTAAAATTTTTTGGGTAGTTGCATTGTGCCTGTGTGAGCATGCTTATGAAAAATTGAGCACTGGTTGTCAATGAAACTCAGTATGGAGCTGATTTTGTCTTCAAACCCTAACCCTCCATCATGCTTGTTAAAACAACATTTGAGTCACTTGATAAAGAGAGGAGTTAGTGTGAAAGATGTACTAAATGTGTAATCCACACCCCTTGTGTGGACACGCTACCTACATATCGATACTCCGAAGAGGGATCAAAGCATATGTAGTTCTCCCACCTAGTGTGCTTTGTGAAATAATGTGATGTGGATTAAAATTATAAATTGATAGTGTTTGAGGTGGCTAGGGACTAGTATGAGGATTTGAGTAGGTTTGTAGCTGTGTTGGGTGGTTGTGTGCAAATAATAGGGAAGTTTGCCTTAGTAATTTATTTGTATTCTTGCTTGCTTTGTAAGTTTGGTCACATCCTTTGTAAATGAGCTTTGACTGGGCTTTTATAAGGAATAATTGGTCATGGGTCATATGTATTCATACTAGGCCAACCTAATTAAGGATAAGGAATAGATGAAAATGATCATTGGGGATCAAAACGTAAATAGACAAGCCTACCAAAAATGGGACACTTCTCTATAGGGCACTATAGTCCAAATGGGGTGCTCCTATCCTATAAGCTCAAGACCTAGGGGAACAAGATTGGCATGGGAAATACTATTTGGATGAGGTAGAATGACCATTCAGAAGGTTCCATATGACTAAAAATGAGCAAAAAGGTGTCTAAAAGGGTTGCAAGGGCATGCAAAAAGGACCTATAGATGTGGTGTTGTAAGCCACACTCAAACTACTAATTTGGACATTTTATATGACTACACTCACTTATATTCTTTGCATCATTATGTGTTTTTCACAACAAAGACAAAAGGAATCAAATTATTCTTTAGGACCCCACCATCAAAAGGAATCAAATTATTTTTTGTTTAGTCATGGGTGACGGTTATCATTCAAGGAAAAGGAAGCCAATAAAACACAAAACACCAAAATAATTACAAGAATTGAGAGAGAAATAAAAGGTATGAATTCAAACATTTTACTCAAGACAATGTACAAACACTATCCCTAATGAACCAAATATCATAGATAATGATGAAATTGACAATGATGAATTTAATAATGATGATGAATATTTACCTAACAATACAAATTATGTTTCAAGTCTTAATTCAAAGTATAAAGTTTTTTTAATGATGAATCTATGCATGATGATTTACCCCCTAATAATGAATAAAAATTCATGGAAGCACATAATGATGGAAGTAACAATGAATAAAATTTCATGGAAACACCAAACAATGAAATCCATAATGAAGAAACTAATAATAAACATAATGATTTTGAAACACCCTCTCAACAAATTCCACCATTAATAACACCTCCAAGGATTGTGTGTAGAAAAGGTGAGTACTTAATTGAATTTAATGAAAATATTTTGAATCCATTGCATCATAAAATGTCTAACCACCATTCAATAAGACTAGCTAAAAATAATTGAGATAATTTCTTTGATAAATTAGATTTTGATAATCAAAAATGTTAATTATTTGTTTCATTAATTAAATTGATTAAGATGAGGCCTACAATATACACCCTAGGACTAAGAAAATCTAATATTGATGATGAAAATGACAAAATTATTTAATATCAACATGATGCATATCATACTATAGGTCCAAAATCATGCAACAAAGATTGTAATGTTGCCCAACATATAATTACAACTTGTGCAATAAGTAGTCAAATAGGAAAAAATTATTGATTTCAAAAACTAGTTGAGCATTGGACATAAATAAAAAATAATTAATGAAATCAACTTCAAGATACCAAAAACTTAATGATACTAATACCACTGAGCTATGAAAATTCTCTAGTATACTTCCATGAAATTACAAGGCTATATCTGATGCTCTCAAAGATTTAATTGCATAATTTTGGAAAGACAATATAAGAATTTCACCCAATACAAATATGTAATACAAAGAAGATTTGGTTCTCATAACAGTGAATCGCATCCAAAACATTTTTTGATATGACACAAACACAATTCTACTCTAAATTTTTGAAAAACTATCCACAAATTTTTATTAGTCAAAGATATTTTGAGATGGCCAAATTGTTTTATGTAAAAATAAATCACCCACACACCACTTGTTATTGTAGGCAATGTGTTGCATTTTCAATGCACTATGTTGTTTTTCACCATATACATTGTACCTTGCATACTGACAACATTTTTTTGAAGTGTGGCATAGAATTTCCACCAAAATCAACCAAGAAATTTATTTCAACTATTTTTTGTGAAAGACCATATTGATAGTTCTTTTAAATCAAAGCATGTTGGGATGGAAATTATAGCATTTGTGGTGGATTACCAAAATTTAAAAATTGTATCCATGAGGATATTATAAGTTTAATTGGATAGGAATTAGTTGGTTTGAGAAAATACAAATTTGTGACTTATCAAAGAAAAAATGGTAAAGAATCTAAAAGGTGTGAGCTCATTACAAAACAAATACTTGTTTTAGAATTTATGGTTAAATTTAGGGAGGAAATTATTTATGAGTATACTAGGCACACACATAAGACTAGATGGTTGGATGAACATTTCAAGCTAAGTAAGGACACATTCTCACTTCGTTTTATTATTTCAGTAGTTGACTTTGCTGAGAATTACACATTCAAACCATAAATGAAAGTTCAGTCATAGTTTTACAACTCAATCCAAGTTATTATATTAGTGTATATAGCATTCATGGATGCACATGATAGTAAAGAGCAAGATCAAAAAATATTAAGAAAGTAACATTTCTATGTCAGTGATGATTGAAAACATTGTACAGAGTATGTGTAAGGTTGTTTTGAGATGTTATATGGATAGTTGATTGACATGAACATTACTTTTAATTTATCATTGCATTTGGTTAGATAATTACACATCATAATTCAATAATATATGAATGTTTTACTAGTTGATTAGGATGCACATTACCATTGGCATAGAATTTATTTGAAGTTTCACTAAGGCTGGCCATGGAAAAAAGGAGCATGATGGTACTGGATCATGTGTAAAAAGAGTTATTATAATAAAAGATTTGAAGTTTGAAGATGGTGCAATTTTAATTGATGCAACAAACATTATTGAATGGTGTAATGAGAAAATGGGCCATGGTGCTCAAGAAAATTCTCTTATTCATAGATATTTCTAGTTGTTGGAAGAATAACATTAGACAAAGTATGAATATTGTATGACTGTAATGGGATCAAGTGAGTTCCACTCATTTCATAGCTCAAATGTAGGTTCATTTTTTATTTATATGAGACACTTGGCATGTTTATTTTTTACATGCATGGATTCTATTTGAAATGACTGTGAGTCATAAGATTGAGTGGATGAATAGAGTTGCAGACCTTAGATTCCAATCAACACATATCACACTCTGCTATCATTACAACTTATAGATGTTACATCTTCACATCACTTTGACCATATATTTGATCTAGTGCAACCAAGTATAATATTATCATTATGTACTATTTATTTTCATTATCTATGTTGGCAGTGTCATTAGAATTTTGTTTTTTATGATATAGGGCATATTTTTGTAGTTAATATTAACAAGAAAAATGAAGAGGGAACAAATTACTACATATGTTGGTGTGAAGATAAAAAT
Organism: Torreya grandis; assembly: GCA_037957365.1. Classification (NCBI taxonomy): domain Eukaryota; kingdom Viridiplantae; phylum Streptophyta; class Pinopsida; order Cupressales; family Taxaceae; genus Torreya; species Torreya grandis. Next base: position 1,298,860 of record JARHVA010005050.1, on the reverse strand, counting down.
TAAAAATTGACTTTCCCAGTCATAGATGGAGAAAATATTGACTATCCCATTGGGTCTGTGGTAGTCATTGTAACTTGGTTGTGATGATATCCTCTAAAAATATCATATTTACATGGTTGTTTGAAGACTTTGAGACACATAGGATGATACTACACTATTCAAATTTGGATCTTGCAATAAATATTCAATTAGTTAAATATCATGGGAGGTCACTAAACATGAATCTATGGAAATTTCATGAATCAGACCATAAATTTATTTTTACTACTATCAATATTAGATCAGATCCTAGTGGTTTGTTAAATTAAAATTCCAATGTATGTTGACTTTTCAAATGTAGATGTATTTAATTTTATAAACTTTTATTGATTTTATAGGTAGTACATATATATTTAATTTTTAATTACTTACTAACAATTTTTTTATCAATTAGTGGTGCTAAATAAGCTTCCAACTTCATGTAGTTGGCACTATTAGTAAATAATTCCATATTATTAAAGCTAACATAAGCTTAATATAAGTACTTAATTATTATAGAAAGGGTGGTCTTGAGGCTAGAATGGATAGTGGGTCTCTCAAGTAGGTATGATGGAAGATTAATAACCTAGTCCTAGATGTTATCTACCAACCTAGACATGTTGGCATTGCCAGTTTCAAGCCATAAAGCACCAAAGGTGGAGATCTCAATATGTGCCTTCAATTTTGACAACATTTATTGTCAATGTTTCCACACTCTTGATCAGTAGTGAAAACATGTATTTACGTGTACTTGGAGGTCATGGTCATGGTATCCTATTTCATTTTCATGTCCAAAAATGTTTGAAGTGATGCACTTACACCTAGCGGTTCCATAGATGGAAGTGTTAGTTGGAGGATAAGAATTTGACTCTTTACTATAAAAATATATATTTCAGAACCTATTACTGCAACTTGTACAATGGATTCATCTCTAAGGATCCATAAATGTGATATAAGGTGTAATTATATGTCTTATACATGAATTTGAGGGTTCTTTTGGTTTTTGTTAATGACTTACAGCTTCCATTTTATACATGTCTAAATTTAGGTCAAAAACTACAATTTTATTATATTGAGAAGGGCATTCTTGAGGCCTGAATGGGTAGTGGGTCACATAGCCAAGGTTGATGGGAGGCTAAGAACATGGTCCAAAAGGTTATCTATAACCTATAACATGTTTTCAATGCCATTTTTGAGTTATGAAGCATCAAAGGCAAAGTTAGCCAACTATAGCTTTAACTTTGACAATATTTATTGTCAGTGTTTCCACTCTCTTGATCAGTAGTGAAAACATGCATTTGGGTGGATTTGTACATTGATGTCATGAAATCACTTGTCATTTGTTGATCCAAAACTCAAAAGTTTTGGTTGATGAAGATTGCAATAGCATAGAAACAACATAATAACAATGAACTCTCTTGGAAGAGACATCGTATTACTTACGGCTCACAATACAGATGTAGGCTTATCTCTGAGAAGAGATGTCTTGCCAAAACATATGCTTGTCTCTGAGAAGAGATGTTTATCCTCCCCTTTCGGGTTACAATACATTTATACATATTCTTGAAGGCCACCTCAGGAGATTGCATGGCTCGAGGCATTAATAGTGACGACTGAACAAAACAATGCTCAAGGATATAATCACTCGCAGCATTAAAACAATACAATGCTCGAGAATATAATCACTTGTAGCATTAAAACAATACAATGCTTGAGGATATAATCACTCACAGCATTGAAATAATGTAACGCTCGAGGATATGATTGCTCAAGGACCAAAATGAAATGAAAATAATACAAAAGTCAAGGAGTTGACTACCACCTAACTGCCACTAAATGGTCACCTCGTATGGTTGCCTGGATCATTCCTCCCTCCTTGAAAAGCAATAGTCTCCATTGTGTCAAGATTCCCTATCAGGTGGGGTAGTTGTGTCTTGATGTGATTTGCTATGAGCCGCTCACCTTGGTGGCTAAGTTGGCCTCTCCTGACCACTCGATACAATAGAATAGAGCATCCTCTTGTTGTCTTTATCCAAGTATCCATAATCTGATCCTCTTCTAATAGAGCAAGACTCTGTGGATCAAGCTCATTAATGTCTAGTTTTTCTACCACAACTGAAGTGTCCAATAGAGGTGGGTGATATGGTTTGGTTATGGCTTGCAGGCCCACACAGAAAGATTCAGCCTCTGCAATGGATTCCTGTGGCTTGACCACCATGAAAACAAATTTCTTGGCACTAAGCAGAGAGACAAATGTGGAAGGTGGTACATCTGGTACCCTATAGCACTATGTTCCAAGAGTGAGAGTGATCCGTCTAGTTCTTGATTTGTATATACCATGTCGATCATACATGAATGGCTATCCAAAGAGTACATCACAAATATCTAGATTGACCACATCACATAAGACCTCATCTTGGAAAGGTTATATTGCATAAGAGAGAAGACATTGGTGGGTGACACGGAGGTCTCTTCCTGGGCTCAACCATCCAATATTGTATGGTTTTGGGTGAGGCTTCATGGACAAATTTAGGCTTTTCACAACATTAGTAGAGATTAAATTCTTTTGACTTCCGCTATTAAGAATGAAATGCAGAGGCTTACCTTTCACCCATAACTTAGAGTGAAACAACCTTTCCTTGTCATCTAGCATCTCATCATGTGTCTGTGATGAAGCTACAATGGCTTTAGGATCAGAATCTATAATTTCTTCCTCAACCTCTTCAACTGCAGGGTATGTATGAGGTAGAGCAGTAGATGTTGAGGATGGTGACTCAAAAAGCAGTGATTTGATAGCTCAACATTCTTCTTTGGAGAGAGTTCCAGACTTGTGATAACGACACCACTTCCCAATCTTTCCTTCCTTTTGCTTCCAATTTTGACCTTCTTTATCACTTTTCCACTTTGCAGACTGATTCTTTATATCCATTCTTCCATGCTTCTGCTCAATCTTTACTGTGAACTTGTATGCCTCACCGATGGTTTCCAAATTGAAGAGATCTATCTCCCCCTGGATGTACCATTGTAGTCCACCACGATATTTGAGAGTTTTATGTTTCTCACTATCTTCAATGCCCAGTCTTGCAGACAAAGAATGAAAAGCATCTATGTAATCTTGCACAGATTGGTCCTTGCCTTGGCAGAGTTATTGCCACTATACGTATAGATCATCATATGCGCCGAGGGGATAGTATTCTTCTTTTACTACTTCCATAAAATCATCCTAGGTGGGTTCCACCCTAAGGCCAATGATATCTAAATTAAACCTCTTTTTGTATACTTCCCACCAATTTTTCACGGGCAATGATGATTTTAGAAGAGCAAAAGTGATCTTTTCTCCATCGGTGAACTTATTTACCGAGAAGTAGGATGACAGTTGGTCCAACCAATTTTCCACCGCATCAGCATTGATTTTGCCTTCAAATGTGGGAATATCAAAATTTACCTGAACCTTGAAGGGTGTTGGGGCACTAAAAGGAAACTCCCTTGATAAGGAGCCTGGCTGTGTAGCCACAGAGCCAGAATTTCCCATCGGAAGTGTTTGAAGAATTTGAGAAAATTGTTGGAGCATCTGTGCTTGTTGCCACTAAAGGGATTCATTCACCATTTCCTTGAAAAGATCAAATGTCTTGGTGTCATCCACCATTTGAGGTCATTTGGGGTGCACAGGGGTAGCATCTAGAAGCTCTGTCGCTTCCCACCCAAGTTTCCTATATCCTGACCTCATCCTTGGGAACATACACTTCTCAAGACAAACCGCTCTGATACCACTGATCCAAAACTCAAAAGTTTTGGTTGAGGAAGATTGCAATAGCACAGAAACAACACAATAACAATGAACTCTCTTGGAAGAGACATCATATTACTTATGGCTTGCAATACAAATGTAGGCTTATCTCTGAGAAGAGATGTCTTGCCAAAACATACACTTATCTCTGAGAAGAGATGTCTGTCCTCCCCTTTCGGGTTACAATACATTTATACATATTCTTAAAGGCCACCTCAGGAGATTGCATGGCTCGAGGCATTAACAGTGATGACTGAACAAAACAACGCTCGAGGATATAATCGCTCGCAGCATTAAAACAATACAATGCTTGAGGATATAATCGCTTGCAGCATTAAAATAATACAATGCTCGAGGATATAATCACTCATAGCATTAAAACAATACAATGCTCGAGGATATAATCACTCGCATCATTGAAATAATGCAATGCTCGAGGATATGATCGCTCGAGGACTAAAACAAAATGAAAACAATACAAAAGTCAAGGAGTTGACTGCCACCAAATGGTCACCTCGTATGGTTGCCTAGATCATTTGCCTATCTTGATGTGCTCAAAGTGATGGATTTTCACCTGGAGGTCTCAGAAGTGGAAATGTTAGTTGGAACTCAATAACTGATATCTTTGATAGGACCTAAGTTCCTCAAAGCTCTGACATAACTTGTCAAAATTAAGAGAGCACATGATTACCATTGTATAAGCAACTTAAGATTACAGAAATAACTAGAAGAACAAATAACAATCAATGAGAAAACACACAGGATATGAGAGGCAACACACAATTGTATTCAACTCATTACAAAGGAAATTACAATAAAGAGATCACACTCTTCTTCCACCTCTGTGAGGCTTCCTCCTCAAGGGCTACAAGTAATCTTCCCACCTGAGTAATCTTCTCTCATAGGTCACAACTAACAGCTAACACAAGTTGTTGTTCACCTCATTGTACATCCAGTACAATCGAGTATGAACCAGTACTCCAAGTAGATCTCACCATGATCCTGCTCCTGATGTATTATTGTCACCTTGATCTTGCTCCCCCGCCGATCCTCTTCTGACCCTCGCATACACACATCCCTGCAGACCAACCTGATCTTACTTATCACATGTAGATCTCCACCATGATCCTACAACATCTTGCATATCAAACATGATCTTACATACATGAGGAATACTACTTGATTCCACCATGGGAAGAACTCTCCAAGTTCCACACTTGGGTTCTACAAGTTCTACACTTAACAATACAGCCCATGAGTCTATTATATAGATCTCATGCATACACTAATTTAGACAAGTGACTTAAAGACTCAAACTGGTCTTCATCATGCAAACTACGCGTTCACTTAACTGACTGTTTGTCAATAGCAATTTTGACCGCCACAGGCAACCGACGTTAGTACCTGCCTAACTGGAGGTGACTGACACCAGCCAATTCTTGCTGATGCCAGTTTCCTTCTGCGCTTCCCCTGACTGACGTCGATTGTGGCCTGCCGACGCCGGTGACTGCATACACTCAGAAACCTCCATGTTTGCCTTAAGGTGAAGCTTTTAGCTCCACACCCGAACAATCTCCCACTTGGAGATAAACAGTTGCACCTATACCCATACCAGTACTCTGTCTAATCTGCATCCTGGCTTGTATTCCTCTTCAAGCTCCCACTTGAAGACTGCCCACCACACTCCTTGTGGTGTTAATCCTGTGCCTGACTTTCTTCATTCTCAACTTACCTTCTTCTACCATTGCTATACTCCCACTCAATCTGAAACCCCTGTGAGTAACCTGTAATCAACAAACCACTAACCAGATCTGGGCCATCTATTAGTCAAACTCACTCTAAGAACATCCAACCTCACTCTGATACCATTTGATAGGACCTAAGTTCCTCAAAGCTCTAACACAACTTGTCAGAATTAAGAGCACACATGATTACCATTGTATAAGCAACTTAAGATTGCGTAAATAATCAGAAGAACAAATAACTATCAATGAGAAAACACACAGGATATGAGAGGCAACACACAATTGTATTCAACTCATTACAAAGGAAATTACAATAAAGAGATCACACGCTTCTTCCACCTCTGTGAGGCTTCCTCCTCAAGGGCTCTAAGTAATCTTCCCACCTGAGTAATCTTCTCTCATAGGTCACAACTAACAGCTAACACAAGCTATTGTTCACCTCATTGTACATCTAGTACAATCGAGTACAAATCGGTACTCTAAGTAGATATCACCATGATCCTACTCCTGATGTATTGTTGTCACCTTGATCTTGCTCCCCCATCGATCCTCTTCTGACCCTCGCATACACACATCCCTATAGATGAACCTGATCTTACTTATCACATGTAGATCTCCACCATGATCCTGCAACATCCTGCATATCAAACATGATCTTACATACATGAGGAATCCTACTTGATTTCACCATGGGAAGAACTCTCCAAGTTCCACACTTGGGTTCTACAAGTTTTACACTTAACAATATAGCCCATGAGTCTATTATATAGATCTCATGCATACACTAATTTAGACAAGCGGCTCAAAGACTCGAACTGGTCTTCATCATGCAAACTACATGTTCACTTAACTGACTGTTCGTCAACAGCAGTTCTGACTGCCACAGGCGATCGACGTCAGTCCCTGCCTGACTGGAGGTGACTAACACCAGCTGATTCCTGTCAATGTCAATTTTCTTCTACACTTCCCCTGACCGATGTCGGTTGTGGCCTACCGATGCCGGCAACTGCATACACTCAAAAACCTCCATGTTTGCCTTAAGGTGAAGCTTTTAGCTCCACACCCTAACAATCTTCATTATAAAAAAATACATTTATAAACCCATTACTACAACTTGTGCCATAGATTGGTCTTCAAGGTTCTATAGATGTGCTCTTGGGAGAAATTATATATCTTTGACATTTATTTGAGGGTTTTTATATGTCATCTAAATGAATCTCAATTTTCATTTCATACACGCCTGAAGTTAAGCTAAAAACTATAATTTTCTTGTATCAAAAAGGGCATTTTTTAGGCCAAAATGGGTGGTGGATCTCTCAATTAGGCATGATAGGTGGTTAATAACCTAGTTTTGGATGTTATCTACCACCCTAAATGTGTTATTAGTGCTAGTTTTGAGCCACAAAGCATTGGAGGTTGAGATCTCAAACTACCCCTTCAATTTTGATAATATTTGTTGTTATTATTTGCATGCTCATGAATGGAAGTGAAAACATGTATTCAATTTGACTTGGAGGTCATGGTCATAGTATCACATAATTTTCCTATTTTTATGAACTCAAAGTGATATATTTTCAACTAGAGATCTGGGAGGTATAAATTCTAGTTGGAAGATAAGAACATGTCTCTTCATTGTAAAAAATGTTATATTTCAAGACCTATTATTGCAACATGTGCCATATATTTGTCTCAAATATTCCATCAACATTATCTAGGATGAAATTAGAGGTATTTGACATGAACGTGAGGGTTCTTTTGGTTTGTGCCAATAAATTATGGTTTTTATTTTATGCATGTCTGAAGTTAGGCTAAAAACTATAAATGTTTTGTATTGGGAAGGGCATTCTTAAGGGAAAAATTGATGGTGGGTCTATTGATCAGGCATGATGGAAGGCCTATAATATCTTCTTGGACATTTTATACCACCCTATCTATGTTTTCAATACCATTTTCAAGCCATGAAATACTAGATGTGGAGTTATTCAACTACAACTTCAACTTTCACAATATTTGTGGTTAGTATTTTTGCACGCCTAAATAATAGTGAAAACACACTTTTGAGTACATTTAGATGTCATATCATAGGATCATGTTTCATTTTATATATGTGTGTGCTTGAATTAATGGGTTTTCACCTAGATTTCCTAGAGGTGGAAATGCTAATTGGAGCTCAAGAACTTCTCTCTTCATGGTTAAAAGGTTGCATTTCAGGACCCATTACTACAACTTATGTGATGGATTGGTCTCAAAGGCTCCATAAATTTGATATGGATAATAATTGAATATATTTTACATGCATGTGAAGGTTATTTATATTCATTAAAATGACTTATAGTTTCTATTTTATGTACACCTAAAGTTAGGCCAAAAAACTAAATTTTTCTCATATTGAGAAGGGTGTTCTTGAGGCCAAAATGGGTGGTGTATATCTCAAACAAGCATGATGAAAGGCCTATAACCTATTCCCAGACATTATCTACCATCCCAAATGTGTTTTAAATGCAATTTCTGAGCCATGAATCATTGAAAATAGAGTTATCTAACTACAACTTCAACTTTGACAATATTTGTTGTCAGTGTTTCCATGCTCCTGAACAGTAATGAAAACATGCTTTTAGGTGGATTTAGACATTGAGGTCATGTAATCATGTGTAATTTTTATAAATATATGTGCTTAAATTTATATATTTACACTTGGAGGTCCCATAGGTATAAACCTTAGTTGGAGCTCAAGAACTTGTCTCTTCATTACAAAAAAAAGTTATATTTTAGGACCTGTTATTGCAACTTATGCCATAGATTGGTCTCGAAGGTTGCATCAACATGATCTAGGGTGAAATTATAAGGATTTTAAATTCATATTAATATTTTTTCAATTAATAAAAATAAATTGTAGTTTATGTTTTACCCATGCCTAAAGTTAGGCTAAAAAACTAAAATCTTCTTGTATTGGGAAGGGCATTCTTGAGTCCAGAATGGGTGGTGGGTCTCTTGACTGATATGATGGAAGGGCAAGAACCTAGTCCTAGACATTATCCACCACCCCAAACATGTTTTAAATTCTAATTTAGATCCAATAATCACTAGATATATAGTTATCCAATTATTGTTTCAAATTCGATAACATTTGTTGTTAGTGTTTTTGCACTCCTGAATAGTGGCGATAACATGTTTTTAGGTGGATTTTGATATCAATTTCATGGGAACACATGATATTTGTATATGAGTTTAAAATTATGGATTTACATCTAGAGGTCTTAAAGGTTTAAATTCCAGTTGAAGCTTAATAACTTGTCTCTTCACTATAAAAAACTTGCATTTCAAGACCTATTCCTACAACTTGTGCCACAGATTGGTCTCAAAGGTTCCATCAACATGATATAGGTGAAATTAGATGTATTTAACATAAATTTTAGGGCTTTATATTCATCTAAATGACCTATAGTTTATATTTAATGCACATCTAAAGTTAGGCTTAAAACTATAATTTTCTTATATTGGGAAGGGCATTCTTGAGGTTAGAATGGGTGGTGGATCTCTCGATCAGGCATGATGGTAGATCAAGTGCTTGGTCATAAAAATTATCCACCACCTCATATGTGTTGGAATCACTAGTTTATAAATACAAAGTACTAAAAGTAGAGTTGTCTAACTGTCCCTTCAACTTTGATAACATTTGTTGTTAGTGTTTTCATGCTGATATATATGATGAGAAGAGAATAAATGGCCAAGTTAAGTGTATTGGAGAGGGAGAGAATAAATTTTATGAAGAAAAAAAAGAGATATAACCACCAAAATATTCTAAGGCCTCAATAAAGATAAGAATTACAATCTTGCACTACTTTAAAGGGCTAAAGAAGAGTCTCTAAAATAAGGGCAATAACTCTACGGAGAAGGAGCTAACACAACATCACTTTCATGATTACATGGGTGAGTGAAAATTGACTCCAAGAAGAGGAAAATATTTCAATAAAGGTGAAAGCATCAAACAAGAATGCAAAACATCTCCAAAGAGAGAACCTTCCAAAGGAAGAGGTAAAACATAACCACTTCATCAAAATTACACAAGTAAAATGTATAAGGGCATATGAAGAAGGTATGCAAGAGATGATATTCCATTATTTGTTTCAAATGTATTTATAATACAAATGCAGTATGCATATAAATTTAATGAATACAAAATGTAAATATCAAGTCCCAAATAATATTAAACTATTGTAGCAAGGGTATCTACATTAGAATAGTGATAAATGGTGTAGCCCAATCATGAGAGGCACTTCACAGTAATAAATGACTCTATATCAAACATTATACTATTTTCTCCCATATAGTTTTAATTTCAACACATATTTATAGATTTTAATTTAATTTTAATAAATTACATGAAGGAAATATTAAAGACAATCATATATAAATATGGCCATACAACCATTGAATTTAGTTTTGTAATAATGATGTGAGCCAAATTGTATGTAGAAAGATGATCAACACAAAATGTGAACATACATACATATATATATATATATATATATATATATATATATATATATATATATATATATATATATAAGAAAATAATATAATGTCAGGGGAATGCCATATAGGAATACAATTCCAATAATGCATACATTGTCATATAGCCATACAAAAAATTACATCATCTAATAAGATAATATAATGTTGGGTGAATTTTATATACGTATACAATACCAAAAACATGTACATTGTCATAAGGCATACAAACAAGTACATCATCTAAGACATCCTACTCATCAAATAGTCTCCCTTTCTTTGCCTTCCTCGAAGAAGACTCTCCTTGGGATGCCCAACTCACAGATGAAGATCTCTCATAGCCCTTGAACTCCTCTAAGATCTAGCTGCAAGTCCTTCTATGATTATATATTGCCTGTAGCTAAACATATTCAAATACAAATATTATTATAAAATTTACATACTATATGCAACCAAGTTCATAAATTAATTTTAAACTAGAATACAAAAATACTTTAAATATGCACTTACTACAATCTTGTGGTCATGTTCAATCTGCGTTTAACGCTTAATAGTGTCAGTGCCAAGTCATGGTGCAAAAACATGCATGTGAAATGAGGATAAAACTTGAGAATCTACCCTACTAATCATCTAAATTAAACTATCAAATGTCATCAGACAACTTTGCATACATAATATATTCACATAAGTTAAATTTGTTCAACTATCTAGTAAAATTATTAAAATAAATCTATATTTACAAATCAATTTATAAGTTAACATGTACCTCGGTGAGTGCCTGCATAGATAACATTGCAGCAGTAATGATTATATCTATCTCAGCTTATAAAAATAGAGGAATCTCCACTATGGTCATCAACTGAACAAACATCTTTGCTTAGTTTTTAAAAAAATATTGAAGATATGTGGAAAATTTATCTCCTTTATTGAATAAAAATATGTACACAGTATAATATTTACTCAAAATTACCTTCATATACATGAACATTGGCCTAGTAACATCAACAGATGCAGTAGTAGATGGCTTAAAAACTCATTGTGTATATGTAAACATTAGTTAAACCAAAAATGTAGTAGTGTACCGTGAAGATGATGACACTGTTTCCTCCTACAACATAAAAAATTACATATATATTATTCAAGTTCTATGTAAATTAATTGTTACCTTTTAAATATAAATATAACTAAAATTTAACATGTCAAATATAAAATATACCTACATACATGTAGTGATTGATGTGTTCACACCAAATGTATGTGCCAAAAATTGACCATACAAAAGTATATAATTTGATCCCTCAGAATCACCACCACCATCATCTGAAGGTCCAGTGCATATAACACCATAACATTTGCAATGGTGAGGTTAGGTATGCACACCGGGTGGAGTATCCCTGGCATCAATCTCAGAAAGCCTACTTGTATGTTGAATGAGTGTGTCAATAAGCACACTAAGTGCATGCAAAGTTCCAATCTCCATAACCTTTTTCACTGTAGAGGGGATATCAGGTTGAAGTGGCTTTTAGGTAGGGACCCTTGTAAGCTAATTAGGTGCATGATGTGCACCTATTCTATCCTAAGTAGAGACTTTCCCTCAACCCTAAAACTATAAGTAGTCAAAATAGTTAGGAAACTCATTGAGGATAAACTCACAATAAAGTTTCCTCAAAAAATATAATGGAACCTTATGATTATTACACATTGGGTAATCAAACACCATCTAGCATCAATGCCAAAAAATATTTATAATCAAATTGTATTGGCATTAGTGGATTAAAAAGAGTTTTGTGAATAGTGAAAAGGATGCATTGGCTATTGGGTCAATGAATAAGGCACAAATAAGGTCTTTTGATATTTTTTTATCATTTACCTCACATGTTAATAATTTGTCCATATAGTAAGCCCTACATCTATCCCTATATGATGTTCATATGTCAATTTCACTCATTTTTGAGTCAAATTGACCTAATATTGACTCTAAGGTATTGGTCAAATATTTTGGTAGGTGTTGGTCAAAAGGTCCCTCATTCTCCTAATTATTTGTTCAATTTCCATTTGCTTTCCACTATGTGTGCAACCAAATCCTCTTAACTTCCTAGGGGTCTTGTGGAACTTTAGGAGGGCTAACAATGATAGGAAGGTTAAGTGAATTAGGTGAAGGGTTATGAGGGTTAGGAGGATGGTTACAATGTTTTTCTCTTGTAGTTGAATGGGATGCTCACAACAATGGGTTTTAATAATAAAATAATGAAAATAAAAAAATTGCTAAAATCTAGTATTAATAAGTTTGGTTTTTTATTGCTTACATCTCTTCCATGGTAGCATTATTGATTCATCGAGGTAACAGGTGATCAAAGTGTGTTTTATCCTCCAAATACAATGCAAATGTGACTTGGCATAGAGAAGGCAAGATCAAACAACAAAATGAGTAAGAATGATAATGCCCATGGGTTTGGACCTTTTATTTTTAGTTTCATGTTAATATAACATGTACACATTATAATGTGTATGCATTATGTCTAGTATAAATAACACATACATGTTATAATGTGTACGCATTATGTACATAATACATAATGCATACGTGTTATGGCTCGATGTTGCCAAGTTTAGGTTTATATAATGCATATGAGTTAAGGTAAATGTCCATAGAATTATTTCCCAACTCCGTGTACTTACCCTATTAGTAGGATAAATATAGATCATGGAGATTGATAATCTAGCATTTATGTATTGATCAAGCAACATTGTCAAAAAATTTGAGGTTAATATATACATATTATATATATTCAATTTATTCTCCTATTATAATGTCAAGTGATTATCAATAGAGACAAGTTAGATTAGGGCAAATTTATTTAATAATGTAGCATTACTAGTATGATCAATATAACTCGTGTATATTGGAAAAATCCAACATTTAAGCATCAACCAAGTAGTGCTACTGAAAACCTTCAAGTCAATATATACACATTATATAGATACATAGTTTCTTCATGCCATAATAATTTCAAGTGATTATCAGTACAGACAAGTTAGATTGGGGCATTTTGTGTCGTAGCATTTTTAAATAGCTTCCACAAGATTATGATATTCAAAGTTGGTAATAATATTAACTCTTGATTCCTCAATAATAAACATGTCATAGAAGTATATTATTTTTTACATAGTTTGAGAAGAAAACATGTGTCTTATTATGTTACTAAAATATGAAAAAATTATGGTTTCTTTTGTAGAAACCTTGATTTGTATGAGGACAAAATGTTTTTATTTGTTGTTTAGAATTTGTATGCTTTTATTTACAAGGGAAAAAATATTTTTATTTATTGCTTGAATCAATAAATCTTGTAACACTATAAAGTATTGGGCATTGGGTTGTTACAAAATTGATTGTAAAGGAGGGGCTACGAAGAAGCCTCATGGAACATAAAAATATTCTCTCAATGTATATAATTTTTTATATTGGAGGATGATCCTTTCCACCTACTTCTTAAATGAGGAAATTAATGAATCATTATTTTAATTACAAAAAAATATATAATATCCTCACACATAAATATCTATCTGTCTCTATTTCTTATTAAAAATATATTTTTTGAAATAAAAGATTCGGTACTGGGTTGTTATGAGATTGATTGATGTAGAAGCTCAATATAAGACTTATGCATCTACATTTACCCAAGGTATCTTTATGTTTTCTACTCAAAATGATTTCTAATAACAAAGTAGCCTACAATTTTTTGGTGCTTACGTGCCTCTTAGATAACATTTCATACCTTTTTTTTGTTATGGACATCTGAATTAAATAAAATTAAGGTCCAAAAAACAACCCATGTTTATCTTTATCGCATCTTCATGGTATTATCGTAGTTGTATGGCATTGAAAACAAAAAATGTCAGCGAGCATTTTCTCTTGCTTAAGCAATACCCACCCAACTATAAATTTTAAATGACGAGAATGTCATTTTTTTATGCAACAACCAATCTATCCTTTGGTTAAGATAAAATAATTTTTTCATAGTTTAATAAGTTTGTATAAAACAAAATAGATTTGTATGCTTCCATTTGTAGGAAAAATTAATTTATTTTTATTTATTGCTTAAATTTACAAATTTTATATCACTTTAAAATATCTGACTATATTTGATGAGATGTGGGTGAGTTGGTAAAGTGACTTGGTTGCTACAAGCACCACATAGATTCAAATTTTAGTATGGTATGGAAGTCAGTTGTGGCCGATCGTTGGTATTTTTGGGCTAGTTGTGGCCATTTATGGTATTCTCAAGCTATTTATGATCATTCATTGGTATTCTCAGGCTAGTTGTGGTCATTGTTGGTAATTTTGGTACTTGTGATAGATGATCACTTTATCAGGATGAGCTCCAGGAATACTGATCCAATTAAATGCACTGAATCAAGATGCAATGTAAGACACATTGTTCAAGATAATACAAAGCAAACACATGTAGCTGTAAGAATGAAATTAAAGAGAAACAATTACACCAAGACATGAATGCTCTAATAATCTACACAATATACTGCATTGCATTAGAAATAAAAAAGAAAATATGTGCATATATTATTTGGAGAGGTAAAGATACCACACATTCTAGTGAATATGAGACTAATCTTCCCAAGTAACCCAAATGATCTCTAGAGCCCTAAGCAAGCTAATATAACCATGTAGGCAAAACCCAGTGGGAAAAAGGCCTACACCAACACCCCCTTCCACATAAGTGCATATTAGGTGAATGATGATACAAAAAATAGGTCCTAGTACTAAGGCCTAATGAGATACCCAAGTACATAGCGATGATCCCAATATCTTACAAAATATGAAAGATGTGTACCTCCACAAAGAAAAGAGAGAATGTATGCATTAAATGTCACTATAGAATAAATTTTTACTCTACATTGCATTCAAATTTTCAGTCGTGTACTGCTGTTTTGTTCCTGCATACCTTGGTCGTGGCAGCAGAGTTTTGGTGCAGAGCGTGGGTTTGTTTCTTTCGATCCTTTTCTGCCTAAGTGTCAAAGTGCAGCGGAAGCTACCAAGTGGCATAGTCTGAGCATGGGTTCTCTTTTCCCCTTTTTTGTTTCCTTCGCTTCATTTTGCCTAAGTGTTGAATTCAAGCGGAAGCCGCCAGATGTTGCTTTCCAAAACACGGAGCCGACCAACTAGCATCGTCTGAGACACTTTTCATAATTTTCAAGAGAGTCGCGGATCATGCCACGTATCCAATAATAGCTAAGCGGAACACACCACGTGTCAGCATCCGCATCTCATATTGGTACCCACATTTCATCTATTTTTGGTGAAAGGGTTTCAATAAGCTAAGTAGCAGGATCAAGTGAAAGTCACCACGTGTCAACTTTCAAGAGACATTCGGTTCAACGCCTAGGTTCAATGCAATGGTTCAACATTTTGGGTTCAATACCTCAATTAATGTGTAAATGGCATGCAGTGTTGAACCATTAAACCATTTTTGGTTCATCAGGCAGTTCAAGGGAGTGTCCCAAAAAGGCCAAAGGGGTCAAGTACCTATTTGAAGGGCAGAAGGGCATTGTTTCAATTTTGTTTAAGGGCCGAAGAGCAGCAGAGGCCGCCAGGTGTCACTTTTTGAGCCCCTTTCTACTCCATTCCCAAGTGAAGTGGAAGCCACCACATATCCTTAGCTAAAGCAGTGGAAGACGCCATGTATCTTCTTAAGAATAGCAGAAGCCACCACGCGTCAACTTCTGAGAGATCATCTTTAAGCTTCATCACCGAATAAAAATTATGGTGGGCCTCGGGTGTTATTCTAAAGGATTGCAGAAGCTACCAAGTGTCACCATCCGTAGGAGTTTAATATGTGACCTGAATAATTCTAAAGCATAGCTAAAGGGAAAGCGGAAAGAGCCACGTGTCTTTGATAATCAGGCAGGAAGCGCCAACTATCATTCTCCAATGCCTTCTAAGTGACAAAGAGAGTTTCAAGAAATTGACTAAGTGTCCTCTTCTGTTTCAACAAAATAAAGCATTTCATGTATCTGTTGTCGTAAAGTGAAATAGAGGGAAACTCGATGGGAGTTATTTCTGGTAGATGGAGCAGTTCACTGGGTAGATTTTTGGGGCCTGCAAACATTAAAATGGCTGTCTATTTTTCCCTTGTAAATGGAGGAGAATGGACAGTTACATGGCTAAGTAGGTGATGGAATGAGGAAATTCAGGTGCAAAAGGAGGTACTAGTCATGAATCGACATGCCACAGTCAGAGCAGCCACTCTGCCCTAGCATGGCCCTTCTTGATAAGACCAGGATACTTTTAAGGCATTAAAAGTGTCGCCTGTTTGTCCCTTGTGAGTTAAGGGTGGAGTAGAATTGTGCGGGAAAGGAGTCGATGGAAGGAGACATCCAAGGCTATAAGAGGGGTCAGGATTATTGTTAAAAAAAGAGATTTTCTATAGTTTAGATTTTATAGATTTTGTGACCAAGTAGTATCATTTGTTTTTATTTCCTTTTTTTGAGTTGTAAAGTTGATATAACTATGCATGTTTCTGTGCCTTTTATGTGGCTGAATGAATTAAGAAGATTGAACTTTATGCCTTTGTTGATATTATCTGTGTCATTTGCAAAATTAATCTATACTATAGATTTTTTAGAGTTGTGATTAGGAAAGTCATTTGTTTTTGTCTCGTTTTCTTGCGTTGGAAGGTTTACATAACTGTATGTGTTGCCGCGCCTCTTATGTGATCAGAAAATTCAATTAAGAAGATTGAACCCTATGCCTTTGTTGACATTTTTTGTATCTCAGCAAAAGAAGTCTCTGTTGTGAGCCTTTGTTTCTATTGTTTCAATCTTTTACATTGATCATGCACTTGTTTGCTCTTAAATGTGAATGAATCCTACATATAGTCTCACTGTGCTCAGGTTAGGATTAGGATTACTCTCAAGTGCATCACCATAGTTAGGTTTCAATTCATGCATTTGCATTTCTATTTAATTTTCTATCCCTTTTCCCCCCACACTTGATATAAAAAGAAGAGACCAGCTTCTCTAAAATCTGGAGGTTGTTTCAAGCCACAATATCCCACAGCTTGAAACTTCCCATTGTTGTTGATTAGAATCAAGCACAATTTTAACCATCAACAGTTTTTGGCATGATAAGTGGGACCAGTCTTGAAGTTTATTTCAAGACCATATGAATCAGAGAGCTACGAGGAGTTGGAGCTGTGGACCAGTCACTAGATCACAATTTGCTACAAATCTAGGTATTCTTTTGCCACCTCTGGTAACAAGTCCAAGGAGAAGAGCTAACCAGTTTGCACCAATACTAAATATGGGAGCCCCTGTACCCCCAAGAAATTATGCAAGCTAGAACACTGGTAGTCCCTTTATCCTCCCAACACCACCAGCTATTTTGGATCCTATCCCAGTAAATGCTCTAAAAGCTCTGCCCAAATTCAGTGGGCAAGACTCAAAAATGCCTGCAAAACATCTTCAAGATGTATTGGATGTTTGTGCCATACATGTTGTCACACAGCAAAATGTGGCCATAAGGTTATTAGCAGCTTCATTCAAAGGGAAGGCTTTAGAATGGTATCAGTCTTTGACCCCAAATATCATCTCTACATGGGACCAGCTTGGAGATTTGTTCTTTGAAATATTTGCAGAGAAGGGTGATAAGTCTTCTTTGTTACAACAGTTAATCACCATTCAAAGGGGACCACAAGAGGACATGACTGACTTCAACACCAAATTCCAAAAAACTTGAGATAGAATCCCTACTACAGCCAAACCACCACCAAGTATGGCCATAGTATTCTATCTAAAGGCTTTAAATTCAAATATATCTGTTATGATTCAGTCACTTAGAAGACACACTTTGCCAGCGGCTTATGACTATGCAGTCAAAGCTAAGAATCATTTAATAGATGCTGGAAAGTTACTTCCAAGGCCTCCCATGCCTATGTTCCCAGAAATTTTGTTGCCCTTACCTCAAGAATTTCCTAAAGCTGTAAGCCCACCTGTGTCTATATACACTTACCCTCAATCATCCGTGAAAGAACCTATCCCTACTCAGTCATCTGAGATGGATTATATCAAGAATATCTTGAGGACATTTTCCAATGAGCTGATTAATATAAAGAGGTAGAAAAATACTTTCCCTAAGCCCCCTTATCAAGGCTATCAAGGAAACAGGTTTTTGTCCCAACCAAACCAATATCAAGGTCTTCCAAAACAAACTAACCATCAGTCAGCCAATCAATTAGTTGCAGTTCCCACACCCTCACAGACCGTTCCTCCCAACTCAAATAAAGAGATGGTTCCAAGTCAGAATAACTATGTGGATGATACCAATGCTTGGTGTTTCCCTTGCAATGATGCTTATACACCTAGAGATTGCCTTAGGGGTAATCTACAACAAAGGGTGGCTGAGCAGAGAAGAATGGATGGCCAGTTTGCCAGTACCAGTAACAATCAAGCCTACCAGTCTCCCAGTATGCAAAATTTAGTTCTAGTGGCTCAGATGTAAGGAATGTCCTTGCAACAAGAAGAATAAATAGCCTCGAAACATGCTTTGTTCTCATGGGTTGAGGATGAAGAAGCAGTTTTCTTAAACAAAGCATCTACCTCCCAAAGGCCAGTGGTGCAATCTGATTATTACACCAGATCAAAGAGGAGAATGGTGGAATAGCCTAAGAGTGTAAGTGGTCAAGTCAATAATCCTCCATCTCAAGGGTAAAGGAATGTTGTTGTTAGATAAGGAGTACCTCAGCTGGTGTAAGATCAAGGGATTCCTATCTAGATTCAAGAAAAAATGAGGTATCCTTATGTCCAAAAGACTCAGTCTTTAGGACCAATCAATGTGGTAGATCAATTGAAGAAGACTCTAGCACAAGTGTCAATATGGGATATTTTGGCTATTCTTAAATAGAAGACACTATTGCAAGAAGCTCTACAAGGGCAAGCAATGCCTAAAAGTGCTGGTACCAAAAAAGACATGATGGAAAAGAAAGGCTCAAAGATACAGTTCCTCATCAGACAACAGCGTTTGTGATTGATGCAGCACAAGTAAGTAAATCCAAGCCTGAGCCTTTTTATTTGACTCTGATAGTTGGAAAGAAACTCTTGCATAATGCATTGATAGATTCAGGAGCTAGTACAACTGTGATGCCCAAGCAAATAGCTAATACTTTGAAAATAAAATATGAACCCCTTGCAAAAGGAGTTATGCAGCTAGATGGCAAAATAGTGTAAACCATAGGGAGAATTAAACAACTCCCCTTGTAGTTATACACATGTCCCAACATAATTGTCAACCAAGATATAGTTCTCATAGATATACCTCCTATTTTTGGTTTATGTTTATCCAGAGACTTTACAGTAAAAATAGGAGGGTATATGTCTCTTGACTGGTCTCACCTCATCTTGAAAACCAAATATGGTTCGAAGATGAAAATTCTATCTGAACCACTGTCCAAAGACCATATCACCAATGAACCAACAAATAGATTAGAAGCAGATCATGCCATGTTAAATAAAGAAGAAAGGATTTTTGTTGAAGAACTAGGCAACTGGACTGAGCATGATCAAGAAGAAGAAAACAGCCAGTTGTTGGCTATGATGCATAGCGACCCATATGGGAACTATGACTCTACCGGTCTGGGCATGTATACCATTTTTTATGAGGACCAGGTAATCCCAAATGTTATAACGGAAGAGGCACCCACTACTCAAGATTTAGAGATCTAGACCTTGAATTTTGATGGGGCTAGAAGTAAACATGGTGCTCGAGTAGGAATTTGTCTTACTACTCCAAATGGTGATAAAATTTTAAGGGCTATCTGATTCTAATTTGCTTGCACTAATAATGATGTTGAGTATGAATATTTAGTACATGGGCTCCTGTTAGCCAGGAAAAGGGAAATAAAGAACCTAAAAGTAAAAGGAGATTCAGAATTAGTAGTAAAGCAAATTAGAGAAAAGGCAGCGGCCAAAAATGTGAGAATGAGATCCTACAAGCATAGGATTTGGGATCTAATAGAAGATTTTGAAGCTTTCAATATTGAGATAATCCATAGAAGTCAAAACTCTGAGGCTGATAGGATGGCCCAGATTGGCTCATAGTTTAACCTAGCAACTAGCCTATTGGTTAACAATGAGTTAGTAAAAGTTATAGTGAGGCCGACCATCCCAGACAATGATGAGAATTGGCAAGTATTTGAAAATGATGCTCAGGTAGACTCTTTCTTACAGTAATCAGATGAGTTTGTTGATTAGTTACAAACCAAAATCGAAGAGGCATATGGTGATTAGATTATACAATTGAGGACTAATAAGCTCCCCAAGGGATTGATCACCTTAGAAAACTTGTTTGACCCAGAGGATGTAAGCCTGAGAAAGAAGAGGTTCTAGGTAAACAAAGCAGACTATTCTGAAGTAGAGGTGAGCGACGGGAAAAGGCTAAAAGTTAGGAATTCTACAACTCAAGGAGAGAAGGAAAGACTAATTGAATTGTGCCAGAGATATGACAGAGTCATAGCTTGGAGCTATGAAGACCTTCAGGGATATAATAGAGACATTATCCAGCACACAATAGAACTCACCGAAGGGTCTAAACCCATCAGGCAGAAATAGAGGCCAGTAAATCCAAGGATTGAACCTCTAATGGTAGATGAGTTGCAGAAACTTTTAGATTCCAAATTATATTTTCAATCAAGCACTCAACTTGGGTATCAAATCTAGTACCAGTTAGGAAAAAGAATGGGGATGTAAGACTATGTGTAGATTTCAGAGATCTAAATAGAGCATCTTTGAAAGACCACTATCCCTTGCCCTCCATGGAACAAATCCTACAAACTGTGGCTAGATCAGAGATATTTTCTTTACTAGATGGTTTCTCTAGATACAATCAGATTTGGCTAGCTAAGGAAGACCAGTACAAAACTGCTTTCACTACCAAATGGGGAACACTTGCCTACGTGAAGATGCCATTCGGCCTATCAAATGCAGGAGCCACCTTCCAAAGAGCTATGGATATAGCCTTTGGGGAGCTTATAAATAATATTATCCTAGTCTATCTGGATGACCTCACTATTTTTTCAAAAAATGATGATGATCATTTTGATCATTTAGAATATGTCTTCAAGAAATGTCAGGATTTTGGGATATCATTGAATCCCAAGAAATGCATCTCTGTTGTACCTCAGGGTAAATTGTTGGGACACATAGTTTCTAAAGAATGAGTTTCTATAGATCCTGAGAGAATCATAGCTATAATGAACCTACCGCTTCTAGTAAATAAAAAGGCAGTTCAGTCCTTTTTAGGGAATATCAATTTTGTTAGTAAATTCATATCTGATTTTGCAGGCTTGGTAAGACCAATGACACTCTTGCTAAAGAAAGACATAGTCTTCAAATGGACTACAGAAGGAAGGCAAGCCTCTGAGGAGGTCAAGAAGGCTATCTCAGCGGCCCCAGTGCTTTAAAATCTAGATTTTTTTAAGCCCTTCGTAATGTATGTCTATGGAGGAGAGTCAAGTATTGTTGCTGTCTTGACTCAAAAGAATGACAAGCTGGAGGGGGAACACCCAATAGCCTTTTTCTCGAAAACTCTCAGGGATTATGAGACCAGGTATAATTTTGTGGAAAGACAAGCCTATGCCATGGTAAAAGCCCTAAAGAAATTTAGGCATATGATATCAGGGAACAAAATTTTGATACTTGTGGCTCACCCAAGTGTCAAGGAATACATCATGGAGGGGGAAATTACTGATAAAAGAGCCAATTAGATCACTAAGATCCTTGAATATGATGTAGAGGTCAGACCCACCAAGCTAGTTAGAGGTAGGGGTCTGTGCCAATATATAACCCAAGAGCTTGAAAAGATGTTACCTAAGGAAGCAGATTCAGAAGGAGAAACGGAGATGGTGTTAAAATTACAAGAAATTGATCAGGAATCCTAGGTCACAAGCAGGATTCTTTTTATGAAAAATGGGATTTATCCAAGAGAACTCCCTCAAAATAAGAGGAGATATTATAAGATACAGGGAGTTCATTTTGTTTTAATTGAACAAGTCCTTTTCAGAAGAAATTCTGATGGAAAATTGTTAAGATGTGTAGAACAGGCTAAAGCTAAGAGATTACTACACGAAATGCATCATGGAATATCAGGGGGGCATTTTTCTGTAAAGATCGCAACCATAAAGATTAGTGAGGTAAGATATTTCTAGCCTACTTTATTTGCATATTGTTACAAGCTGGTTAAGAAATGTCAATCCTACCAATATTATATGGGGATGAGGAGGAATGCAGCCATGCCCCTTAGTCCTATAATTGTGGATGAACCTTTTGCTCAATGGGGTCTTGACTTCATTGGAATGATAAATCCAGTGTCCAGTATGGGTCACAAATGGCTATTAACTGCCACATATTATTTCACCAGATGGACCGAGGCAGTCCCACTTAAGGAAGCAATAGAGAATGTGATCCTAGATTTTCTAGGGAGTATCATTACTCGCTTTGGAGCTCTTCGTACCATCATTTCAGATAATGCTAAAGCATTCTTGGGGTCTAAAGTATCTGACTTTGCCTTGAAACATGGAATATATCTGAAGACTTCATCTAACTATTACCCTCAAGGTAATGGTCTGGCAGAATCAACCAACAAGAACCTGATAAGACTCATCAAAAGAGTAGGGGCTGATCATCACAAAGAGTGGCATAAAGTACTTGATCTAGCACTATGGGCTGATAGAATCATGCCTAAGTAGGTGATCAAAATGTCTCCATATGAATCAGTATAAGAAAAGTCTGTTGTGATCTCCCTAATCTTGGAAATCCCTGCTCTCCAGCTGATCAAGCAAATTGAAATTGAAGAAAACGGCCCCATGCAAGTCAGACTCATAAAACTTTTGGAAGTTCAGGAAAAGAGGGATATAGCCCATGATTCATTGATTAAGCATTAGGGAATGGTCAAGAACTATTTTGATAAAAGGACTTTGAATCCTAATTTTGAAGTAGGCTCAATTGTTTTGAAATGGGATGCAAGGGCTGCTAAGCTGGGTCAGCATACCAAATTTGAAGCATTATGGACTGGCCCATATAAAATTTGCACGTGCAAGCAGAAGAATTCATTCAAGCTTGAGTCGATGGAAGGAGAACCTGAAGATATTCCTATAAATGGAATCTATTTAAAGCATTTCAATTAACTTGGGTCTCTAATGTATTATAGTTAAATAATTTTCCTTTCTCGCATTGTTTTTTTTGTTTTTTTCTCACTTTTCTTTTAAATAAGTGTTTTCAACACGTGTCAACGGCTCTTTTGAAGCTGTAAACTTCAAAATTTTGATCTAGCAGAAGGTGGAGTTTTCTTTTTGAGCAGGCTCAAAAGTCCTAGGAGTCGCCATTAACTGTAGAGTAAATTTTTACTCTACGTTGCATTCAAATTTTTAGTCGTGCTCTGCAATTTTGTTCTTGCATACCTTGGTTGTGGCAGTAGAGTTTTGGCACAGAGCATGGGTTTATTTCTTTGATTCTTTTTTTGCCTAAGTGTTGAAGTGTAGTGGAAGCTGTCAAGTGGCGTAGTCTGAGCACGGGTTCTCTTTTCCCTTTTTTTGTTTCCTTCGCTTCATTTTGCTTAAGTGTTGAATTCGAGTGAAAGCTACCAGGTGTTGATTTTTGAAACAAAGAGCCAACCAATTGGCATTGTCTAAGACACTTTCCATAATTTTCAAGAGAGGCACGGATCGTGCCACATATCCAATAACAGCTAAGTGGAACGCACCGCATGTCGACATCCGCATCTCATATCGACACCCGTGTTTCATCTATTTTTTGGCGAAAGGGTTTTAATAAGCTAAGTAGTAGGATCAAGCAAAAGTCACCACATGTCAACTTCTGAGAGACAGTTGGTTCAATGCCTAGGTTCAATGTAATGGTTCAATGTTTTGGGTTCAATACCTCGGTTAATGTGTAAATAGCGTGTAGTGTTGAATCGTTGAACCATTGAACCATTTTTTGTTCATTAGGTAGTTCAAGGGAGTGTCCCAAAAAGGCCAAAAGGGTCAAGTACCTATTTGAAGGGTAGAAGGGCATTGTTTCAATTTTGTTTGAGGGCCAAAGAGCAGCGAAGGCCACCAGGTGTCACTTTCTAAGCCCCTTTCTACTCCATTCCCAAGTGAAGTGGAAGCTGCCACATATCCTTAGCTAAAGTAGTGGAAGATGCCACGTATCTTCCTAAGAACAGCAGAAGCTGCCATGCGTCAACTTCTAAGAGATCATCTTTAAGCTTCATCATTGAATAAAAATTGTGGTGGGTCCCAGGTGTTATTCCAAAGGACTGCGGAAGCTACCAAGTGTCACCATTTGTAGGAGTCTAATATGTGCCCCAAATAATTCTATAACATAGCTAAAGGGAAAGTGAAAAGAGCCGCGTATCTTCGATAATCAGGCAGGAAGCACCAACTGTCATTCTCCGGTGCCTTCTAAGTGACAAAGAGAGTTTCAAGAAATTGACTAAGTGTCCTCTTCTATTTCAACAGAATAAAGCATTTTGTGTATCTGTTGCCACAAAGTGAAATAGAGGGAAACTCGGTGAGAGGTATTTTTGGTAGATGGAGCAGTTCACTGGGTAGATTTTTGGGGCCTACAAAAATTAAAAGGGTCGTCTATTTATCCCTTGTAAATGGAGGATAATGGACAGTTGCACGGCTAAGCAAGTGATGGAATGAGGAAATTCAAGTGCAAAAGGAGGTACTAGTCATGAATCGACACGCCGCAGTCAGAACAACCACTCTGCCCCAGCATGGCCCTTCTTGATAAGACCAAGATACTTTCAAGGCATTGAAAGCATCGCCTATTTGTCCCCTATGAGTTAAGGGTGGAGTAGAATTGCACGAGAAAGGAGTCGATGGAAGGAGACATCCGAGGCTATAAGAGGGGTCAAGATTATTGTAAAAAAAAAGAGAGACTTTCTATAGTTTAGATTTTATAGAGTTTGTGACCAAGTAGTATCATTTGTTTTTGTTTCATTTTCTTGAGTTGTAAAGTTAATGTAACTGTGCATGTTTATGTGCCTTTTATGTGGCTAAATGAATTAAGAAGATTGAACTCTATGCCTTTGTTGATATTATCTGTGTCATTTGCAAAAGTAGTCTATACTATAGATTTTTTGGAGTTGTGATTAGGAATGTCATTTGCTTTTGTCTCATTTTCTTGAGTTGGAAGATTTACATAACTGTACGTGTTGTTGCGCCTCTTATGTGATCGGAAAATTCAATTAAGAAGATTGAACCCTATGCCTTTGTTGAAATTTTCTATATCTCAGCAAAAGAAGTCTTTGTTGTGAGCCTCTGTTTCTATTGTTTCAATCTTTTACATTGATCATGCACTTGTTTGCTCTTAAATGTGAATGAATCCTACATATAGTCTCACTGTGCTCAGATTAGGATTACTCTCAGGCGCATCGCCATAGTTAGGTTTTAATTCCTGCATTTGCGTTTCTGTTTAATTTCCTATCCCTTTTCCCCCCACACTTGATACAAAAAGAAGAGATCAACTTCTCTAAAATTTGGAGGTTGTTTCAAGCCGCAATATCCCACAGCTTGAAACTTCCCATTGTTGTTGATTAGAATCAAGCGCAATTTTAACCATCAACAGTCACATAGCGAATGTTGTAGTAAGTCCCTCTACAAAAATGTTATCTCTTCCTTTTGGAAGAAATAAACCATGAGCTATCAAACTTTTGAATTCCCACTCAAGTGGAATGCATGTAGGGATCAATATGTATATCTCTAAAAAAATGTTCAAATGTCTCCCTGCTAATGATTGAATATTCCAAAGTCTAATCAAGTATCATAGGACTAACTGTAGAATATGGCAATGAAGAAGCATAAAATAAAGGAGAGAGAATAGCCAGAGAATAAAATAGACATGGAACATTCATTGAAAGAATGTCCATAGGAAGAAGAGATCAAAGTTTAACATTCATCGAAACTGAAGACTGGTCTGCAAATGAAGCACTCATATCTGAAAAATGAATGTCCATAAGAACATCTGAGTTTTCAATAATCTCAATATGTATACTATCACTAAAATCAATAAATTACTTTGAAATGCAAGTCTGTGAAGGCTCTAAAAGAGTAACAATCTGCACAGGAACAAATATAGATTCTACAATGAGACAACAAAGGTCTGGTAGAGTCTCATCCTATTGTGGGGTTTCAACATAAGGAAGAGAATAATCCACCATTGATGTATCATCATAAGAAACAAAATTAAGAGGCAATAGTACAACTATCTATAAAATGATAGGAAGTGGAGGAGGAGTGATGTAAGTCTCAGTAGAATCTTTGAAAAGAGATTGTAGGATGCTCCAAATAGTGCATTGATACTCTATATGTTTCACATGGAAATGAAGATCCATGGAAACATGAAGTAATAGAGTGGAAAAAACCTTGTCACAAGTATTATCCCACTTATTGAATCGAATAGGATCAGTGGGTGCAAGAATCTGTCCATACAGGAATGGAATACGATTCTTATGTGTGAGCAAGTGTTCCATGTAAGCATGCCACAAAGCATAATTATCCTTCCCAAGAAGGACCACTAGTGTAGACTCAACCTTCTTGATCAAGTAGTAACAATTCATGTTCTAGAGATGGAATTCAGACTACACTAAAATGAGTCCAATCAAGTGAAAGAAATCGGTGCACAAGTGACAATACACACTCAAATGAATATTAGGATCTACTGAAAATGCATCTAGGAATACAAGATCAATTTGTGCAAGTAAATACTAAATGAGCACAGGTAATAGTTTCAAAAAACTGAATGTGCACAAAAAAGAATTTAGAGCCAACAATAAACCCCCCAAGAAACTATGTCAAGTAGCCCCCCCCCCCCCCGCCCAACTTTTGGCACTTTATAAAGTAGTGTGTTTTATAATACAAATTAGCCCAATGCATGAAAAATAAAAAAATAAACACTTTAAAAAAAAAGTTAGTCAATTTTGAGTTACTGTTTGTAAGATATTAACAATATAATTTCCTGTAAATAGGTCTATTGACTAAAAACATGCACTTGAAACATTAAAAAAGCACCCTTGGGTGAGGTAAAATATGCCTTCCAACCACTCATTAGAACCGAAACAGAATGACAGATCTCCTCACATCAATAAAATTCAAAAAATACCTGGCCCAATCACCCCTATTGTGTACTTTTCTAAAAACCCTCTTGGAAGGGGTTTTAATTAAAAAATTACAAAGCTATTTAAATAAAATTAAAAACATTCTTTTTTTTAATTCTTTAGGGAATATTTTAGGTTTTGGACTTTAGAGACTTGGGCTTAGCTATACGATGCCACCATGGAGGAAGAACTAGTTGGAGAAGTTGCATGACACTACCAATGTACATGCACAGGTCTGCAAAGAGAAGAAACCAGATTGAAGCTCGGCTCACAGTGAGGAAAGGAGGAATGGTGTAGGATCACAATATTCTGCCACCTTCATTGAAGAGTGAGGACCTTAGGGTTCAATAAATAACTCAAATCTCTGTCATAGGTGAAGCTCAAAACTGCTAGGTTAATACACATTGGTCGGCTTGAGATGCCATCATAAGCTAAAACCCCATCAATAGTCCTCTACCAAACCTGAAACTCAAACCTGTGACCTAAAAAATGTGAAAAATCTAAACCAAAAGAAAATCTAAACTTTAAAACCCTGATCCAACTGGGTAAGTTATTCATGATGAGGCAAATAGTCACATGGAGGTAGTGAGGGAAGATGCAACCAAAGAAAGAATAACTAGTTCCATGGAAACTGGCAAGATGATCAAGAGGTTGTGGGAGGCAATAGAGGCTCAACTCAACATTTAGAGCCAAAATTGAATAGTATGATGGCATTGGAGTTGATTTGAGGTAAGTAGATTTAGAGTGTCAACCAAGGATGAAGCTCACTTTGCCCAAGCTCGACCTCTGATTTCCAATGGCATTGATGCAACACATGGACACAGCACATGATCCGACAGTGGAGAGGTAGGGTGGAGGTCCTAGTGAGCATGTTGTAATGAGGTGAGTCAGTTGTTACAATCCCAAACCCAAATCAGATGCTATGACATGTTGTTTAATGAAGGGTCAGGCTATAGTATGGATCTAGATGCATTGGGAGTATATGCGAGCTTTATAAGTTGATGGATAACTTGCAGGACTAAGTTGCAAGAGCTTGTCCACGATCCATCAAATACATGCAAATGCTAATATATCAACCTTCGATCTAAATGAATCATCTTTATATAGTTAATATATCAAATACATGCAAATGCTAATGGAGAGATTCAAACTAAAAGCAAATGAACCCAATATTTGAAATGAAAACTTGCAGAAAAAACTAAGCAATATTCAGATTTAGGTCTGCTCTGATACCATATCAAGATGAGCTCCAGGAATACTGATCCAAATGAATGCATTGATTCAAGATGCAATGTAAGAAATGTATTGTTCAAGACAATACAAATCAAACACACGCAACTGCAAAAATGAAATCAAAGAGAAATAATTACACCAAGATATGAATGCTCCAATAATCCACATAATATACAACATTGCATTAGAAATAAAAAGGGAGAGAGGAACATATATAGGTTGGAGAGGGAAAGATATAACACATTCCAGTGAATGTGGGACTAATCTTTCCAAGTAATCCAAATGACCTCTAGGGCCCTAAGCAAGCCAATACAACCATGTAGGCAAAACCCAGTGAAAAAAAAGCCTACACCAACACACTTGGGGACTCGAACCCCTGATTGTGTCCCAAACTAGTTGGAGCTCCGATCAAAAATATATAGAGTAAGGATCCCACTAAACTAGTAACAATCCAATATATATATATATATATATATATATATATATATATATATATATATATATATATATATATATATATATATATATCTGATTATGATTTTTAGTTTTGTTTTTGTTTCAATGTAGGTATAATAACAATTTATAATAAATATTGTAGTATTTTTTAACTAATATATCGAATTAGACATTTATTATTGTAGTTGTTTTGTAAACAAATAATATGAAAGGTTAGATCTTTACTTATTATAATTATTATTAAACAATAAAATAATTGTGTGTGTTTTTTTATTTTTCAACCTTGATTTGATTGGAATCAGGGCCATGTTTTTGTTTATTCAACTAGAGACCAATGACCTTTTGAAGGCTTGCTCTCGCGACCTGTTGTTGCATGTGTTTTAGCAGAGGTGGTCTTGACGACTTCTATAAAGTATATTGACTTGTTTCGAAGATTATATATTAATTCAAATGTGTATAGTTTATTAATTTTAAATTAAACCTATATAAGTAATTATTGACTTCTTGATACAATAAAACTAATTATGGATAAATTTGAAAAAATAAAATATAAATTATTACAATTATTAAATAATTTATTATTATATTTATAATAACTTTTAATATATATTAAGTCAAATATGTATGGTTTAATAACTTTTAATATCATAATATATTATAATTAGTTATATAAAGAGCATTAATCAATTTAATTTTATGTTTGTAAAAAACTTTAGCATCAAAATATTTTTTCAATTGTTTATATAAAGAATTGTAATTTGTTATATTTTTATACATCTTTACAATAGACTATATAATTTATTTTGGAAAGTTGATGACTTATTCTAATTTTATGCAATCGTTCCCTAAATTTTATTTTAGAAAACTATTTAACTTGTTTCTAAGATCATATATTAAGTCAAATGTATATGATTTAATAAAATATAACTATTGTAAATTTAAAATTAAATCATTTATAGCAAATTAAACATGTACAATTAATTATTGACTTCTTGATAAAACAAAATGAATTATAAAATAAAAAAATTAAAAATTATTACAATTATTAATCCATTTAGTATTATGTTTATAATAACTTATAATACCATAATATATTGGAATTAGTTATATAAAGAGCATTAATTAATTAAGTTTTATGTTTGTAATAAAATTTAGCATCAAAATATATTGGAATTGCTTATATAAATAACTATAATTACACTCATAGGTGTTTCTTCAGGGGGTTAATCTTGTGTGATGGCATGAGTGTGTTAGCATTTGATTATTTTAGAGTGGATATCATAAAAAAATTATACCTACTTTTAATTTATTTATATGGGCCATAATTATTTAATAACATGACGAGTGAACTGTAATTTTGTTGTGGTAATTTTATTTACTTCAAAATAAAAGAATTGAAATATGTATTGACCATGTTGGAATATATAGTGGGTGAATTATATTTATTATTACGGTAATTTTATTTACCTCAAAATAATAATAAAAACTAATTAATTATTTATTATTGGGCATGGTAGGTGAATTATAATTTTTTTAATAAAAATAAAAGATTTTAATTATTTCTTTACTCAGGTGTCTATAATTTAAATAAGCAAGATAAGAAAAGTAAAAAAGAGGCAATCTAGAAACCACCTAAACCTGGTTGGTTTAAATTGAATTTGGATGGGCCGTGTAGAGGTAATCTAGGGACGTCTGGTGCAAGGTGTGCGATAAAAGATTGCAATGACTCTTTAATCAGAGTTTTATCTTTGAAGCTTCTAGATGGGACTAATAATGAAGTAAACGCTCAGGCTTTCACTGTTGGAATACAAATAGCTATAGAATGTGGAATTACTACTTAGAAATTGAAGGTGACTCTCAAGTTGTGATTCAAGCATTGATTAATCAGAGGGCAAAATCCTAGAAAATAGCTAATATCCTATATATTATCTGGCCCAAAATGGAAAATTTTGATGTTTGGTCCTGTTCTCATTGCTTTAGGGAAAGCAATATTGTGGCAAATATTCTCAAGAATGTCGTTATTGACCAATCCATGGATGTCAAAATGAACAACGTTAGGTCTAGCGGGAAGCTTGTATAAATTTTGATCAAATAGACCTTTGAAGTATAATAGGAGTTTAAATGAGTCTTTACTTTTATTTTTATTAAAAATTAAATTTTTCTTATAATTTTTTGAGCAAGGTGATTTTCATTTATTTTGATGATGTGTCTGCATGGTTGAGTTTTATTGGGCTTTGACGGAGGTAATTCATTTTTCAAGTGAAAAGAGTTGCCATTATTGGATGTGAAGGCTCCATAATATCTTTAGCATACGCATTGATGATTTGGGTTAGCTTGGTAAACGTGATGATCGCAAGGTGGCTTTTTTTAGGTTCGTGTTGTTGGTAGGTGGCCATTTTTGCATGCACTTTTTTAGAGATGGAGAAATTATGGGTGGAATCAACATGGTGGTCGTTGGTTTTTGGCAAGGCTAAGAACAAGGAAATGGGATTTACAAGATCGATATCTAGAACGTGGTTGTTTGATATCTTTTGGATTTCAATGGTGGAGGTGGTGGAAGCCATTGAACAGGTTTTGGGGTTGGTGACATTGGCAGTGAGCAATAGGATAAGAGTCAATTCTGACTTGGCTTCCCTTTTGGTTAGTAATCTTTGTTTGATTTAGAGCAAGTCCATAAGTTAGTTGAATTCTTTGTTTGTATGAAATATAGACAAGGGCTCCTATCTAAGATTGAAACTCTTCATCTTGATCCATCTCCCACTCTCTCCTTTTTAGGCAGCGACTCATTGGGTTACATTCCCTTGTCTATTTTTTGTGCTTTAAAATCTAAGTTCCTAGTTCTGATAAATTTTACATAGGAGATTGATGAGGTTTGTAGAGATAAACAACACGTGGTAGGGATCATGGGTATATGCATGCCCGAAGTCTAAGATTTAATGCAACACATTCTGAGTCTGGAAGAATGGTGAGCTTTGAGAAGGAAACTAGATCATGTTAGGGAAATCAAGTGGTTGCTTAAGGGAGTGGCATGGGGGGATTTCAAGTCTCCACCTTGGTAGTGAGGTAAAAAATTTATGATTAAGGACTCAGTGAGCACTCAGAGAAGGCTAATCTTTTCTAAGGTGCAGGGCACTAATGGGGTTAGGTTTGGGAAGGTGGTGGCTTCAACGAGAGTTGATTCTATGGAAAAAGTGCAGGTAGGTCATGTAACCAATTTCATAAAGTCTGGTAATCCTAGCAAGTTGGGTGATTTCCTACCCGATAATGGAAAATTGGTTGAGTTAGTAATTTTGGAATGATTGTGTTTAGTATAGTCATTTTTGGCTCCTTTGGGACAGTTTACAGTGTTAATAGTCGCTAAAGTATATATTGGCTTGTCTTTTTGAAGGTTGAATGGTAATTATTGGATATTTTTTAATTAAATAGTGGATGTTGGTTTTTCCATGAACTTGAATCAGACTAGTTATGGTTCAGTCATTTTGCCTTGACATTTTTTAATGTTAAGCCAGACCACTATGTTGATTTTTGAATCTTGAGTTAAAAGAGCCCTTGACTCGTTAATTCCCAAGCATCGATATATATATATATATATATATATATATATATATATATATATATATATATATATATATACATATATATATATATATACATATATATATATATATACATACATATATATATATATATATATATATATACATACATATATATATATATATACATACATATATATATATATAAATACATATATATATATATATAAATACATATATATATATATATATATAAATATATTAGATAATATTATAGTATTGTATTCTATTAAATAATTATATTATATAATTATATATATTAATGTATATAATACTAATATGCATATCATAGTTGAATCTATGTAAAATACACCGATAGATATTATTCTTGATCACCTATATCATATTGAATTGTGACATTAATGAAATAGATGCCTCAAGTATTAATGTCACAGTTCAATATGATATAAGTGCTCAAGAATGATATCTATCAATGTATTTTACATAAATTTATCTAAGATATGTATGCTAATTTGTAATATTTTATACATCTTTACGATAGACTATATAATTTATTTTTAAAATTTGATGGCCTGTTTTGATTCTATGCAAATATTTCCTAAATTTTATTTTAGAAAACTATTTAACTTGTTTCTAAGATCATATATTAAGTCAAATATATATGGTTTAGTAAAACATGCATGTTGTAAACTTAAACTTAAATTATTTTTAGCAAATTAAACATATATAATTAATTATTGACTTCTTGATAAAATAAAATGAATTACGAATAAATTTAAAAAATCCAAAAAAAAAAAAACTATAAATTATAAATTATGACAATTATTAATTGATTTAATATTATGTTTATAATGATGCTCGTAACGAGAGGATTTTCAAAATTAGGCTATGGGCGAGAAGGCTCAAGGGAGGAGGATGCAGGTGGAGAAGGTGAGGATGATGACGACCAGGTGCGTGAGGGTGTTGTTTGTTTGATCTGGCATCCACAGAGCAGTTATAGGTGGTCAATGACATGGTTTGGAAGATTCTCGATGGTTATATCTGTCTCTGGATCAAAGCTAGCATTTTAGGCTCGGGTCTTACAGTGGAATCTCCTTCGACTACATACCAAGTGCTGGATGGATACGCTCGATAACCTAGCAAGAAAAATGGTGGTCTTAGTAAGGATTTATGGTCAAACTTTTTGTTTTAGAAGACCTACACCCCTCATGCATGAAGCAAACGATAAGGAGTACTTCTGGTAGTCTACACTGCACTTGGTCTTTCGGCCCAGGAAAGATGCAGCCCCTTCTTGTGGCCTAGATGTCCCACTAGTGGTGTGTTGTTGGCATCATTCCTCTTGGAAGGGGTTGGTGTGGTTTTTTGAATGGAAACGGTTACAATCAAAATAGGGGAGGTCGTTGGTCTTCCATTGGTTCTTTGATCTTTTTCAACATGGTTATTCATTCGTGGTCCTTTGATGGGGGGGATGATGGAGGATCCCACCCCAGTTTTCTATTTTGGGGTAAGTTGGGTATTCAAAGAACCAACTCCCATGGTTTGTTAAGTGGCATGGCTATTAGAGGAAGCCATGCTTTAACCCCTCTCACTAGCTTGAAAAATGTAAAATTCTATTTATTTTACCTGGGCATCGTAATTTTGGTTTTTTTCAAAGATCTAAACTTGGTGGAAGGCCCTTTACTAGATCTAGTAGGACACTACTCTTCTGTAGCCTCCTTTTGTTGTTTAAGAGTGAATATTAGAGGAGTCCACTCTTGGTTTCATCTAACTACAGGATCTCATAGAATCAAATTGGTTATGGATGAAGCCTTTGGGGGGATTGTGTTATGCTCTATTAAATTTGTGTTTCTTAGTGGAAGGAAAATCCCACTCACTGTGATTTGGTTGTGCGGTGATTGGGTAGAAGTTACATGTGGCATAAGACCTTTTTTGGAAGGTCTTCTATCTAGTAGTGTCCTCAGGAATGACATGGCAAAGGTTGTCAACCCTTTCAACTTTACTGGTTTGAAGCACCTTTGTGTTCTCAAGGTTATGTGATCCTTAAAACCCTTGGTTGTGGGTACCTTAAAACCCTCATGTTTCATGTTCAATGGTTGAGAGAGCCTCAAAACCCCCTTGCTGTGCTTTGTTAAGATGGTGGATCTTAGTGGGAAGATTAGTCCACTTGTTTTAACTTAGCTATGTAGAAGTTGTGTGGATGACCCAGGGAGAGGAAGCCCTCCTTTTCCAGCTGAACTTATGTTATGTAGTTTGCTTTTCATTGTGCTTTGTCAAGATGTGAATCTTGAAGGGAAGATAAACCCTTTCACCGTAACTTTGTTGTATGGAGGTTGTACGGAAGACCCTGGTGGCAGAAGACCTCCCTTTCTAATGGATCCTCTGGTATGCAGTGCCCTCAGAGAAGACATGACAAACAAGCTTCAAGAATCACTTTTTAACATCATCTTTGTGTACTACAGAGTATGGTACCTTAAAACCTTTGGTCATGAGAACCTTTGAAACCCTCTTGTTCTCGAGTCTTGCTTTGGTCAT
Source organism: Torreya grandis (assembly GCA_037957365.1). NCBI lineage: Eukaryota > Viridiplantae > Streptophyta > Pinopsida > Cupressales > Taxaceae > Torreya > Torreya grandis. The sequence goes on along the minus strand of JARHVA010005050.1, from coordinate 1,263,850 downwards.
GGGACCTTTACTCCACTTATTAAGGTTGAGGGAGCCTTCAAACCCTCTTCGCTATACTTTCAAGTTATTGGATCCTTAAAGCCCTAGTTGTGGGAATCCTTAAAACCTTCATGTTTTCTAGTCTCGCCAAGGTTGTGAGTACCTTTACTTCACTTGTTTGAGGTTGGAGGAGAATGCAAACCCTCTCTATTGCACTTGGTTGTTAAGGGGATCCTTTTCCCTCTTTGTTGTGCCTGGATGTGGGTTCAGTTGTCAAAACCCTCGCTTACCCGGGTCATAGCTCTGATTTCAAAACTGTTTTACTCTATCAAATAAAAAATATTATGTTTATAATAACTTTTAATGTCATAATATATTGGAATTAGTTATATAAAGAGCATTAATTAATTTAATTTTATGTTTGTAATAAAATTTAACATAAAAATATATTGGAATTGCTTATATAAAGAACTTTAATTTGTAATATTTAAATACATCTTCACGATAGACTATTAAATTTATTTTGAAAAGTTACATTGTCTAATTCTATGCAATTATTCCCTAAACGTTATTTTAGAACACTATTTAACTTGTTTTGAAGATCATATATTAATTCAAATGTGTATGGTTTAATAAAACATGCCCGTTGTAAACTTAAATTATTATTTTTTTTAAAAATATATAAATATAAAATTATTGAATTCTTGATAAAAATAAATAAATTATAAAAAATTAAAAAATAAACTATAAATTATTACAATTACTAATTAATTTAGTGTTATGTTTATAATAACTTTTAATATCTTAATATATTAGAATTAGTTATATAAAGAGCATTAATTAATTTAGTGTTATGTTTATAATAACTTTTAATATCTTAATATATTAGAATTAGTTATATAAAGAGCATTAATTAATTTAGTTTTATGTTTGTAATAAAATTTAACGGAAAAATATATTAGAATTGCTTATATAAAAGAATAGTAATATTTGCATACATCTTTACGATAAACCATATAATTTATTTTGAAAAGTTGAAATTATGGCATTTCAATTAAAAAATGAAAGAACAGTAAAAAGTAATGTAAAATGATTAAATTTTACATTGAATTATTAAACAAATTGTAATGTTTGATGAGTTCTTGAAACATTCTAATCTTTAAAAAAATGTTAAATGTGGTCTTCATAAAAAAATGTTAAAAGTGATCTTTGCCATGATTTATATATGTGCTTTCATAGTATGCAATTCTCTAGAGATGAGTTAAAAGAACAAATTTAGTTTTCTCACAATGATATTTTATGTTGAAATCCACCGAAAAAATAAATAAATAACTTTGTAAAAACACGCTAGTTAATTGCCCATTCTAACATTTAAAAGAAAAAGAAAAAAAAATCTGACAAAAAACTACAAATTTATACCAACAAGAAAGAAGAAAAAACACTTTACTGATGTCATTACTACATATAGAAAATATTTAATTTCCCAGATCGTAACCATTTAAATCCATACATTCCTCTCTATAATGTCATGATTTGTTGCTTGAACTATTTTATCTAAGAGATCAATGTAAATACATTTAGATCTTATGTCAGATTTAAATTCATAAGATGGTAAAATTAAATTGTGACATTAAATAGAATTATACTAACAATGGTCCTTTAGAACCTCTAAAAATACTCATAGGAATTATGTGTTTAGATAAAAATAAATAAAACTAAATTTATTATATATACAAACAAAGAAGATAATTTCAAGTAAGAGAACGACTGCTACTTTGTTTCCTATAACTTTCAAGTATCACCCTCAGTTGAGATTTCAGCTCCATATTAGCCTTCCTAAGGGATAGGCTTGAAGGTTTCATGTTTCAACTAATAGCTCTTGTTAGCACTAGATCTGATGTTTTTGAGTTGAATGCCCTCCAAGAATGGGGGGAGAATGGTTGTGATTTTAACATTGGGTCAGGTTTTGGAAAGAGCTTAGCTCTATATGTTGATTGGATGAGGTTTTCCTTTGAGTTATGGATTGTTCCAAAAGATATAAATTGGCTTAGCATGGATAGGGGGTTTCGCTTTCTTGAAGAAGTGTCACGGTTTGGGCCTTCTTTGGATGTTTTCATTCTAACTCTGAGAATCCTGAATGATGGATCTGTAACGGCTCTGAAGTGGAAAATGCAACATTTGCCTTTGTGCATAAGGGAGAGCCAAAACCATAATAGTAAGTCTTTTTCCTATTTAAGCTTAGGATATTTTGTGAAGATCTCTAGATTTCTTAGTTTGTTTTATCCCATTTGGGATCTTGGTCTAATTCATGGTTTTTGCTGGCCATTGTTCTATTGGTTGGAAAGGATCTACCTTATTTTTCATAACCATTCTCTGAAAATGGGTTTGAAGGCTCATTTTATACCCTCATGATTAGTTTGGTTTGCTTGTTGTAATCTTAGTTTTGTTTTACTGGTTTTGGGTCCCATTAGGGGCCCTACAGGATTTCTCTATCTTTATTTGAATCTTTCTTACTTTGTGAGTATTGGATTCAGTTGCTATAAAAATTGGGTTCCTTAGGTCTTTATGGCAATGGTCGGCTCTACTTCAAAGGCACTTTTGGGGACACAAGCCCCCTTGTGCCTGGAAATGCTTTTAGGGTTAAACTGTAAAACCTCTTTGCTCTATTACGATCTCTAGTTTATGACTCAATCAAAATTTTGGTTGGGGCCCACTAGGGATCCACATGACTTATTTACTTCCACAATTTCTTTGGTGGTTATGTTGGGGTTTAGGTTCTTTGGGGATCTTGAAGGTATTTTGGAGACCTAGACCTCCATCTATGTCTAGGATGGTTCTTGATCCAGCCAAAATTGATTTGTTTGGTTTCCAAGGGACCCTAAAGTTTATTTTTGAGACCTAGGTGTCTGGCTCCATCTATTCAGGGTGGTTTTCAGTCCAATTAAAACTAGTTGGTCGCCACACTAATCTAATGCAGTGGTTACACTTTCTTCTATCTGGTTTCCATTTAATCTAAAATCGGCTAATCTTCGCACCAAACAAATGCAATAGTTGCACTTTTGTCATTGTTCCTCTTTTGGTCGGGCCTTTCTACTCTCTTCTTTGTTGTTTTCTTTTTTGCAGGGTGCTTTTTGTCTTCTTAGTATGTTGTTTCTTCTTTTATCTATTGTTTGCGAGGGGAAGACTCGGACTTGGATTCTACACCAATCAAAAGTGGGTTTACCATAATCCAAACAAATAAGTGAATTTAATACATATAATATGTATAATATTACAAAATATTATAATAATTACATATAAAATTTGAAACAATTAAAATAAATCAATGTTTAACGATGAAAATACTTGAAATGATAGTCTTGCTAAATTAAATATGTAAAAATAAGATCTTATATAATTTGTAAAAATAATATATTTAAACCTTAAAAAATATTAAATAATCTTGAGCAAGCTCAATAGAATCTTAGTCAAAGTAGGTGTATGCCTTGAACTAATAAATAACAACATAGGTGAATATAAGAAATTATAAATAATATTTATTATACCTAATTTAATTTTTAATTGGGTAGAAGGGGAATTATAGTTATAGGGATTATAATTGTGACAAAGTTATTTACAAAAAATGTTCAAATAGAATTGCTCTAATGAACGTGTGGATTGTAAAACATGCATAATAAAGGTTTTGGTTAGGAGACAGAGAAATATTTATGCAAATACATTTGATTATTGTTTTCAAAAATAACATGTAATTTAAAAAAGTCTCATTAAAATATCAACTCAAAAATTACTAATTCAAACAAAGCAACAAAAAATTGAAAAAAATCAAAATATTATCTTAAAAACTCATTAATTCAAAAAGTATTTGAAGAACCTCTCTCCAAAAAACAGCGATTTCTCTTTTTTTTTTTTTTTTCTAGATAAACATTTCCCATCTTAAAAAGTATTTTGTTTGGATTATGGATAGCTATTTAATAATATTGACACTAATTAAAATGTTCATGAATATTTTATTTGCTTATTTTATTAAATTAATACATGTGTATCTGAGAAAACATGATATATGGCATGTGTATCTCTTATATATCATGTTATATATCACTTCATATAAATTTGTATAGATATTATTGTTCATATCATTGGGGAACATATTAGGGAATTTGTCCAACTTAGAATAAAAGACTTATAAGTATCTTGTTCCATGCTAGGAGTTAAGATTAGTGGAGGGATTTCAATTCCTATTATGCTCTCTTAACACGTCCTCAGTCGGATATTAGACTGTGTATATAAAAGATTTTTAAATGATGTCTAGGCTAAAATTACAATATTTATTGATAAGAAATGCCCAATAAATTTATTGAATCACTTATTTATATTTTTAAAAATATATATGATTTTATTGCACAATTTTTTATTTATACAAATCATCTTGCATTATGCATATTTATATTTACATAGCATGTATACAACATACAAGTCATACTTATTTATTTAATTTTTAACTACCTTAACAAATGTTGTGTGTGTGTGTGTGTGTGTGTGTGTGTGTGTGAGAGAGAGAGAGAGAGTGAGTGTGTGTGTGTGTGTGTGTGTGTGTGTGTGTGTGTGTGTGTGTGTGTGTGTGAGCGAGAGAGAGAGAGAGAGAGAGAGAGACTTTTAATTAATTAAGTGTTTTTAAGTTCATTAAATTATTGGCGGTTGAATTTTCATATAAAAATGTTAGTGGTATTTAAATAACAAGATAATCTTGAAAGTTAGGTTGTTTAATGGTATTGAACAAAATCACTACATGAAGGTAGCGTTATACTTGAATATTAAATTATAAATCATTAGAATTAGTTATAAAAAATATATTTATATTCTCTTAGTGAAAGAGTGCTCACACAAGAATGTCATACTCAAAAGTGTGTAGATTGAATTACACTTTAGATTCATATAAAAGCCAACAAATCAAATGCATCTAATGTTGCTAATAAAATGTTTATGTAAATTAATTCTTAGATAGATTTGAGCTCACAATGTTTTACCTACGAAATAGATCTAAAATGATTTGAGTCTTAGAAAAAAAACATCTAATTATACCCTCTTATAAAACTTTGATGTGCATACTTAATTGTTTCTTAATATATTTAAATCAATTTAACATAGAATTATTTAAAATTATTGTTAACATTTATATTAAACGTTATAAATTGAAGAATATTATTATTTTTCTTTATTCTATATCCATAGTATTAATGGAACCCTTATTTTATGGCACCCTTATTATCGATTTTATTTTCTTGAAAATGGGATTTTCCTAAATTGTAACATAATGTAAAATTGTTATTCGTAGTTTTCAATTTTTTTAAAAAAAATACACAACAATCATATATATTTGTTTTTTACTTGGAAAATATTATATAGTTAGTATATTATTTATGAATGATAGTTTGAAATACCTACCTATACTAACAAAAAACATGATTAAAATAAATATCAACATATATTTAAATTCATATTGTTCGTGGATATTTCATTTACTTAGTGTATTTAACTAATAAATGTGCATTTCACAAACACAAGTACTATTTTGCACAATCAACTTAATTAACATCTTCTAGATTATATGTTTTTGTGCATTCATTTTATATTTAGCAAGTCATTTCAATCTTAGATTACTTTCTATCTTTTAATCAACTACAATTAAATTTATGTATCATATGCAGTTTTCATTATACTCATATTTGTATTTTGTATTGCATGTTTTTCCCTGCAGATAAATTTTGACAGCATGGCAAACAGGATTCACAAAAATGTAATTATATAAAATGAGACTCTGACATGGTGTTTGAATGTTAAACAAATATAGTATGAAGCAATTTTCAATAGCAAATAAAATTTCATTCATGTGGTCCATCATAGAATGCCAAGTCTTTATGTCGTTGATAAAAAATAAAACTTAATGGAGTGTTTTTCAATTACATATCCTCATACAATTTTCATCACATGGTTTAAAATCAACTAAACATATTCTAGAGGTTTTGGTCTCATATATGATATTGTTGAACATGCCTTAAAATATGAACATACCCATATGTTAATCCAAAATGAAATCCATGTTCCCAATCCTAAGTCCAAATTACACTACCCAAATAAAGCCAAAATTTTTTCAAAATGTTAAATAGTTTAAACAAGCTTGATTTTCTTTTGAAGTTTATATGTTGACAAAGATGTAACTTATCACATACATGTATTGAACTTTGTTCTTTTATAGAAAAATTTGACAGGGTTATTTATTCGCATACTTCTCAGGGTTTCAATAAAGTTGTAGATGCATTTGCTAATTGAATTCTTAACCAATTTGAAGTGAAAGGGTTTGGTCATCTTCCCTTATGGTGGTCGACAAAGCTAAGGAATGAGCTCTTAAGCATGTTAGCCCTATACAATAATAAAATTGATTGATAGAATCTTTGTGAAGTTGTCATGTCCTCCTCAATTGGATTTTGTTATTTTTTATTCTCCTCAGTTGGTCATTAGCCTCCTCTCCATTGTTTTTTACAATTGTAGAGTGTACTTCCAATTCTAGTCCTAGTTGGAATTATGTTGGGTCTTTTTTTTACCTTGATTTTTGCATGAATCATAAGGTTTTAGTCTTGTTAGTTTTTTTGGCCAATGCATGCATGGCTCGGTGACTATATTTTTTGCTTAGGCATGCTCTTTGAACATATTGAAAGGGGCAAGCCAGATACGAGCCCTGGGCAATTTTTGATAGAAGAGATACCCCTACCTCTTTGGGTCTTACCCAAATATGGAATCTCTCCTTAGATGTTTTCCACAACAACAATAAAAATTATACATTTAGTTTATATATGTCTACATTGTATATGGTATGGATAAGAAAAATATATATAATATTGTAATAAATACTAAAAATTGGAAAATGTTACAAGGTGGTTCGTAATTATCATTCTCTTTATATAATTCTATTTATATTTACAGATTTATATTGAATTTCATTTCTTTATATACTAATATTTATTTTTTAATATTATTTTGTTTTATCTTTATATTTTACAATTGTGTAACTCTAAAAAAATATTGTATCTATGACCTAGAATTCATATTATAGTGCTCTTGCTTTTGGATATCTTTCAAAATTGAAATGTTGCATTTCATATACAATGTCTTTAAACATTTGTCAAGATATAGATACTACAAGCCAAAATACACTTCCACATTAATTGTTTTGTCTTGCTTGCACTTAATAAAAACCCACAATCATTGTTTTTATTATATTTGGTTTTATAGGAAGGTATCCACACCAATTAAAATATATTGCACCTCTTCGCCTATAAACCAACCTTAGACTTCACAAAAAATAGATAGCCACGGAAAATATATTGCTATGAACAAAGTATTAGGGATGGCGTCTGAAGGAGAATGCATGCAAATAATACCATACACTACAATTAGAAATTTAAATCCTTACAAAAACAACTAGACTACAAATGGTAGAGTTCTTAAAAAAGGGATTCTACGTACTTACGCAAACGTCAGTGGTACATGCAGCTTTTTAGTTTCAACATCGTCAACAATGAAGGAGATGACAACAATGTGACTTCTTTCAACAAAATGGCAAATCTATTCTTCAATCAAATTCAAACTGAGAAAATATATTCAATTTCCAATTATATTTTGAAATATAATGAATTACAATTAATATTTACTATACTTAATTTAATTTTTAATTGGGTAGAGGGGGAATTATAGTTGTAGGGATTATAATTGTGACAAAGTTGTTTAAAAAAAATGTTCAAATAGAATTGCTCTAATGAATGTGTGGATTGTAAAACATGCATAATAAAGGTTTTGGTTAGGAGACCGAGATATATTTATGCAAATACATTTGGTTAATGTTTTCAAAAATAACATGTAATTTTAAAAAGTCTCATTAAAATCTCGACTTAAAAATTACTAATTCAAACAAAGCAACAAAAAAATGAAAATAATCAAAATATTACCTTAAAAATTCTTAATTCAAAAAGTATTTGAAGAATCTCTCTCCAAAAAAAACAGCTATTTCTCTTTTTCTTTCTTTTTCTAGATAAACATTTCGCATCTTAAAAAGTATTTTGTTTGGATTGTGGATAGTTATTTAATAATATTGACACTAATTAAAATGTTCATGAATATTTTATTTGCTTATTTTATTGAATTAATACATGTGTATCTCAGAAAACTTGATATATGGCATTTGCATCTCTTATATATCATGTTATATATCGTTTCATATAAATTTGTATAGAGATTATCATTCATATCATTGGATAACATATTAGGAAATTTGTCCAACTCAGAATAAAAGACTTACAAGTGTCTTGTTTCATACTAGGAGTTAAGATTAGTGGAGGGATTTCAATTCCTATTATGCTCTCTTAACACGTCCTCAGTCGGATATTAGACTGTGATATAAAAGATTTTTAAATGATGTCTAGGCTAAAATTACAATATTTATTGATAAGAAATGCACAACAAATTTATTGAATCGCTTATTTGTATTTTTAAATATATATATGATTTTATTGCACATTTTTTTATTTATACAAATCATCTTGCATTATGCATAGTTATATTTACATAACATGTATACAACATACAAGTCATATTTATTTAATTTTTAACTACATTAACAAAAGTGTTAAGTGTGTGTGTGTGTGTGTGTGTGTGTGTGTGTGTGTGTGTGTAAGTGTGTAAGTGTGTAAGTGTGTGTGTGTGAGTGTGTGTGTGTGTGTGTGAGAGAGAGAGAGACTTTTAATTAAGTGTTATTAAGTTCATTAAAAAAATTAGTGGTTGAATTTTCATATAAATATGTTAGTGGTATTTAAATAACAAGATAATCTTGAAAGTTAGGTTGTTTAATGGTATTGAACAAAATCATTACGTGAAAATAGCGTTATACTTGAATATTAAATTATAAATCGTTAGAATTTGTTATAAAATATATATTTATATTCTCTTAGTGAAAGAGTGCTCACACGAGAATGTCATACTCAAAAGTGCGTAGATTGAATTGCACTTTAGATTCATATAAAAGCCAACAAATCAATTGCATCTAATGTTGCTAATAAAATGTTTTTTTTTAATTAATTGTTAGATAGATTTGAAGCTCACAATGCTTTACCTACGAAATAGATCTAAAATGATTTGAGTCTTAGAAAAAAAACATCTAATTATACCCTCTTATAAAACTTTGATGTGCATACTTAATTGTTTCTTAATATATTTAAATCAATTTAACATGGAATTATTTAAAATTATTTTTAACATTTATATTGAACGTTATAAATTGAAGAATATTATTTTTTATTTAATCTATATCCATAGTATTAATGGAAACCTTATTTTATGGAACCCTTATTATCGATGTTATTTTCTTGAAAATGGAATTTTGCTAAATTGTAACATAATGTAAAATTGTTATTCGTAGTTTTCAATTTTTAAAAATAAATACACGACAATCATATATATTTGTTTTTTAATTGGAAAATAATATAGAGTTAGTACATCATATATGAATGATAGTTTGAAATACCTACCTATACTAACAAAAAAACATGATTAAAATAAATATCAACATATATTTAAATTCATATTGTTCATGGATATTTCATTTACTTAGTGTATTTAACTAATAAATGTGCATTTCACAAACACAAGTACTATTTTAGCACATTCAACTTAATTAACATCTTCTAGATTATATGTTTTTGTGCATTCATTTTATATTTAGTAGGTCATTTCAATCTTAGATTACTTTCTATATTTTAATCAACTACAATTAAATTTATGTATCATATGCAATTTTCTTTATACTCATAAATTTTGACAGCATAGCAACCAGGGTTCACAAAAATGTAATTATATAAAATGAGACTCTGAGATGGTATTTGAATGTTAAATAAATATAGTCTGAAGCAAGTTTCAATAGAAAATAAATTGTCATTCGTGTAGTCCATCATAGAATGCCAAGTCTTTATGTCATTGATAAAAAATAAAACTTAATGGAGTGTTTTTCAATTACAGACCCTCGTACAATTTTCATCACGAGGTTTAAAATCAACTAAACATATTCTAGAGGTTTTGGTCTCATATATGATATTATTGAGCATGCCTTAAAATATGAACATACCCATATGTTAATCCAAAATGAAATCCATGTTCCCAATCCTAAGTCCAAATTACACTGCCCAAATAGAGCCAAAAAAATTTTGAAATGTTAAATAGTTTAAACTAGCTTGATTTTCTTTTGAAGTTTATACGTTGACAAAGATGTAACTTATCACATACATGTATTGAACTTTGTTCTTTTGTAGATAAATTTGACAGGGTTATTTACTCGCATACTGCTCAGGGTTTCAATAAAGTTGCAGATGCATTTGCTAATTGGATTCTTAACCAATCTAAAGTGAAAGGGTTTGGTCATTTGCCCTTATGGTGGCTGACAAAGCTAAGGAATGAGCTATTACACAAGTTAGCCCTATACAATAATAAAATTGATTGATAGAATCTTTGTGAAGTTGTCCTACCCTCCTCAGTTGGCTTTTGTTATTTTGCGTTCTCCTCAACTGGTCATTAACCTCCTCTCCATTGTTTTGTACGGTTGTGGAGTGTGCTTCCAATTTTGGTCTTGGTTGGAATTATGTTGGGTCTTTTTTTTACCTCAATTTTTACATGAGTCATAAGGTTTTAGTCTTGTTAGTTTTTTTAGCCAATGGATGCATGGCTCGGTGACTATATTTTTTGGTTAGGCGTGCTCTTTGAACATATCGAAAGGGGCAAGCCAGATACAAGTCCTGGACAATTTTGGCAAAAGAGATACCCCTACCTCCTTGGGTCTTACCCAAATATGGAATCTCTCAAATGTTTTCCACACACCAAAAAAAAAACTTTTATACATTTAGTTTATATATGTCTACATTGTATATGGTATGGATAAGAAAAAATATATATAATATTATAATAAATACTAAAAATTGGAAAATGTTACAAGGTGGTTCGTTATTATCATTCTCTTTATATTTAAAGATTTATATTGAGTTTTATTTCTTTATATACTAATATTTTTTTATTAATATTATTTTGTTTTATCTTTATATTTTACAATTGTGTAACTCCAAAAAAATATTGTATCTATGATCTAGAATTCATATTACAGTGCTCTTGCTTTTGGATATCCAGCAAAATTGAAATGTTGCATTTCATATACAATGTCTTTAAACATTTGTTAAGATATATATATTACAAGCCAAAATACACTTCCACATTAAATTTTCATGCATTGTTTTGTCTTGCTTGCACTTAATAAAAACCCATAGTCATTATTGTTTTTATTACATTTGTTTTTATAGGAAGGTATCCACACCTATTAAAATATATTGCACCTCTTCTATAAACCAACTTTAGACTTCACAAAAAATAGATAGCCACGAAAAATATATTGCTATGAACAAAGTATTAGGGGTGGCGCATGAAGGAGAATGCATGCAAATAATACCATACACTATAGTTAGAAATTTAAATCCTTACCAAAACAACTAGACTACAAATGGTAGAGTTATTAAAAAGGGGATTCTACGTACTTACACAAATGTAAGTGGTACATGCAGGTTTTTAGTTTCAACATCGTCAACAATGAAGGAGATGACAACAATGTGACTTCTTTCAACAAAACGGCAAATCTATTCTTCAATCAAATTCAAACTGAGAAAATATATTCAATTTCTAATTATATTTTGAACTATACAAACAAAAAATACCACCACTCAAAAAGTCCATGGGAGATCGTCCTCAACATGACATCCTTTGTTAAACATTGTTTTGAAGAAATTCTCAATGTTCCACTATACCAACTCAACTTCAAAACAATTAAGTATATCAAATATGCAACTGCAAACACAAAGATTGGCACTATTGGTGTTGTTTTATCTATTACTATTGCTTCTATTTTCACAAGGTCAGATGGAACTTCAAATATGAAAAGAGCATTGATATTACAAGACAATTCTAAATATATTATTAAATTAGGCCTTTGGGGAAATTTTTGTGATGAAGAAAAACTTTTCATTGATTTGTGTGATTATGAGACATTGTCAGTTCCAATTCTTGCAATCAAAAAAGATAAACTTCAAGCATATAATGGAAAAACAATAAGCGCTTACTCAGATACACAAGTCTTCATCAATCCAGATATACCTAGGGCACATGAAATGAGGAAAAGGCATGAAGAAAATGGTGCAACATTGTCAACATCATCACTGAGTACAAGTGTTACTGAATATAAAACAATTGCAGACATCCAAAAATCAAGGGTTATGGGGAAATCAATTTTATTTACATTGGAAGCAACATCCATACACATTAAAATAACAATTTTTTGTTACCTTGCTTGCATTGCTCTACTTAACAATAGACAATGTGAAAAAAAAATGATTCAAAAAATTGATGCATCTTGGCATTGTCAAAGATGTAATATTGATGTAGAAGATTGCTAATATAGATATGCATTGAATTTCATATTAGAAGACATTATAGTACAATATGAACCACACTATTTGATGATGTTGCTATTGCAATTATGGGTGTCATGGTGCAAGATCTACAAAAGATATCATCATCCCCTAATGAGGTTGGGGAAATAATCACAAAAAAATCTCTTTTGCAAATATTATTTCACCATGGAAACAAAATTGGAGACATACAATGACAAGGAACATATGCATTGTACCTTATTGAATGCAACTAGAGATGAATCTACACCACAAAATTCATCTTTAATTGACGCCTTTGATGTGATTTAGTGCATATGTACTTAAAGCTTCCAACTACTTAAATTATGCATGTATTTACGTATATGCATTTTGTAAATAACAAAATAGCTTTTTGTTGTATTGTGTTTTCATAAAACATTTTCAAAATCCCAAAAACTAAATTCCATGTAGTCTTACAATTACACTGGTAGTGGTATTCACCTATAGCCACAACTTCTTCATCTTGATATCCATATAAATATCATTGTTGTTCTTTATTGGTTGCATTGAAATAGTTGCATCTATACATAATATATTATTTTTATATGCAAAAAATATAGACTATACATAACTTTTGTGACACTTTAGCATTTAATTCTCTTATGATTATCTTACTTTATATGTTTTAATCAATTAAATTCAAATTCATGCAATGTTTCTAATTTAAATTATACTTGTGTATCTGCTTCATACTACGTTTTTTTATAAACCAACCAAATAATTTTGCTATATTATATTTTTGTAAGATGTTTTAAATACTTATACATTCACATTTACACTCATAATGGTGTTCACCTTTACTCGCTAATTGCTAAGTTATCATGTTTCTATGCATATAATTAACCTACATCTTATCGACTATCACACATATAGCATGTCGATTTTGCTTTTACGTCTATTGTATAATTGTACTATTATTCCTTGCTTGCAATTAACTTTTTACATTATAATTTTTTATATGCAGATTATTTTACTATAAAAAAATTAACATTCAATTAGCATTTAATGTTTCCTTAATGATCATTGCAGACATCCATGGAGAATGAGATAGCAGACAAAAGAAAATGTTTGAATTATGCATTACACAAGGATGACATAAATTTTCGTCGGCAACTTAATTACCATACACAAAAAAAAACTATTGACCCCCCACTATGTGATCTCTCTATTGAGCAACCTCACAAAAAAATTCGTGGAAGGATAGATTATCTTTTTTCCATATATGCATGTTTCATATGCAATGAACTTTATCCAAGTATTAAAACAAGCATTTTTCATAGTGAAAATAGTTGTTGTCAATGTATTGCAAAAAAAAAAAATGTTTATCTACTTTTAATAACATGGACCTAGGTGTACAGCGTGAAGTTCTATCTAACCTCACTCAATTTGAGGAAATATTCATTACAAGAGTTAATCTACTATTGCAAGTAAGCCATGCACGTGATGGACAATACAAATACAATGGTTAAACATTAGCTTTCCTCAAGATATATCTTCTATTGTTAAGTTTTTGTCGCGTTGACCCAAAGATCTTGACATCTAGGTGATTAGAAGAATTGGCTCCAAAAACCAACCATATGATTGTTTTGTAAGTAAAACATGTGTCATGTAGACACTACAATACAAAATGGAGAATACCCCCTATAATAGAGATGTCCAACTTGATCATCAAGCAGTTGTTGCACTCCTATATGAATTTATTGATATATCATTTGTGCTTCGTTATATTATTGTAGACATGTGAGATATGCAAATCAATAATAAAGACGTCAATGTGGACACGGATGCATCTATGAATCCAGATAATTATCAATCTTCATTTTTTGTAGCATCTCTTCCAAATGCACAAAGAGAGGTAGACCAAATAAGAGATTATGTAAATCATACCAATAGTAGTCTACCATCTGTAATGAATTGACAGATGTTAGTAGATCACTTATCAATGAATACAGCACAGAGGGCATCTTTTCTATGGAATTTCCTTCTCTTTCCCAACAAGAGTTGCCATGTATCAACAACCTCATATTAGGAAAGTCCAATTGCATGAATATGTTATGCACTTACTCCAATCCCAGGTTAACCTATTTGGAAACCATCCATTTTTCCACTACTTCTTGTTAAACCTAATCATGCGCCATCAAAGCCAAGGAACATCAACAGTATTTGCAAAAAAACATTGAGGACAATTTGTCAATAACTATCTCAAACTTCCAGCAACATCTAACACAACTACCTGATGTTATTATTGTGGATCAACTAATGCATTTTGGATCAGTGCTTACAGATACACGGTCATTTTGGTCCAAGTGCAAAAATGAACTAACAAATATGATCACACAATTGGGATCCCCAACACTATTCTTCACCTCGAGTGCAGCAGATACCAAGTGGCCAAATCTACATAAATTCATGTTGGGGGCCCATCCAGTTCTCCAAACAATGATAATCATTGGAGAACTCAAAATCTTATTGCAAATTTGCATCTTGCATCTACATACATGGATAAAATATTTTCAATCTTCTATGAAGAAATACTAAAACATCTCCCTAGCAAGAATTATTGGTACGGTTATTGATATTTAATATATATTTGATTGGTCTAACTACATTAAAAAACTTATTAAATCATATTTAGTAATTCATATTTTTACAATCAGGTATGAATGACAACACAGAGGATCTGCACACATCCATGGATTTATATGGTTAGAAATACATCCAACATAGGTGCATTGAATTTCGAAGACCCTTCTCAGGTGGATTCTACAAGGCTATTCTTTGATTGCTATGTAACATGTAATCCACGCAACAATGAGAGAATCCATAATAGAATACATTGTTCCAATCTAGATGATCCATGCTTGCTCACCACATAAGAAATATTTGGCACTAATGCTCAAAAAGATTATGAGGATCTTGTAAATCGGGTTCAACATCACACTAAATGCAACAAATCTACATCTTTGCGTAAAAAAAAGCATTGCTCTGCAATGTGATTTCAAACATGTTTATCGACAAAAAATGCCACAAAACATACCTTCCAACATGTAATGATGAATGAGTTAACATCCACAATACAAGCATGCTTTCAACATAGCATGCAAAGTTGATTGTCATCCAGTTGTCTCCTGCTACAATGTTCTCAAATATATGGCAAAATATGCTAATAAAAACTGAAAACAAATCTGAAAGCTACCACCATATGTTGACTAGAATATTAGCTACATTTGCAGTTGAATGCCCAACAATGATTGCATACAATAAGTGCCTCACAAAAACCATTGTCGATCATGACATAGGTGCACAAGAGACATGCCACATGCTACAAGAGCTACCTCTAATGGTTTGTAGTAGAACATTCATTACCTTGTCTATTGGCAAACAAGTCTTTAAGCGTGCTTCTAAAAGCACATAAGAGGAAGGAAAACTACTATCTTTCATTGATAGCCCTTATTTTCTAGATAGATTGCCACTCATTGAGGCCGCCCAGACATGGTCTTTCCACAAAAATAGAAAATATAATCAATAGAAATATAGAACAATTCAAACAATTGTTCACATATTCTCTCGTTTCTCTATTTTACCTTCTGATTCACCAGCATATGAAACTTTCTATTGGTTATGTTAGGAATAATATATGTTAATGCTCACGTTATTATATGGGTTAGTATATTTTTATGAAATAATATTGTAGTGAGAAAACAATATAAGTGAGTTGTAAGTCACGTAGATATTAGAGATAGGTGAGTGTCAGATTCTTAAGGGATTTGAGAGATTTGAGGGAGAGATTTGTGCATTAAAAGATTAGCCTTGACTCCTATTTAGTTGGAGCTCATTAAGCTATATAAGTTGCAATCCTCCTATCTTTGTAATCATCCAAGAATTATATTTTTGTGTGCATTCCCATTTATTATACAATTTCATTATTTCATATGTTTAGTTTATAATAATCTAAACCAGAGTTATTATCTAGTACCACAGCCATGGAATCCTAAGGATGGGTATGAATGATCATTCAAGTCTTCTACCCCAACGGATGAGACATTATTTTATGTGAGAATTTGAGATTAGGTTAGAAAATTTCGGTACAAATTTGGTTTAGTCTAGATCTGTATTTTCTGTAAATTTTGTCTGATGTAAGTAGAGGCAATCGTGGAGAATAGTGCAATTGTCCATCTACCAAGGAAGGCTTACAAGCACATTAGTTTATGTTTTAAAGCGTAATAAATAAATTGATGCACCATTCTGAGGCGTTAAGGGTATGCAACGATGTGCTTCAATACGATCATCTCAATTTAGAGACATTGACACCATACGAGTATTAATTCGCAGTGGAGACCAATATTTTGTGATACCTCTGATAGGGACATGGACATTGGTAACCAATTTGGCTTCGGATCTGTTGTTTTAGTTGTGCATGCATTGTTCCTTTGCTTTAACTGCCTGCAACGCACACCTTCCACCTATATATGGTCGAAATCTATTCTTTCATATCCTCCTTCCCATCATAAAGGACACAAGAGGCGCATTGATACGGATCTACAACTTTCTCAACATTGAAGGAAGCGAAGGGTATCACCAGAATTGCATTCGGTTCATCCTACTGAAGCCTATTGTGTAAAGTAGATGGTTCAATTTTTGAACGCAACTACATCACTTCCACTACATAGTCTGATCCTTTCATATGCAGACCAATGTACATGCATGTTTGTCGTCTCAAGTTGAGTGCCATTGTCTTCTTCATCACATGGTCTGCCATTCGTGGTGCAACGGCATAGAAAAATCATTGTAAGTTTTAAGTGGTCTTTAGGTTTTACATTATTTTGTATTTTGTTTTAAAGTTTTGTTTTGGTTTTGTCTTTCAATTGTTTTTAGGTATTTTTTTTTAGGCATAAAATTAATACTTTTAGAGTTGAGTTTTATAGGTTAGTTTTTTTTGTTTTAAAAAATTAATATTAGCCTTATGCTATATTAAAAATTGATGAGTTATTATTATTGTAAAAACAAATTTAAAAAAAAGGGGAGTTGTTGTGTAGTTTGGTTGGTTAAGGTTTTTACTCTTTTTTGAAATGTTATTTATAATATTGTTTAAAAAACCCAAAATGTCATTTAAGTTACAATTTACGTTTTTAAGTTTTAAGTCAAAGTCTAAAAATGTCAAAAACTAAACAAAAAAATTCCCCTGCATTGTAATTGGACATTATCAGTTGAAACCAATGTCTAAGTCAAAAATTGTGGGGGCATTATGTAAATGAGCCTCAAATACAAATTTGCTAAGTAACATCAAGCAGGGGTATGGAGGCAACAGAGGGAGGCATTTTAACATCTCGTCAGTCACTAATGATGGCACTACAAAATTGCATTAGTGGCACCAATTTGTGCAACACAATTATGCCAAGGATGATTGCCAGTGGCAATGGCGACTATCTATAATGTGCGAAATTGAGTGGCAACAATTATGTGCAAACGCTACAAAATAGATAATTAGGATTTAATTTTCATTTTTAGTTTTTTCATGTTATAATGTTTTGTGTAGTGTGTTTTGAATAAGAACATAAGTACATCCCTATTCACATATGTAATAAGTGAAAAATTCCAAATTTAATCTCCAATGTAACAATATAGTAGAGTGTTGATTAAAAATTATTGTAACAATCATAATGCTTGTAAGAATTGTTGGTGATCCTATAAAACTATTTGTAAGGGTTGATGATGACTCTATGCAAAACATCTGTAAGGGTGGTTGGTTAGCCTATGTAAAACCATCCGTAGAGGTTGTAGGTTAGCCTATATAAAACCATCTCTGTAGGTTGTTGGTCAAAGCCTATGTAAAACAATCAATTACAAGTGTGGAGGATGAATAGGTTGATGGGTCCCTATTTATAACTGGGTATTATGGTATCCATCCATGAAAGTCATCTGTGAGAATACGACATGTTTGAAGTCTCGTGCAAGCCCAATGTTGTAGGGTTGTATGTGCAAGCCCAATGCAACACATATGTGAGTCAAGATCATGAACACGTGGAGGCGACATACTACAATTCAAGAACAAGATGTGTTCTATCATGTTAACACTAAGGGGGGAATGTTAAGAATATTATATGTTAGTGCTCACATTATTGTATGGGTTAGTATATTTGTGTGAAATAATATTGTTGTGAGAACAATATAAATGAGTTGTAACTCACATAGATATTAGAGATAGGTGTATGTGAGATTCTTAAGGGATTTGAGAGATTCGATGGAGAGATTTGTGCATTAAAAGATTAGCCTTGACTCCTATTTAGTTGGAGCTCATTGAGCCATATAAGTTGTAATCCTCCATCTTTGTAATCATCCAAGAATTATATTTTTGTCTACATTCCCATTTATTATGCAATTCCATTATTTCATGTGTGTTTAATTTGTGATAATCTAAACTAGAGTTATTAAGTTAGAGTTCCTAGTGTACAAATCATTATATAACATTGCAGTAGACATTGGTTTAATTACGCATAACATTGTTTTACATTGGGAACAATTCAAGGATTTCTAAGTTTCATGGCATATTGAGCAAATCTTTGCAAAAAAACCCAACAATGTTGATTCAAGCAGTGATGCTAGCGATACTCAATAACATGTACAGGGGGAAGTGGAAATGCATGAGTGGGAAATGTTGTCTTGCATGCACCCATCGAGCGATAATAACATAAATGACATCAACATGCTTGGGCTCTGTGACTTCGACATTAACCACAGCTATGATCATTGAGGCATTGCTCAAACTACACATGACAACACCATAGTTTATAGATTTTCATCGCACAGTCAACCAAAATACATATGCAGAGTGCACAAGTGAACCGCTACCAGTTGAACTATCAAGTAACCAACAACTAGCCTTTAACATTGCAGCATGCTCAAATAAACACACAATATCCACCACTCAAATGATTATACAATGAACAATAGGGACAGGTAAATCCTACTTGATTAGGTGCATCAAATGTAGCCTAAATGAAATTACATGGAGAACCAATTCTATCCTTTTCGTTCCAACCGTGTAGCAGCATTTAACGTAAATACATCAACAATACATTCAAGCCTTCAAATTCCTATCCATGAAATGAAGGCACTTGAAAGACAAGCACTGACAATTTTCCAAGAAAAAATGAAACACATTGAATATATACTCAATAATGAAATAAGCTTCATAAGCCCAAAGATGCTTAACACTATAGATAGTCGATTGTGTGAGGCATTTCCTCAATATGGTAACAAAGCTTTTGGAGGTTGCTCAATTATACTTGTTGGTGACCTTGGACAGCATCCTCCTGTAAATTGCATATTGATGTATATAGGAAAGTCATTTGGCCACACACTTTGGTTGGCATTCAACACAATTGTAACATTACACAATTTTTTCCCAACATGGATGCATAGAAAATCAACACCTATTTAGAAAGTTATTAACCAACATCGGAAACACAAATCCAACAAAAAAAGACTAGAATATGCTCATGTCAAGAACATCGTCCTTCATACATAGAGAAGAATAGGAAGACTTTAAAGTGTCAAAACATTTGTATGCAAATAATAAATTGGCAAAAATGCATAACAAGCAAATGCTAAAATCATTAAATATTTCAATATCAATATACAAAGCAGAACAAAGCAAACAACATATTACCCTAAATAATGACACTCAACTCGAACAAACCATGCTTCTAGGTAAAAGACAAAAGATTATGTTGACATCCAATCTATGGGTGAAAACAAGGTTGATTAATAGAGCCATCGGAGAAATAGTTCACATTGTCTACCATAGATTCTAATCCACCTTCCTTACCCATGCATGTGTTTGTTGCCTTCAACAAATATTGTGGTCCCCCATGGGATATTTGTAATCGAACACATGTTCCAATTCCTCCTGTTACACGAGGCAATCACCTTCAAATGCCTATCAAAATGGCACAGACTCTAACCATACATAAAGCACAAGGGATGACTCTCCATAAAGCAACAATAGATATTGACAAAGTTGACCATCAAGGGTTGACCTTCACTATTGTTTAAAGAGTACGCTCCATGTCTAAACTTTATATCAACCCTTGATTTTCATTTGACCGCTATGCTAGAATAAAGGATAATAAATAAATTAATTTACGAAGAACAGAGGAAGCAAAAATCAGTGTAATTCCTCTTCTTTTTCATTTGCAGTAATTGTAGTATTTCTAAACATAAAAAATTTACATTTCCAAAGCATTTGTTTTACTCTTTCCTACTACTCAAGTGCTTGGCATTGATGCATACTTAATACACACACACACACAAAGACAAATCCCTCCCGGTGTCCTTGCACATTGGGACAACTGCTAGTCTATTTTTTTATAAAAAATATATGCTCACACAAAGACACGCTGGTGAAGGAGATGGTATTCCACCCAAAAACTAACAAAATATAAAATAAACTATAACCTATATTCCATTTCCACATCTTTGTTGTTTCAACTAATATAGGCCACTAAGCCATAAACCCCAACACTCTGAAAATCAATTTTGTCACCATGAAAACATGACAACAATAAATACCATAAGATAATCTTAATATGCAGTAACAAGTCCAAAATAACGCATGCCCAGAAATATAATTAACTAAGGGTAATCCCGTACTCCGTTTTTTGTGGCATGGCTCTCTCATGCCATACTTTTATGCTGAGTGAAAGCGTCCCGCCCCGTGCTGCCTCACCCCGCTCCACTAAGAAGACCATCACCAAAGAATAATCCAAGCCGATCAACAATCCAACCCAACATTTAAAACTACTCTCCCAAATGAAAATAATGATAATTTGCTCAAATTTGTCCAACACCATGCCCAAAGAACAATTATAAGACTCTCGTACTTGTCCAAAAACAAAAAATGGTTGCGACAGGGGAAATTCCCTATTTACAGGTTCATGGGTGCTTTCCTGGTCCCAAGACTCTTAGGGGTACTCAAGAGAATTGGCAACCGGCTATATCATTTGACATTTTAATGATGCCAAAGGACTATCTTATAGCCATCTCCTCAAAACAGGTAAAAGATCAAACTTTGTAGGGTGACCCCTAGTTCACAAAAATATCTGGGATTTTCATTAAACCATAGTCGTCTTCTTTCAACCCAATTGAGGATCTACTAAGTACTGTCTCAGTTTGGGTTAGGCTTCCCCTCTTCCAAAAGAACATTGACATGAATCATTGCTCAAGAAAATAGGTAGTGTCATTGGAGAAAATATTCTAGCATCTGAGTTCACCAAACACCCGAGGGTCCTAAACAGTGCTCAGATTTGTATTAATATAGATGGCTTCCCCTCTTCCAAAAGAACATTGGCATGAATCATTGCTCAAGAAAATAGTTAGTGTCATTGGAGAAAATATTCTAGCATCTGAGTTCACCAAACACCCAAGGGTTCTAAACAGTGCTCGGAGTTGTATTAATATAGATGGCTTCCCCTCTTCCAAAAAGAACATTGGCATGAATCATTGCTCAAAAACATAGGTAGTGTCATTGGAGAAAATATTCTAGTATCTGAGTTCACCAAACACCCAGGGGTCCTAAACAGTGCTCGGATTTGTATTAATATAGATCTAGAGAAGCCATTACCAAACAAAATATTGATTAAAATGAAAGGGATTGAGAGGAAGCGATGAATGGATTATGAAAAAAATCTCTTTCATTGTAGGATTCCCCAAGAACATAGCCATCTGGTTTGAGTATGCCCCTCTCAACAAAAGTAGGAATAACCACCACCAACGACAAATCAAGAGCAAACCAACAAGATGCATCAAGTAGCACAGGAAGATGTACTCAAAGAAATAGTCAAAAATAAATTCCTGCACAGCCCTGGGGAGAGGCCCAAATAATAAGAAACAAAATGAAAATAAGTTCTAGCAGGCACATGGAAGGAAGAACAAAGGAGCAGCCCTCTTAGCCCAACAGGGTAGCCTTTCAAAACCCTTTTGAGGCTTTTACTAAATTAGAAAAAGGGAAAAAAAAAAAAAAAAAAAAGATGTTTTGGGTATAGTAACAAAAAGTGCAATTTAAATGCGATTAATTCTTATACTTGGCCCAAAACACTTTTTTCAACCCGATTTTTTAGTGTTTTTCAACGCGATCAATCTACAAAGCTTCGTATGATGGGGCAATTTGAAATGTTGTCTATAGTTAAAAAGAACTTAAATACACCCAAAACTTTAAAAAAACTAAACCTAACTGTAACCAATAAACCTACCCCTCCTATGTCGTGGATGTTATATTTGACACTACACATGGAATGCAAACCACGTTAGAGAGTATAGGTTGGAAAAATATTGTTCACGAGGAAACAAAAAAGGCAATCTTCAAATTTTGGTACAACTCTAACTTATTATTTAATGTGGCTAGATCTCCATATAGGCAAAGTATGGCAGATGCAATTGCAATTGCAACTTTTGAGTTCAATACCCCATCATACGAGGTTTTGCATATTGATTTGTGTAAGGAAGTTGGACATGATGTGAGCGATGTACTTGCAAAACATTGTAAGGAATGGAAAAAATCCAAGATGCATTATAATGTCAGTTAGATGGACAAATGAAGTCGCACACTCAAAAACTTCTGTCATATGACATTGGCACAGTGTTTATTAGAAGTGTCGATGAATCTGAGATGATAAAATTGGACAAAGCACTGTTTCATCTATTTCATGAGGTTGTGATTGAAATGGGACTACAAAATACAGTACAATTCATTAAAAATAAAATTGTTATTATGTGGTTGCTAGGAGGCTTCTTATGAATAAATATAGAACTATGTTTTGGACTCCATATGTGAGACATTGTCTTAATTTGACCTTGGATGACATAAGAAAAATTCAATGGGTGAAAAAAGTTTTGCAAAAAAACCCACATGAGTGCTTAATATAATGCACACATTCATAGATGGCAAGAAACTTTTTCAATAAAGGGTGACAAGATTTACAACCCACTTCCTTGTGTTGCAAACTCTTGTTCAACAACAAATATGAATGTTCATTTCAATTGAATGGATGGAATCTTCCTTTGTGAAACATACGAAAGGAAAAATGGTGATAAATAAAAAATACATTCTCTAAGCCTCTAGTTCAAATTTTGCAACTCATCAATGGAGATAAACCCTCATGGGTTATCTATATTGGACAATTGATAGGGCCAAAACCGCTACTAAGAGTAGATTGAACAATAGCAGGGCCAAATACATGCCATTATGGGAGATAGTTGATAAAAAATGGGATCACCAGATACATTCTCCCCTCCATGCACTTGGATATTTCTTGAATCCAATGTTCTTTAGCAGCTAATTTTGAAATGATGCAGAGGTCACAGAGGTCTTATTTAAGTGCACATGAAGAGAATGTTTCCTACGGATCTTTTGAAGTAGTTATGAGAGAGTTTTTGATGCACAAACAAGGGGTTTTTTCTCTAGTAAGGTAGCCATCACAAAGAGGAAGACCTTCAAACCAGGGTGATAATTTTTCTACATACATACAATGAAAATGTTAAATTTCGATTGAATTGGACATGTTACAATGTTAACAAAATCTGTTTTTGCATAACAATGATGAAATTTCTTTGGCAAAGAAACCAAACACTTTTGATGGATGGCAATGCACATTTTGAGCCAACAACCCCACTTGTGAGCATAGTTGAAGTGTGTTCAAGCATATATATTCCAAAAAACGCAATCAAAGCACTAAAAAATGAATAAATGATTTGATGTTTGTCCACCACAATCTTTCTCTGAAAATGAAAAAAACTCAGCCTAAGAAATGATGCATTTTTAATTCTCAATTCATATGAAAAGTTGATTTAAATTCTTCTAAAGTATTACTCTCTAATCACTAACATATGCATTCTATTTGATAATGTTAGATGCCATCGAGGAAGATCAATCGATTGAACTTGACAAAATCAATCCAAAATCTAAATGGCTCGAAAATAATGATAACCCTATTTATGATGACGTTGAATTTGACTTGTTGAAAAAGGTTGGGTACGACATTGAAGTTCTCTCAAATTAAGAGACTCTAACCCTATAAATTCAACATCTACACCTACTGATTCTTAGTCTACCTCGTTGCCATTGACTCCCTCTCATTTTTTGTCCATTTGTAAACGACAATAGTATGCATTTTGAAATGCAAATGTATAATTCAAATTAAATAGTCTAGAAATTAATGAAAGAAAATACTAGACTAATTTTGATCGCATACAATTTCATTTAACTTCCTCTCATAATCTATATCTATTCTCTATGCAATTGAAATGCCTAATATGTATCTCTACGCCTTTAAAAAATTAAAATTAAAATGTTTTTCTCCTTTTTCCATATTTTTTCAACGGTTTTATGTTTTTCCAACTTTTTCCCAATTTTTCCTCGATTAATCAATCACGATTTTTTTGAAAACCATTTACACTTTTGAAAAAATAATTTTTTCCCTAAACAATTTTTGTTTCTATGGTTTAATGTAGTCAAGACACCAACACGCCCTTAATAACACCTCAAGCCAACAATGTAGCAACCCTAGAAAAATAACAAGAAAAACCATACGACAGTAAAGGAAATACACAAGTTTTTAGCGGCTGTAGGCACCTCCAAACCAACAACCAACTCTAGAACTGCTAGAAACAAACCTAGAGGAGGGGGAGATTATGTGGAGCCAGTTTTCATGATACCCACTTCAATCAAAAGGCAAAAATCAAAAGTAGAATATCTGGAATGCTGCAGAGCTTATTCTGCATGATCATAGCTAAGTCTAGCAATCACGATGAATACGTATATCTGGAATCGTAGCATGCTGATAATTAGTTGCTCTTTCTTTTCTTAAAGGTTGTTAAACCACGTATCTTTTGGAAGTTGTCCCTGTTTTCTTGCACTTCTAATCGTACAAAAGTGATGGTTTGTATTATTGTTTTTGTTTATTTTATTAATAAATTTTGAACTTTATCAAAAAATTACGTGGGCTACCTTTGCTCAAATCAACGATTTTTAGCAACAAATTCCACTGATATTGATTTGACATTAACTCTGTGAAGGCAATGCCATCTCACGTAGTCAAACATATAATGTATCTTTGAAAAATGTAAGTATATCGCCTAGTTGATGTACTCCTAAATTCTTTGCCTCGTATGAAGAGGTTAAAAATAGAGATTTCTGAACGGGAAAAACCACATAAAAAAAGCCATTTACAATTCAGAGACTACAATTAAAATTGAGGCATTCTGGTATTGTTACAGTATGGATTTAATGTTGACTCGAGTGGGATAATATCCATATCTGTCTGTCACCTTAAAGTCCTGCATTATGAAATCCTATCTAGTCGACCACTATTGTACAACAAATTCAATAAGCAGAATAAATTTTACACATAATGGAGAAGCTAAAGTGACTTGCACGTGGAAAGGATGGATTAGAAAAATGAAGCTATTCCAACTGTCCCTACTTTGCAGACATGGGCAACAATACAACAAAGTTAGAATAATTTCAATGAAAAAATCAACACCATTAAATTATTCAAGGTCTTGTTATTTAAGATCCTCAGAAAGAATAGAAAAAGCCAATTTGAGCATGCTTGGAAGTTTGTCCCTTAAGCCATTAACAATGCTCTTCACACCGTGCAGAAAGGCCGCAGCACCTATAGCATTCTGAAATTCTACCTGACCTACTTTAATTTGCATTTCTAAGTATCTTTTCAGTGCAACATATACAGCTTCCATAGAACAAAGAGTAGGATGTACATGCATGAATTGAAATACCATTGTCCCTGCCAGAAAATAATGCTTTCCCCTTGTGAGTTCTGCTATAAAATAAGGGAACACAACATCGCAGAAGAAAAGAGATTCATTTCCGTATGTGTTTGAGAAGGAAGCTTGGTCCTCCTTCCTTTGTATGCCTAAATGATTTTCTTGCAGCAAGCGTGCCAGCTGCCCCAGCAAAGCACACATATAAGAGAAAATAATAACAAATTTAGGGTTACTGGCAATGGATGGCAAAAGACCCGCATATAAAATGAGGGCTAAAAGTCCAGAATCCATAAAACCATCTGATTTGTTGTTGTCATCTAATTCATCACTGATGTCGCACTCTCGTCCATTTCTGTCTAATGTTCTGGCCTCTTTCAGTTTATCAATAAACATCTCCAACATTTCAAACCAAAGAGAATCATACGGAAGTAACAAGGCACTTTTAAGTGCCATGGCAGGTTGTAACCTAGCCATCTTTGCAGTTAACCTATGTGCCTCATCCTCAGTGAGCAACACTATAGTTTTGTTTGAGCATGCTTCATCAAGCAGATTTAAAACATCTTCCAGCTGGCACTGCTCAATGAGTTTCTCAAGAATTATCTCCCAACACACATGATAAGTGTGAACTGAGACAACTTTATTTAGATTGTTATTTGTCTCTACTTTAAGATCTTCAACTGCTTCCCATCCATCATCCCACTCAACTTCTTCATTCCAATTATCTTGTTCGTATGTTATTTTCTTTGTGTCTTCTGTTTGTTTATTTTCAAATATTTCTTTGGTATTCTCAAACAAGCATTCCCACTCTTTCAGAAGAGATACTAGAGTTAATACATGTTGCTTAGATACTGCATTAGAAGCTAATGCACGAAATAAAGATACTGATGAATCAACACTTACAAGATCCTTTTCATTTATTTCTATACCCGCCCATAAAGTGGATATCAACTCTTTTGACTTCAGTGCAACCAAAGTACTCCTCAAAGTATTGGCATTTGATTGGTTTTTTTTCCCAGAAAGATTCTCAATATCTATGTATTGGAAGGCATCCCACCCATGCCAGGCTAATAAACTGTCGTTCTCTGCACCTGAAGCATGCATATGGCCTCTTCCAGCAATACACTGAAGAACTTCCAACAAATAAACTCGAACTTGATTAGATAGCTGCAAATCTTCAGCAAATGCAGTCAACTTTGACCAAACTGCATGTCTCATTCTTTCTAAAATAACAAAATCTTGCTGAGTTGTGTCAAAGGTTTTGACCTCATCATCCTCATAATCAAAACCAGCAAGTGATGACAATACCTTGTACAGGTTTCTCGAGTTGCACATCTTAATTTCAATCACTGAATCAGATGTCTGGCCACATATCTCCCACAATGCAGAATCAAGAGCATTCATGTATCCCTCCTGGATGTCTTTAAGTATATCCTCATCCTTACTTCCAATGGATGCCAGCTTTTCCCCGGAATCATCTGCATATTTCTGATGACTCACATAATTCTGTGTGTCTGAGATACTCTTTGAAATGAACATTGGTCTGCCCTGAAAGCAAATATGGACAATTGTCCTGAGGGAGCAGCCTGCGGTAATCATTGTCTTTATGAAATTCAAGAGCTCGGATTTTAGACCAGTCATAGTTTCTGCATCCCCAACACCTAACAAATGCTCCGGATCCAATTTTTCTTTTATATGCACATAGCAAAAAGAGAGAATTTTATAAAAGAAAGCAAGCCGGAGCTTATCAGAAGCATCAAGGGCAGGGTACACAATTGAGCAAAGCACTTTTAGAAGCTCTGCTTCATGCTCCAATAGTTCATTCCAGTGGTCTGAAATTTCTGCTTCAATATCTTCATTTGTCCATCCTTCTGAAATAAGTACAGAACTTAAAAACCGTATAAGCACCTGGATGGACCAAAAACTATAAAGTTAATACAGCAACCTACTATCCTGGACATGTCAAACATGTGCTAAGGAATAAATAAGTGCAACAAGCTTATCTAAAATATTGCAGCCAAAGTCTACATTAGACATGCACCACCAAAAGCATATAGATAATTGATACCTCTGATCTGTCAACTCCATACATGTTTGCTAGCATCAATCCCTTTGAAAGAATTCTCTTTTTCTCCATCTTGACAGAGTCAATCAAAGAAAAAACTGTTTTCTGTATATATGCCGCATCCCCAGACAAAAACCTTCTTGTTTCCACCCCAGGAATCATTTGCTCCAAAACCCTGGCCTGCTGAGCCAGCCTTTGCTGTTCTGCAATTCTTGATCTCCACTCTTTCCAGAAGGTTGCCTCTATCTCTTCCTTTTCATCCATTTGCTCTGAGCCATAAAATTTTGTAACTAGAAGGTAAGCAGACAGAAGCCAAAAAGAAACTTAATAGAACAAATCTCCCAATTATTCGTCGAGCACAGAACTACTGGAAAAAAACAAAACTGGCCAAGTTAATTTAATTTATGCTAAATTGTGACATGAATTGAATCAGTTGTAATGTAAATTCACAATCATGTATGTTGCATCTCTGATGTAAAGACGAATAGGTTGGTATGGCCCTTAGAAGCATCAAATTTCATGTAATTTAATCTTTCTATGCTTGAGATTAGCTAAGTCATTTATGTACAGGTGCTTATAGTACCGTACAGAGGTCTCAAAACTATCAGGAGATGATCAAGGGGACTTGGCAAAGCTCTCTAAATAATCAGTTTTATCTCGGCAAATCACAGGAATGAGTTCATCCTGGAAAGAACTCATCTTGGCATGTTTGTGCTGCAGTGAACTTGTCCCAGAAACAAATATCAACAAGAAACAAATTTGTCCAGGACCAGACTCATCCCATACACGTTCATCCTTGTCCAAATTTGTCCAGGACTTGACTTATCCCATACATGTTTGTCCTCGTATGAATTCATCCTGAATGAGAGAGCAGAGGGAACAAATCACCCAGGTTGGAATGTGGATCGGATGGGATGCTTTCCAGTGGGTTACTTGGTCGATTGGAGTCTTCTATGTCGAAATATGAACATCTACTAGCAAAATGAGAGCCTAGGGAAGAAGATGAAGAACATGAATAGTCAATGCCCACAGTCAAACATTTAGAGTTCAGTTGCAAAACATAGAGGAAGGAAAAGACATCCGAGAACAGAATGGAGATGCAGAACAAGGGAGATGGGTGTAGAGAATTCTTCTGGCAACTGTGGAGACATTTTTGGATCACACTCTGTGATCCATCATCAGGTAAAGAGAATAGAATGATTGTTGATTGCAGACTTACATCCTAATTTATATAGAAGATGTCAGGATAAGAAGCATGTTCCTAGTTTTAGTTAAAAAATAAAATTAAATACAATCTAAATAAAATAAAAAATAAGAATTAAGAATTAAATTTTTACGCATAATTAATTAATTTTTCAAAAAGTTCAAGAATGTGCATTGAGAGAGGACAAATAATAAGAATAAGCCAATCCAAATGAAAAAATTAAAATTAAATAGATTTTTTTTTTTTTAATAATTTTGTTCAACATTCTTGAGAACTTGTTCTTAAATTAATATTAATTATTAGTTATTAATTAAAATACCGAGGTAAGCTACAAACAACTAAAGAAAGCAATTAGAGAAAAGTTATTTGTTCGGGGAGAAAAAAGGTAAATTAACCACATAAAATAATATTGATGTATTTATCGAATTTATACATGAATAAGTGAATAAATTAATTAAGATTGTTGGCATGTTGAAATTAACAAGTAAAGACTTATGAATATCAACTAAGCAAGAAATACAAAAGTGTCGATTAATCAAAATGTCAGAATTAAAAGAAGTAAGCAATAATAAAATGTGCTAGAAAAATAAAATATCATGAACATTCCATAATGCAAGAGGACATTAGAAGCCTAAACCTACTAAGTAGAGTCAAACCAAAAAACTAAAATCAAGAACATGTTAAAATCAGTGTTAATAACAAGTAATAAATACGAATAATAAATTTTACTAACACAAAATAAGAATCTGAGACAATATCTGAAAAAATTATTAGACTGTTTAAAAATCCATGGACGTAAAATAAAACCAAATCTAGTCAGTAATCAGGGGGTTGAAAAGAGCTAGTCTAAATGCCAAAAAATGTGGAAACCCACACTAAACAGAAACAACCCAGACCTCTAGTACTAGGGGAGTGGAACAAAAAAATTTAAGTCCTAAAAAACTAAAAAGAAATGAACAAAACAAGTGCTAGGGGAGGAGTCGAGAGGTCTCCTAACTGGGTTTTTTACAAAGGTAAACTAACGGTTTTCGCGAGTGGTTAAGGCCTAGGTCCACATCTCTATTCAAATTGTTATCGGGTTTGCAAATCTCAACTGCTTCTCTTAGACAACGTTTCAAGAAGTAATATTCCATAGCTAAAACTTTGGTGTCCTCAATGCAAACATGATGCTTAGCATTAAATGAATATTCTGCTAGAGCCAACTTAATCACTCTTTCGTTTTTCATACCAACTGCATGTTCCATAATCTGTGTTAATGGAACAACTAGTCTCACCAATGCATGACAACCCGCAAGAACAATCAATTTTGTAAACACCATTTCTAAGAGTAGGATCTAAGCCATCCTTGAAGACTTGATCAAAATTCTGTGTTTTTTGTGAGGTATGAAAATAGACCAGATATTCTAATGATGGATCACTGAGTGTGATCCAAAACGTCAATCCAAAAATGTCCACAATTTTTTCCATAAGCATTCTCTACATTCGACATGGACTATGGAAATACTATTGCTCTTAAGGGAGATGGGTGTTTGGTCGTATGATACATTACTAGGTACTTGTAACCAAGGGGTCCCCAATACAAATCCCGATTCAGTTCGGGGCAAAATTTGCCTCGGGCCCTGTAGCACATAACTCTGGGCAAATCCGGCAGGAACCCATGGAAAAAAATGCATTTTTTTTATTTTCTTTTTGTTTTCACTAAAACAAAGTTCAAACATGGATTAAAAATAATAATAAAATACAAAATAAAGCATAGGGAAACCTTAAAGTAAGTCTCACATTCATTTTATCTTTCATTGCATTTTTACCTCTCATTACACATTTGCTCTCACTTTCATTTTTTAAATTGCTTAGCGTTGAAACTCCTTCCTTTTGCTAATCCTGCACCATTACAACTACCCATTGGTGCCAAGGAGTTTAAGGAGCTTGCAGCAAAGAGACTATTGATTTAAGGTAATTCTTTTGTGGAATTTTTTTAGGTTTTTAGTTCGTTACTTGTTTTCAATTTTTTTGGTTATTGTTTTTAGCATTCTTTCAACAAATACCAAATAGGTTACTTTTCACCTTGGGCATTAAATTTTAATAGCAATATTATTATTTTTTAACCAAGAGCTATAGAGATTTTGTTAGTCCCATGGGACAAGGGACAACATTCAAAACTAATCCTTCCTCACCCAGTTGGAGGTATGTAACAAAGTTAGAACAGGGGCCAAGTGAAAAGGCTTATATTTGGGATTGCTCAAAGTGTAACGTCAAATATAAGAGCTCGTATAGTCAAGTAAAAGTCCATTTATATACGATTTATGGGCATGGAATCAAAGCTTGCGTTGAACCAAGCCCATATGGAAAGGGTTTGCCAACTACAAAGATCCTCGCATACATCAAAAAGCAAGAAGCGGATGCGACAATTTTCCTAAAATCGAAGCATCCTTTGGCACATAAAGGATATAAATCTACATAGCCACCTGCTGCTCCATCTTGTGCTAATGTCGTGACCATATCATACCCATTTTTGTCTTAATCCCCCATGGACACAAAGGAAGAGGATTCACCTCTTAATCACAAAAGAACAAAAGGTGCAAACCCATTTGAAAGGGCATTCCAGGAGAATCCAAGGACATAGCAGAGCAACACATTGCACGTTGTGCTTACAGCTATCGTTTAATGTTGTTAGATCACCATATTGGCAGGATATTGTAAAATCTATTAATGAAGCCCCTATATGGTTCACCGGCCCAAGTTATGAAAAGGTGCACACCATCTTGTTGGAAAAAGAAAAAAAACATGTAAGACTCATTGCAACCCATGAAATATTCATGGGTCAAAACTAGGGTGTCCATCGCTACCAATGGATGGAAAGATACGACAAATAGGCCATTGATTAGTGTGGTCGTAATGTGACCTAATGAGCAATGTTTTTTAGGGACATTGATTATGAGGGGCAAGTGAAGGATGCACAATTTATCGCTAACATCCTCATAAAGTCTTTGCCTCAAAATGTTGTCCAAGTTATAACAGACAACATAAATATTTGCAAAGTTGCAGACATGTTGGTTGAGGAAAGGTATTGGCACATATTTTGGCACCTTGTGTTATTCACTCCCTCAATCTTATGTTGCAAAAACAAGGCATCAAAATTGATTGGATCAAACAAGTCTATGAGGAGGTGAATGAGATCCAAATGTTCAAAAGCAACCATCACATGTTCCAACGCATATTCAAAAACTTCTTGAAGTTGCAATTGTTAAAGGTAAATCTTTTTTGAATTTTTAATCATTTGGCATTCATGTATAATTTAATTTAATTTTGTAAGTTTGTACTTTGTAGAACTTTGATTTTTGAGCATTTTTTTAATTTTATTTGTTTTAATTTCTTATTAAGTTGTTGAGACTCAATTTGCCTAACACGCTCATCTTCAGACAACTTTTCAAGGTGTGTGAGGCATTGAACAACCACCTTTGGCGTGTATGGAGGCAGTCAAACACTGAGAGGGCCACGAAGGTGAAAGAGTTGATCCTCGATGATGGGTGGTGGGATCATGTGGAATATTTTCTCAGTTTTACTGAACCCATCGTGAGTATGCTAAGACTTGTTGATATGGATCATCCATGTTTAGGTGGGATTTATGATGGAATCAACTCAATGATTGAGAAGATTAAGTCCATAATGAATGCCAAAGAGTAGGATCCTACACAAAACTTCTTCAAAGAAATGCAATCGCATCTCATTAATAGGTGAAAAAAATAACCACCCCATTGCATCTTCTTGTTTTTGCCTTGACTTCAAATTTATATCGCACAAAGATCCTTTATTGACCAAAGAGGCTCCCGCCATATAGAGATGTTGAGGTCAATGAGGAGTGTAAGGCAACATTCTCTAGACTCTTCCCCAATTCAGAAATAAAAGACATTGTTATGGGAGAGTTTGGTAATTTCATAGCCTCCACATGTCACTCCCTTAGTGCTCTTTGTGACAAGTACAAGAAGAATGCTCATACATGGTGGTACGTCGATGGGCAAGTATCCACCCACTTTCAATAAAAATTCTACCACAAGATTTAAATTTTCTATTTAACTCTTTTTTGCTTTAACTTTAAAGATTTTACTTTTATAAATTTTAATTAATTACATTGACTCTGCGGCTTGCCTCAATAGGTTGCAAGTTCCTCTTCAACTAAGTTGAACTAAGGTGCATACTCCTTTATCCACTCAGTTAACCGCAACAAGCTGGCAGCAAAAAAGATGGATGATTTGGTCTATGTGCATTTCAACCTATGTCTTGTAATAGACAAGCATAAGAAGTATAAGGGGCAACAAATTGTTGGGATGAAGACCCAAAGACTCTTGATTCAGAAGCTTCCATTCCCCACCTTTCATTGCTTGACATAGAGCTAGAGGGTTCTTCACACGAAATACATAGTGTAGCTAGTGGGAGTGGCACAACTACTGCTTTATCCACTTATTTAACCGCAACAAACTAGCAGCAAAAAAGATGGATGGTTTGGTCTATGTGCATTTCAACTCATGCCTTGTAACAGACAAGCATAAAGAGTACAAGCAAAGGGCAACAAAGCGTTGGGATGTAGACCCAAAGATCTTGATTTGGATGCTTCTATTCCCCACCTTTCATTACTTAATCTAGAGCTAGAGGGTTCTTCACATGACCTACATAGTGCAGCTAATGAGAGTGGCACTGCTACTACTTATGGTTCTAATGAACCACAAGATGATACTCTTGATGGAGGCATAATGAACCACAAGATGATACTCTTGATGGAGGCATTGAAGACCAATATGAATATAATGAATATGTCGATTTGTCTTGATTTTTGTGTATACCCTGTAACATTTGCACTATGTACTTGTTCTAAGTTCGACCACTAAATATGATGACATTTGGTATTGAATTATTAGTATGTTTAGGCGTATTAAACTTATTTTTTTACTCTGCATATTCTGTGATTATTTTTTCTTATTTGGCTATATTTTTTTTGTACAACTGTACCCAAGCCATACCCAGAGCAAAAAACATCGTATAGGGCTGCCCAAACTATGTACATGTACCTATACTAGTACCAGGATCGGCTACTTAGGTCGTATGCCATTGTCATGTGAGCTTGTAACCATGCATTTCTTGTTAACAATGGATAGGAGGCACAACCCCACTTGCAGGAGTTTTCCCCCACAAGGTTTCTCCAAGGTAATGTGTTTACCGTGTGTGTGTCGGTACTCATTTCTATTCCATGTTGTTCATTGGCTTTTCCATTATTCACGTAATTCATGCAATATGGCAACTCTTTGATCTATTATGCATAGACATGTACTAATTCCATATAGATGAGTCATAAGACTAGATGAGATTCATGTTAATGAATTACACATTGGTCTGGCTGAGCTAATTGTGGATCAAATTGAGTTCTAGTAATTTACAAGTACTACTTTTCTATTTCGAACAATATTCAGCAATATTGATGGAAATAAAACCTTCCATAACTGTTATACAGATTTTAGAAAATGGCTAAGTTTCAATTTGAACAAAATACAACGAATTCCAAAGTTATGAAGCTAACAAGCATTGATATAAGGTGGTTGTTTGTTTATTTACAATCAATGTCAATCACAAATAATGATTAGTTGGGTCACCTAAATGGATACAATAAAAAGCTGTGTTATAGCATAACAGCAGAAATTCTTTGTAAAAATACATGATAGATGATCACCAACTTCTTAGTGGGTCCTCTACAAAAATCGAAGTGCTTGGACACCCGTCGCACGGTGATGACTGAACAACCTCGAATCCTTGACTAAATTCATTCTTTCTTACAGGAAATTCACCTACCATTCAAGCCATCGCAAAATTATAGCAGCAACATACACATTTTGTAGCCAAGCTAGACGAATTTCATTCTAGAGCTGGAGGAAGAGGATAATATGATGTTTTAAAAAACTACAATAACATTATGCAGTGAAACCAGGAGATGCATCTCCAGAACTTGGGATGTGTCTCGCAGACAGAGACACGTCTCCAGTACCATAGATTGGTACGGATATGTCTACCAATACCAGAAGACTTCATTATGCATCTCCCTTGCAGTCCCCTAACTTTAATGGAAGCCACCTATTAAAAAATGAAATAAAATTGAAAAGAAAAGCAGGCCAAAGTGGCCCCTATCACTACTAGCCAACTCTAATCGATTAACCCCCATGCCCTAATCTCATTTGTGTGCTTTAAATTTTTGATTTTTTTATGCATTATATTTTTTTAAGATATTTACGCGATGTATGCTGATATTTTTATTTTCTGAATTTACATATATATTGAAATATCTTTTTTATTTCTGATAACTTATAATACAGTACCCCTATCATTTTGGGAAATGGCATTCCCATCCCAGTACCGTCTCTGCTCTGGTCTCCCAGTGACTCAGATTATATTAAAATATTGGTCAATGACTGATTTATTAGGTAAATGAGCTTGTTAATTACCAGGGATAAGACCCCCATAAACTGTTGTAACCGAATTCAATACCCACATAAAAGGGTTCAAATCCCGAGTAAGGAAAACCATTCCTAATCTAATTTGTTAAACATTTTAAAAAGGCCTGCATTACTTTAAATCCAAGCACTCATAATAACATATTCATCATAACACAATAATGCACATAATGGTCCTTTAACTCATATATATTATATCAACTCAATTAATACAAGGCAGAGTATTTATGATTACTGTGGATCTCTATATCACATTCTTCTCATATTCTCCTTATCATTCTCATACCATCCTCTATATGTATCTGAAAGCGCACACGGCTCAAGAGTCCTCTCTCTCTCTCTCTCAATCTGATAGCACACACGGCTAAAGAGTCATGTCTCTAAATCACTGGCTTCATATTGCAACTCTTCATATATATATATATACAGCACACAAGGCTCAAAAGTCATGTCTCTAAATGGCTGGCTTCATGTTGCAACTCTTCATATATATAGATATATAGATATATATGAAAGCACACACAGCTCAAGAGTCATGTCTCTACATGGCTGGATTCATGTTGGAACTCTTCATAGTTAACGCAACATGGTCTGCTCTCTTCTCAAGTTGGTGTCAACCCCTTTTTACCTGCATCAGCTTCTACTTCATTCTGCAACAATGAAGTGTCCTGTTAATGACATTCTCAATGTCGAAGAAACACAAAACTGCAATAATGCATCTTTTGGGAGAAGTAGACAATAAAAGAAAAGCTCTATATTCTTTTCACAATCCTCACGTTGTCCTTGTGCTACAAAGTACTTGGTTTGTGTTGAGGATCAATTCTCCCGCTCTATATTAAGGAGATTTCTGCCACCTTTGAAGACTAGGGACAAATGATTTAATATGGAATCAAATCATCGTCACCCCAGCCTGCAGATGGAAGCAACAACACCAGATAGATTGTTAATTTGTTTATCTCTCCTCATTTTCTATTGTATTGATGTCTATTTGTTGGAGCATGCTCATAGTCTTGTATTTCTGTGTACGCCAATCACAACAATGGTTTTTATCTATGGTTATAATGTCTATCCAGTAATTCAATTCATTTATGGCAAGGGAAAATTATTAATGTTAAACATTGTTGTTTCTAGGATAGTTTAGCTAGTGGAATGCTCTCACCAATTCCGAGTTGAGATAAAGCATCATATTCCACAAGGTGAGAGAAATATTTGACTTTCCTCTCCCAAGAAATGGAGACAGAGGAGCTCTTTATTTTCATGGGTTTCTATGCTAATGAGATCTAAGGAAGATGTCATTGTTTCTACAGAATCAAGGGGGGTCCCTAGCCACTTTTCTTCACCATCCCAACTAGAGGCGCTTGGCCCTATACACTCAGAATGATGAAACTTTTCTGCATCGGGTTCAAAGGGTCTGCCAAGACTACTTGATTTATTAACTCTTTTTCCCCAATTCCTACAATCAAAATTGTCAAGCACCATTTGGATACTGCATTTACCTGCATAAATGGTGATAGATTGGTCACACGATGTCCCTTTTTACAAGCAACCTCCAGGTTACAATAATCCTCTTATTCTCACACCGTACATAGATGGGCAACTACTCTCTAGCATTGAGGGTCGGCTACTATCTCCTGCTCTCAATCAAATCTACTAGGTAAAACACACATCACCAAATTTCTCTCTACTTCTAGACGATTTTCATCCATGGATGTTAAGAGAGGCATTGAGAGGATCACCCTACTCCCTCCTAGGATTGTCCAGCCAGACCCTTTTAGCCCCAAGCCATTCTCCTATAGACATCATTAGATTATGTATCGAGCCTTGACCCTATCAAAGTGATTCAAGAGTGAACAAAAGTTGCAAGACAACAAACTCTTGCGAAGAAAGTAAGTGCAGACCTTGTTAACCAAATTGGATTAGAAGATGTTTCATAAGAGTCAACAAAAAAACCTTACATCACGAACGAGGGGTGGGTAGAAGTTGCAAGACAACTGCTATTACAAAATAATGAAGTGCAAACCTTGCTAACTAAGTTGGGTTAGAGGGTACTGTATAAGAGTAAGAAAATAATTGAGCAGGCCTCCTTGCTCAAAGGGATTTCCTTGTCTCAAAGCAAACTTGGACAACTTCTTGACAAGAGAGGAGAGAACTGCCTGTGAAAGGAATATTCAGTGCATTGAAGATCTACTAATTGATGAAGCTGAACCAAGAACACCAGGGTAGTCGACAGGACAAATCAGAGTGGGCAACAGAAGCGAAGCACATGATGTTTAGCAAGGCAAGGCAAGGATCACCCATGCTAAAGGAAAGATTGAGGATCTAGCTGTGTCTGACAATGCTAAGAAAGCAGAGGAACATCCAAGACAAACCTTCCTACGAAGAAGAGTCATACAAGAAAAGCTGCATCCAGCCCAGAAATAAAAGTAAACAAGGCCAATAATCCTAAGCACTCCACTAAGTCCAAATACAAAAAGAACCACTGCTGACATTTACAAGTGATGGATCTGAAGACCCGGTGTGGCACTACAGAACATGTACCACAATTTTGACTGTAATGTACAAACAAATGAACACCACTGGTTGTGATCATTCACAACCACTCTCACACAAGTGGCTATTGACTAGTTTATGGGTGGCTATTGACATTATGTAAAGCATTTCAAAAACAAAGAGCTTATGAGAGAAAACAATGAAATTGTCACAAATTTACAACACCCAACAAGAAAAATACGAAATTGTACAAGCTTATAATAGAAAAATTTAATTGTCGGGAAAACTTTAGAAGGAACCAACCACCAGCCTAAAAAGCCAGTGTGGTTCACTGAATTACTTGTACCCTAGCTGTGAAGGGAGGAGGTGGTTCCACCTTCTTCATATGAAGATGCATACAACAAAGAGATGAATATAAAGAGCTAGAATAAACATCCACACACTTGAGAAAGAAGAGCGAAGATGATGGCTCAGATTCTAGTGTAGACAATGCATGGTTAGTGCAAACTCTCAGAAGAGATATGCTCTGAACAATGAGAGAGAGAAAGGAAGACAAAGAAAGAAGGCAAGGATTTGTGATGTAATGACTTCAAGATAGGTCACACCAAGGCCAATTGCCCAAAGAAAATGATATTTGAAGTCTTCCAAGTGACAATCCTTTTTGTCAATGTAATACCCCTCATGTGGAGTCAATTTTCCTTTGCCGATTCGAGGCATTCACCAGATGTGACAACCCTTAGCTTGTGTAGAAATTCGAAATGTGTTTCCCTCGTGCTAATAGTTGAACACTATTTTTTTTTAGATAGATACAGGGTTTGTATTAGGGCCCCCAGCCTGCAAAGCAAAGAGTTACAAAAAACAGCCCGAAGGCAAACAGACAAACCAGAAAGACTAACATCCACCATTAACAGCAACCAGCTAAAACCCTGATAAAACAAGGGTGCACCACAAAAAGACAACCGAAGACCCATACATTATAAACCGACCACCAAAAATCCAGTAAGGACCTAGACTGGACACGGCCCAGCATCAGAAGTTTAAACCAACACGAACCTCGTCGTTCGTATCAATCAAGTGGATGATTTCTCGTCCGCCACCATTCGACTCCACCACAACATCCACAACTTCACCTTTTGCTAGTTTCCTCGAATCTTTACCACCAGATATAGACGCCAATGAGGGATTGAAGCCTACAGGGGTGTCCCGACTTGATTCCACCACCAAAGATTTATTATACCACGGAGGCACCGCCACCTGACCCCCGAGAACCCATTTCACCAATTTTCTTACCGTCTCCACACACTGCTGATCATGACGATATGCCCTCAACTGAGCCATCTCCAAAATTTGACATTTGAGCTGCGCCATCAAAGGCAATGAGATAAATTTCCCTACCTTCATGTTTGACGAATTAACCTTTTTAAAATCTTCCACAAAACCCAGGAGGATCATGAACCGCATCTCGAGTGCCCTGAATGTTGAAGTCGAGACTACCCCTAAACCATCCCGCCCTGAAAACGATTATTGAGTGTGTGGTTTCGCCTTGAATATTGATGCCTAGAACTTATAGAAGCTCATTTGAGTTGCATTAGTTCGTCTTTTGTTAGCTTAGAGTGTCAACCTCTTTCGATGATGACGTCTCGCGGAGGAGAGCGATCACAAATTCAAGAAGAACTACATTTGACCCTAATTTTGAGGAGCGAATATGTAGAATACCCAAATTGTGGGAGCATCGGGTCTAGGTCATAGGCTAGGTTACGATTGCCTCATCTTCCTCCTTGCATAGGATTAAGTCACTTTTATTGAACTTCTTACTTATTAATCTATGTTTGAATCTTGTACCCTTTTTAGATTAGTTATAGCAATGGTAGTTGCCTGGAGATAATTATATTATTGTAAATTTTTTCTTGTTTTTGTGTGCCTTTGTGAGTAGCGATTGCACTTTTGTTTGTTGAGATTTAATGGCCTTTAAGTTGTTTTCTTAAACTAAAGAAAACAAGAAAATATAACTAAAATAGGCATTCTTTTTAGGACATTATATTAATCCTTCTCACTTAATAAGGATATTAAGTTAATGATCTCAAAAACTATTTTTGAATTTAACTCCACCTAAACATGTTTGTATTCTATATTCTTGAAAAACCTTCTTGTAGAAAGTAAAATTAAATTAAGTAAATTATTGAATAATTTTGTGTCACACTCTTGTTGTAACATTGAAAGAATGACAACAATAGTTAAACAATTAAACATCATTGGAATTATGTGATGAAAAAAAATTTGTCAAACTATATTTGGGTTTTGTGATAAAAAAATTTGGACATGACATTTTAGTATCAAAGCATGGATTACTTTGGGAAAATCAATATGATTGGATCAGTGACCTTCCATAGCAGACAAAAAACATGATGTGTACTTTCAGGTTGGTTTGTGATGGTTAGAATGATTTCATGAAACTAATTTTATACAGAGATGCTATGTGCGAGGGATGTCAGCTTTGTTCTTTCAATGTCATATCAGTTGTGATTCATGATTGATCAGACATAGAAAACATGTATATTTCCATGAGATACTCTTGAGCATAGTTCACATACTCGTACTTGGAGAGTACTCACCCAACGAAAAAAAAGTTTACTCGGCAAATACTCGCCAATAATCGACAATGCTTTTTTTGCATTTTTGAAGTGTATTGTGCATGTAAACCTTTTGGGCAAGTATATACATAGTATGCGCCGAGTAGTTGCGAGTACTCACCAATACTCCACAAGTACTGTGTATATACTCACCGATTTAAAAAAAACCCTGCCAGTTTTTATGACGAATACTTGCCTAGGTAATTTCTTAGCAAGTACTCACCGAGTATGCAAACTATGCTCTTGAGGCACTGGGGTGCTATGTGCGAGATGAGCACTTGTTATTCATTCGATAGCAGTAGTGTTGAATGTTTTGCCAGCAATGTTACAGAGGAGACGTGTGTACTTCAGTTGTGACTGATGACATGACTTTGATCCATGTATTGCCAGTGAAATTGTTCCATCATATGGTGATGTCTTGTATCCCCTTAGATCCATTGTTGTGAACAAATGTATCTTGAGTTATTTATATGTTTCCTTAACTTTAGTAGCAATCCATGTATGTATGTAATTGAAATTTATTACTTTGACCCCCACATCGTCTTGTGTTTGTACTGAACTCTTGAATAAACTATTCCTCTCAAATAACAGTATTATTATATGATTGTGACATAAATGTTATGGTGCAAAATGACAATTATATTATATAGCTAAATTGTACTTTTGTAAATGTAAATGTACTTGTGATGTACCTTGTGCATATGCTACCTATGTGAAAATATTGTGAAGAGTAACATTCATTCATGTAAATGTATAACCCCTGTGTGAAACTATTGTTATTTAGTGTACTGTTGTGTTGTGTAACCT
Source organism: Torreya grandis (assembly GCA_037957365.1). Lineage (NCBI taxonomy): Eukaryota > Viridiplantae > Streptophyta > Pinopsida > Cupressales > Taxaceae > Torreya > Torreya grandis. Next base: position 1,221,839 of record JARHVA010005050.1, on the reverse strand, counting down.
TACATCATTGCTCTAGTGATTGAGTACCAATGTAAGTATAGGGCTTGAGAGAGGCGTAGAGCTCTGTTCATACTGATCTGAACTGGGCTACGAGCTAGGAAGTGGATCTTCATGTAGGCTAAAACCCCACTTTTACCCTTTGCACGAAGTAGCACCTTGAATCTTTTAGGGCAGTGCAACATAAATGTTATGGTGCAAAATGACAATTATATTATATAGCTAAATTGTACTTTTGTAAATGTAAATGTACTTGTGATGTACCTTGTGCATATGCTACCTATGTGAAAATATTGTGAAGAGTAACATTCATTCATGTAAACGTATAACCCCTGTGTGAAACTATTGTTATTTAGTGTACTGTTGTGTTGTGTAACCTTACATCATTGCTCTAGTGATTGAGTACCAATGTAAGTATAGGGCTTGAGAGAGGCGTAGAGCTCTGTTCATACTGATCTGAACTGGGCTACGAGCTAGGAAGTGGATCTTCATGTAGGCTAAAACCCCACTTTTACCCTTTGCACGAAGTAGCACCTTGAATCTTTTAGGGCAGTGCACCATAGGTTTTTCGTGCATCATTGTCGTTTTATGAACAATGTCTCCCTTCACTCACCCTTTAGAGGTTGTCTAAATAACCACCTTTGTGACTAATACTCTATAATGCAGCCTTGTGAACTTTGTTTGGGAGGCATATAGAGGATGATGCTACAAATCTATTTTTCTTACCTTAGGGGGCATAACGAAGCTTATAAATATCATTGTCCCTTCGAGTGGTTTTTTTAGCCACAGTGCAATAACGTGCACTTTATACGAAGTTATGCCGAATTTTATTTTAAATTGTTTGTAAATTTAAGTTGATTTTGAAACCAACACCTTTTTTTTTTTTAATTTAAACTTTTGTTTAAGAAATTATTATATTGTTTATCAGGATGTTTTTATTCGAATTGTAATATTTCATTCTCCTATTTATGACTCTCCTTTGTGGCCACTTAGCTCTCGATGTAATTATATTATTGAGTTAATTTCTTTTGAGATTTTTTTTCTTTGATTAGATGTTCGTTTTATGTATGTTCGTAATGTGAACGTTGTTCGCCTTGTGCAACTATGGAGGAGAAGAAATAGCTTGGTAAATAGCTATAGGGTGAGATCAAGTTTGTGAGGACAAGTCTTGAGCCCATCATCCTGCCCACCAGACATGATGGTTTCATACAGGATTTAGCTAAAGCACAATCTCACTTTAGAGCTACAATGATTGTTCTTCTATTTCAGCAGAATGATATTGTTTTACTCATATGGCACTTGTTTTTGCACAGTTAACTCTTGCCATGAAATAGTGCTCAACTTTGTTCAATATAATCTTACAGCAGAATTGTACTTATGTTGCAAATGCTACTTATCAGAAATTATTGGCATCAGAAATTTTTGGGGTATCAGTTGGATTGTGACAGATTATTGATCGCATTATGGCACTATAGGAGCTACTTGAGAAAATTGATATCAACTACTTGGCATAAAACCTATGGGATAAATATAAAATTCTACTTTTCAAAGTTAATTTGAATGCATAATAACGAATATGTTGTCCATATTCGAGAATTTTATACCTTGTAATAAGAGAAAACCTTGTTTAAGTTACTTAAAATGAAAATTTATGTATGACATGTGAAACTTTGTTTAAAAACTTCGAGAATAATTTAAATTTTAAAGAGCTTTAAACCAAATAGAACATTGATTGAAGCTATGTTTCTTTCCCATGGTTCAAAAATACAAGAAATACTTGCTGTTGTGACACTTATGTCTGCTTGAGTTGCATTAATTATACCTTGGAGAGTCCTTTGGAAGCGTGTGGTTTTTCGACACTTAATGTTTGATTGGCGCATCGAGGACGATGTTTTTATAGGAGGGGGAGAATGTAATACCTCTCATGTGGAGTCACTTTTCCCTTGTCGATTTAAGGCATTCGCCAGATGCGACAACCCTTAGTTTGTGTATACATTTAAAATTTGTTTCCCTCTTTATGCTAATAGTTGAACATTGTTAGTTATGTTGAGAAAATTTAATTAAATTTAAACTAGTTCATATTAATCATATAATCTATAATTCCTAAAATTGTGAAAATTAAAAAGGTTCATAAGCCTTCTAGAAAGGCTATGAGTCATATCAAGTAGGTTTGCTAGGAAGCCTACAACACTTAGGAGCCTAGCCTAGTTGGTAGCCTTGACCCACTAGTTGGAATGTGTAGGTAGTTTTGCAAGAGAACTAAATTGATTTGTAAGAGGCTCGTGGGCATATAAAAAAAATTATTAATTGTGTAAGAAAGTGGGTTTACTTGTGCAAGTGAACCCACATGTTTGTGAGAGAATTTACGTTTGAGTGAATTCAATGTACTTTCCATATGCTCTTAATTGGAAACAAATAACTAGGGAAAACTAAATTAAGCAAATGGTATTTTTTTGCTTCAAGATTGATTCATATTTAATATGTAATTAATTATAATCAACTAGCTTAGGGAGACTGGTTTATCAATAAATACTTGCTTGCTTTACTTAAGGACATGGTTAATATGTTTTTTATGAGATTGTATAGCTTTGAAAAAACTATACAGTCCAAAATAAATGTGAAGTAAATACCTAACATGCGTATCAAACAAGTTTTAGTGCTTTTCTGCCCTTTTCAACCTTATGAAAACCCCTTTTGAAAGCATAGAAATAAATACCTAAAATTGGAGTTTGTCGAATTACAAACTTGAACCTATTTTTTTCAGAATGTGAAATACACAAACAATTAAATAATCTTTAATCCCATCAGCAAGTGCCTCTTTTGACCAATTCCCCAGGGCATTTGCAAAAGCAAATTGTGATTAATGTTTCTTGCCTCCAAAATCAATTTGGATTCGACAAAAATAAATTATCAAAAAATAGATATTTTTAAATCTAAACGTTGTAACACAATTTTAATAGCTTAAAATTATCAGTTGTTCAATTAAATAGAGCTATTACACGTTTTAGCTTTTTTTAGTGAGGCAATTTTGAAACAGGTTTTACGGAGAATTTTGTAGAGCATTTTTCGGCCGATGAAAATTTATTTCAAAATGTTTAGTAAATTTATTAGTTTCATCCAAATAAAAATATTCCAATACCTAAAACACATTACCTCTAGCTTAGAAAATACGCTCTAATGCATAGAAAAGTTTATCTCTTCATTCACAGTTTAAAACAAGGATGCTTTTGTACCCGATTTATCACCTTGGAATCTAGTTGCTTAGGTTCATTTGGGAGTAACACTTTTTGTTGTGTTTTCTTTAATGCGTAATGGCCGCAAATAAATTAGTTTGTGGCTATCTTGCACTCTTATAGCCTAAGGCATTTGTTATCGTCTTAGTTTCAGTTTCGAATCTTAAACGCATTTTAATTATATAAGGCTTTAGTTGCCCCATATTTAGGACTAGAAAAGGTCTTTTGTTCGCAGTAGAGTGTGTTCTTAGTTTTATGCTTACTCAGACTTTAGAAATCTAAACGTGTTTATTCTCGTATATTTGGATGCCTCTTGTATCTCTTGGTAGTACCTAACTGCATTTTGGCCAATTAGTGGTTGTGGTATTGCCCACAAGGATAATTGTGTTAAGCTTGGTCATAAATATAAATGACCGAGGCCGGTTGCCTTCACATTCGAACTAACACTCATTGTGGTAATGGATGAACTACAACCTACCATGATTTTGCATATGAAGGTGATCATTGCAAATATGTAGGCGGCATGGGGAATGGGCACAAACTTAGGTAACTAGCCCTTATAATGTTTTCGTCTAATGTGGGCTTAATAACTAACTTGTAGAGTGTTCTTTTATAGCTCGGGGATTAACAATTAACCCTTATAGCGCTTATCCTTAACATGAATTTTAGGGTGTGCTTCCTTACGTATTTGTATCCTTCTAATTTCTAACTTCATAGTATACTTGGATGTACAGTTGTTGTGACTTTAGTTTTTGTAAGGTGGTGACCTTTGTTGTACCTCTAGTGAGTTTTTGTTTTTTTCGTTTTGACCTTGATAGTCACTAGAAAACACTCTCGAGAAAAGGAGCTACTCGAAGCAGTGTAAGGCAAGGATTGTTGAGATTTTTGACCTTGTTGAATCAAAAAAACGTGGATTTCTTTATCGTAACTTTTGATTCTCCTTTGTGCTCTTGTGTGATAGTGTTATTGGGTAAACACATGCACCTTAGGTTGTTCAAGTTTTTTGCGATAAGCAATTGTTGAATGTGTGGTTTTGTCTAATGTATTGACGTCTAGAGCTTACAAAAGCTTGCTTGAGTTGCATCAATATGTCACTTGTTAGCTTAGAGTGCCAACCTCTTTTGGAGATGATGTCTCGCAGAGGAGACCCATCACAAATTCAAAGAGAACTACTTCTGAAGGGAGCAAATATGTAGGCTTCCCAAGTTGTAGGGGCATCGGGTCTAGGTCATAGACTATATTAGGGTTGTCTCATCTTCGTCCTTGCTTGTGATTAAGTCATTTTTGTTGAACTTCTTACTTTTTGCAAATTGATCTATGTTTGAATCTGTATTCTTTTTAGATTAGTTATAGCAACGGTAATTAACTGTAGAGGATTATATTATTGTAAACTTTTCATGTTTTTGTGTGCCCTTGGGAGTAGCATTTGCACTTGTGTTTTTGACATTAGATGACCTTTAAGTTTTCTTCTTAAACTAAAGAAATCAAGGAAATATAATTAAAATAGGCCGTCTTTTTAAGAAATTATATTTATCCCACTTAATAAGGATATTAAGTTAGTGATCTCAAAAATCACTTTTGAACTTAACTCTCACCTAGACATGTTTGCATTCCCTTTTTTTTTTTTAAACCTTGTAAAAAGTAAAATTAATTTAAATTAATCATTGAATAAATTTGTGTCATACCCTTGTTGTAACATTGAAATAATGACAACAAAAATTAAACATCATTGGAATTTTTATTTTATTTATTTTTTAAATTACCATACTATATTTGGGTTTTGGGACAAAATATTTTGGGCATGACAGTCAAGGGCTACACATAAAACCTAAAGAACAAGAGCGTGCAAGTATTCTTTCGACAAGGGGAGAAATCAACACCAACCCACACGCCGACAAAGTTGAATCAAAAAAAAATAACCACCGATGACAAAATAATAGTGGTGAACACCATAAACGGATTCATTGACTCCCAAGGTCAATCGATTATGCAATGTTGAAAGTGTAACGAGCAGAGACATTTCGCAAGAGATATCCCCACAAAACAAACCAATACCAAACTTCTTTGTAGATGCTTTGGGGCTGAAAACCATAATGATGCCAATCATTTGAAGCAAGTGGTCGGAGTGACCATCAACATGATTGACATAGCCGACAACAAGCAATAATACCAATAATGAGATCACAAGCAAAAAAAGCCTTGCATCTTGACCAAAGAACAAAGAAGGAAAGAATCACTAAAGCAAGTGCTCAAGTCAAGAAGGCCATGGTCAAAGAACAAGGGTAGTCCAATGATCAGACAAGTACGGTGACCAATCAACTTGATTTGAACAAAAAAATGCAGAACTAGTATTGCAAACTATGGTGCCAATAAAGGTAGCAGTATTGATGAAAAGCAATCCAAGACTCCTTTAATTACAATCAGTTTATGTGCATATATGCTTCAAATATTCAAAATATACATTAAAAAACATTTTTTTGATCAATTACTAGTTTTTTGACATTTGAGAACCTTTTTGGGCTTGCAAACCTCTTCATAGGCTTGCCCTCATTTCTCCAAGCTTGCACACCATTTTGTAAACTTGCATTCCTCTTTTTCTATCTTTTATCATTACACACCTCCAACTAGTGTTGTGATGCTCCATCTCAGCTTGCAAAGCTTTGATTTTGTATTTCTTTGGATTTTGAGTCTTGCGAAGCTCTCATTTCTTGTACTTCTCAAAGACAATTCACCTTATTACTACCTAACATAGTTATTGGGAAACTCCAATACAGGGATAAGGACCATGTCCATGTCCCCATACCCACATTTTTTGATAACAATATTTATATATAATATAGCTGCACCCTTATTCATTTATTCACATACATCCATGTACTAGTATCCATACCCCCACATCTCCTGGTAACTATGCTACCTAACAATACATCCAAACAAAAACCATTTTATTGCCCCGAGACAATGCCAATTGAATTTTCACATTTCCCACAACTTCATCCTTATATTTGTTTGTGCTTGTAAGTTTAGTAAGAAGATATCTTTCAGTCATGGTGTCTTTATGGATATTCTCCACTCCCATTCCAACTAAGATGCTATTTCTAGTTTTTGCCTTAGTGGGAGCTAAGTGATTTCCCTTATGGGTTTTTAACTACTTAGTAAGTTCCTCTAATTGCCCTTGCAGGTTTTTAAGCTAAATTCCCTTGATCTCAACTCACAAGCATCAAATTTTTGGGCAGCTTCTAACCAACCCTACCACATATCATCAAGATTTGAGAGACCACCAATAGTCCCCACCATGGAGGAGAAGACTTGTCTTGTGGTGGTTGGTAAAACTTGCAATGCTTCGGGAACTAGGGACAACACATTAACCTTTGTTGTTTCCCATTCTTCCATGACATTGTCTAGCTGGTTGTTCCAACTACGAATCTCAGCAAGAATATTACACACCTCCTCCATGGAAAGTGCATCTATACGTTGAATCATCGTTCTAGCTTGCTCTATCTTGAGGATGACATCATACAAAATGTCTCCTATATGTTCCCATTGCCGTTTGATAGCAAGTCCTACTGCCTTGTTCATCCCACTTCTCACCGTTTGTTTTGCTAACAAATTTTGCAATTGCTACTCATCTCTTTGCATTAACTCTTAACAATAAGATTATCTTGAGCATTCCAAACCAAATCATTGGCTTTCTTAATGTCCTCCCGCAGCTCCTAAATCATATCTTGCTCCTCCAACTAAGGCACAACCCAATTATAAAGAGGTCCACCCAATTGTTTGGCTTCCCCGTCATTCAGTGGCACCTGGAACTATGTTGCTCAGTTATTGTCAAACCTTGTTACAAGTCTTGCCTTAACTGAGTAATCCTTTGCGTCATACTAATATGGATAGTGAGGGTACTTAGGATAGGCTCTTTAGTCTATGGTTTGATTTTCACCCTCAAATAAATTACCACATGTAAATAGTGTACAAACGTATTTACACTTAGTGGTTTTTGTAAATAAGTTAGGAAGAGATTCTCATGGAGGATTTGTAGGAGATTCCCTATTCTTTAGGGTTGTAATATTCCACTTCTCTTTCTCACATTAATAATCCCAAACAAAAGGATAAGTGTGACTTCCTTGATTATAGGAAGTTTGTTTACTTGTAAAGGCCTATTTAAAGGCAACCCATTATGAATACAAACCAGCTGGATACTTGCCAATCTACTTTTGCGTTATCAAGCACATGGTCTGTGAGACGAGGAGAAGAATGTCACATGTCATAGTGTAGACCCCATTGAAGGGAGAAGTATGTCGCAATAGCACTTGTAGACCCCTATCTACTACGTGACTTGTACATTTGAGAGGACTGCCCTCGCAATTTCTCATCACAAACCCCCATGCTTATTGAGATGGAGATGGTTGTTAGTGAGATTAGTGAGTTTATCTAGATCATACATTTCTCGCAAATCACTGGCGTCTTGTAGTACCTCCTGAGCTTGGTCTTTCAATGTATCCAGTAATTTCATTGTGATCTCCACAAAATCTACATCTATTGCCCATTTGTAGAACAAATTTCTACTCCAACGAACTTTTTTTCACTGGAGAAAGCTTGACGATTGATCTTTAATGTGACTAGAACAATAATGGCTTGCGAAGATGAATCTGCTTGAATTTGATTACCTAAGGCCACAATCATATCATGCAATGACAATGTGTACAAGTTGGACTCTCTTCCGCTTGTGGTACCTGCTATCTGGGATTAGATCCTTAGATCCTCCCTCTGGTCTATTAGTTTGCAAAGCCTCTCCTTTGCTTCGTTGTGTTTCCAACCCTTTTTGCTCAACCTCCTCCTCCCCTTGTTTATTTGATCTCTATCTTGCTCATTGTCCTCCTCCATTCGCCTCTTTGTCATGTGCCTTAACATTTTCAAGTTGATGCTTTGTTTTTTGTTCTTCTCTCCCTTCCAAGATGTTCTCTCATTTCACCACATGCTCTTGTTATGGTGGAGTGACTTCAACAATGGCTTCAACTTGTATGTGCTTGTGGTCGCTAACTATTTGAGGTGGTAAATTCGAGATGTGTTCTTTAGGTGGTTCTTAGCCGATTCTTCTAGCTTGCACAACTTTAATAGAGTGGTTGGTTTCACCTGAACATTATCCTCTCCATGCTCTCTACCCCTTTCGGCAATCTAGCCCCCTCATATGAAATGGATGGAAAATGAAGGGGCAATGGAACCCCAAAACTGCTAACTCCTCAATCTCCAAAACCTTAGATGTGCAACTATAACTTTGCAACATGCTTAAGGCAATTAAGCTAACCTCTCATATGGATTATTCAAGTGGTATTGGTGGTTGGGATCCGAAGGCATTCTTCTTAGCATTTCCATAACCAAATCTGCGATTGTGTTCAATCTCCCTATGTCTGTGACTACCTCATCTTTGTCACATGCTCCTTATCTTCCTCCTCTCCACCCTATTGTTCTATGCACACCTCTACACAATTGCAGTGTGCCCTTCTCCTTGTATATTTCAAGGGTGATGTTACAACCAAAGTTGGTTTGTCTTGAACAACTAGGGCTTTTCGCGGCCATAATTGCACCTCAACTTCTATACTCGCTACAAACACTAAAATCCAAAGTTGTAGGGAGATACATCTCCTCCTGCCCAAGAAGCGTCTTGGAGACAAAAACGCGTCTCTAGAACAAGATAGGGGTATGCAAACGTCTCTCATGTCCGAAAAATGCCCTTTGGAGACTATCAACATCTCTTGACCTATCTCCTCTTGCCCCTAAACCATCTTCCAAAAATAAGGTTAAAAAAAACCTACAACACAACATGAAACCCAAAAAAGGCGTTTTCTTCTTCTAAAAACGAGAAAGACTTCATTCCATTACCACAACATGTTGCACATTGATTGTGAATTGTAGAAGGCGTATTTCCAAAGGGAGACAAATTTGTGAAGCAAAGAGCCCATCGATTGGAAGGCACATCAAACAGCTTTGCCATTGACAACTTGCAGCTTACGAAGCTAATGAGATGATCCACATTGCCTTCTTCCAATTGTGCAAAAACTACTACTCTAGCTATATCCAAGGCATCAACATGAACAAGAAGTGGTTTGGACCAACCCAAAAAAATGAGAATGGGTATTGTAATCAACTTATCCTTCAATGTTGTGAATACATCTTGGCATTCATGTGTCCATACAAACCTACAATCTCTATGTAGCAATACTTCAATTGCTGCAACAATAGATGCAAATCCACTTATAAATTTTCAATAGTATCTTGGGTTCCCAAGTAATATTCTCACCTCACTTGGATTAGCGAGTGGCTTCAAGTTCAAGATTGTTGCCACTTTTGCTTGATCCAATAAGATGCCTTATCTAAAGAATACCTAGCCTCAATTTTGACTAGTGCTCCTTCAACATTGAGAACATTGTCCAATCGCCTAGATATAATTCAAGGAAATAATGAACGAAGTCCTTGAAAGCTGCTACAACCATCCTTGAAAATACTATTGGATCATTCTTGAGTCCGAAAGGCATAACTTTGCATGTAAATGATCCCCACTTTGTTGCAATAGCAGTCTTTGAGTGGTTCTCTTCTACAATTCGCACTTGGTTGTATCTGTTGAAGCAATCTATGAACATATAGACTTCATATACTACAAACACCTCCAAACTTCCGTCAATAATGGGAGTTGAGAATTAATCATCAACACAAACCTCAATCAAGGCTCAAAAGTCTCCATAGACCCGAATATCCATTGTTTTTCATAGGTTGAGCTACCATAGGACTCACTCAATCGGATTTCTGCATGGGGTCGATCATCCCAACTTCAAGCATCCTCTTTATCTCTCTTTTGACCTTGGATTTCATATTGGGGTTGAGTCTATAAGGTCTTTTCCTAATAGGTTTAGCTCCCCCCTTCAACTATATGCTCATAGAGCCTAAAGAAGGATTTATAGCCTTAAATGTCAATGAATATTGTCTGAAACAAATCCAAAAAACCTCTCAAGAGCTACATTGTTTCGAATACCTCTTGTTTGCTCCAGTAGCCACCTATAGTTGACATCTTACAAGTTTCTTCGTTTCCTATTTTGAATTTTCGTGGCATGAATGGTTGTCTATAGCTTTTCTCTTCCCAATCCTGCACTGTGTCCTTTATCTCTCATTCTTCTTCCTGGACATCTATATTGAGGTTATGCAGGGCCTCGCTCTCAATCGGTTCCTTGTTCTATTTTTCAACTTTTCTCTCCTTCTCAATCTTTCCCTTATACCATTTGGTTTTTTATGTCATTGCAGAACTCTCAAGATTTTCATGTTCCTCTATTTGTAGTTCCTTTGCAAATATAGCATCCATACTTAAGGTATGTCGTCCTCCATGCCTTCACAAAATGTCCTTTTGCATCCAGTTTTTTGTGTTGATCATTTATATCTTCAATTTCAAATATTCGATCCATACTCAATTTTGGATTCTCATCTTCCTCATCTTGTTGGTCTTCAACCTTAAATCAAGGTTGAAGTTGAAATTGCCTTTTTCCCAAAGGTTTTCTATAATGCTCTAAAGGATATTCTTCCTCATCGGACTCTTCCTCAAGCTTCGCCTTCCCCTCATTATTCTATGAAGTTCTTCCTCTTCTTCACTTTCATCTTACACAAAAACACACAAATATGCTAAGAATCCATGATGATCAAAGGATTTTGATCAACAAATGAAAAATTCTACAAAAACCTATATTGGACCTATGTCATTGTTTCTCTCCTCTCAGCAGCATAATACTATGTTTTTGTTAGATGATCCAAGGTGGATGGAAATAGATGTACCCATAGTATCACTAATATATCCTACCTCTTCCACTCCTTGATGCAACGATCTACACAATATTCCGGTCTATTTTCTACCCTATATTTGACAACATCAATTCTTCAGGTCCAAATCGAGCTTGCAAAGCACACCTCACCACTCTCAACATTGGTAGCTCATTAGTGTTTTCCACCAGTAGGTCGTAATACCCTTCAAGGCAAAGTTTATCCCACTTACACTCTAGTCCTCATCCGGTACAAATTCTTCTATTTTCATGATGAACTCATATGTTCCCCCAACAACATAGAATTGTGGAAACTTCTCTCTAGCAAAGATCATCTGCAATGGCCTCACTTCATATACACCTTTCAATCATCCACTCATCACAACATATAAATCACCACTTATAGATGAGGTAATGCTCCATGGTATAGTCTCATCAAATTGTGGGTGGATATAATCCTTGCTACCTCCACTAGAATTTTATATTATTTTCAAATCAAAACGTGTTGAAGACCTTATCTCTAGGGAATATGACACTTTTTCCTTCTCTATAATTAACTTCACTATGATCTTCTTTATCTCCTCTTGCTCCTTTTCATGTAGTTTCTCCTCTTTCAATTGCACCAAAGTCTACATCTTGACAAATTTTCTAAGCATCTCCCTCATTAGGAAACCAGATCTCTACATATGGTATATGGTTTCCCTGGCCCTTTACCCATTGGGATAATGACAATTGAATTAGGTTGGTATGAATCTAACATGTTATCTATAATGTTGATGTATATTTTGATGTCACATGACCATTTCTTCCGGATCAATGTTGGGTAGTGCCTCTCCATGCTTTTTAAATATGTCACTTCAAAATCTCCCCTAATCACCAAGTCATCAACTTGGACTTTCACAGTCTCTAATCTACGTATGGTATTAATAGTACCATAGTTAGCCAAGCTCAAAATAACTGGACTTACTTGTAGACATGATCTTTTGATGGCTTCCAATGTTGTTCTAGGAAGTATATTCATTGTAGACCCAAAGTCAAACACTACATCATCAATTTCATACATGTCCAAGACTACCAATCTTGGCATCTACATCCCATGGTTCAGTTACTTTCACATACCACACTAGATTTTTTGCTTTCATCTCTCCATGAGTTGATTTGTTGTCAACATCTACAACAAATTTTGCTAGTTCTTTGAAATGTTGTGTCTTTACAATTTGTAAATGGTCCATGAAACTCTTTAGGGATGCTATACTCCTAGTTTGAAACATGAGACTATTTCTCCAAATATTTTAGCCTCTTGTTTTCGTAGCTCCTAGAAGTTCTCCCTGCCGCTCCTACTCCTCAATAGCACTACAACACCATACATTAATTTGTTTGCTTGGGATAGATTAAATATTTGTTTACATGTGCTTTGTGCACCTTTAACTCCATTTGTATTTCCAAAGGTGGTAGACCTTTTTCCTTTCTCTACAGTGGTGTTTACATTTTTCAACTCTACCTCTTCTCCCATCTTAGGGCATGTCCCAGCTATGTTGACATTCCTTTGGGACCTATCATCTCTCATTTTTTGTATAACTAGGCAATCTATATTATGTTGCATTAGAAAAAATTTACAATCAGCACAATAAGCTACCCTTGTTGGCATTGTGGGACAAGTTCTATGTGTGTGCCCTTGTTGACAACACATGTAGCATGTTCCAAGTTGCCTTGGGCCTTATCCTCATCCCCTCGATCTCAAACCCCTTTCTTGTTGGTTGTCCAACCTCTTCGTTGCTGGTTGTTCCAACCTCCCTAAGGATTTTGATACCAACCTCCTTGTCAATTTTGATTCTAGCCTCACTTGTTGGCTTTGAATCCAACCTTGTGGTGGATTATTCCATGCCCCCTATTGATTTAGATTCCACCCTCCTTGAGTTTGTGGCGCTTGTTTACCTATTGTTGTAATTAGGTTGCATGTTGAGCCTGAACTACAAACACATTCCTTTTCATTTCATATCTTTATCTCTTATAAAGCTCTGCAATATTCTATATTGTAAGTTGAAAACTTACAAAACCCACAATAAATTTGTTGAGGCTCTCTTGTGTACATAACAAGGACACTTAACAAAGGCGTGGTCCCAAATGCTGCAAATTTCATAATATGTAATCCTTGCTTCTCCTCTACATGTAGAGTGTGCATATGCATGATTGTATATCCTGCCAAATTGGGACAATCATTATGAAAATGTCCCTTCATTCCACACTCACTACACCACACTTCTACTCTGATGACTTTCTTGGTATCCTGGAGCTCTTCATCTTCATCATCATATCTTGTTTAGCTTCAGGAGCAACAATAGAAGTTGATGTGTCTTGGGCTTGAACCCTCTTTACCCTGACTACAACACATGCTTCTGCTCTATTCTTATATTGGGCTTGAGCTAAACCCAACCTCAATCTTCCCCTCAGGCATTCCATGAACCAAGCAACTTTCCACCCATCATCGAACTTGAATTTCATCTTATTTACAAATTTTGCAAATCTTTCTTCTATAGACTCAACAAGCTTCTGAGCAAATGGCTTAAGTTGTTGTTTGGCATCACTTTTTGACTTATGTTCTAAATTTGTTGATCAACTTTCATTTAACTTGAGAAAAAGTTAAATTTGCATCCTTTATTGCACTAAAAAGGTCTAGAAATCTACCTTTGAGGGCTCCTATCAATTCACATAATTGATCAGCCTCATGTGTTACACCTTTCAATTAGCAATTTGTTCACAAGTGAACAAGTATTTCTCTGGATCTAATGATCCATCATATGGGGATTAAGTATATAAAGCTACCAATGGGATGTTTGCCATCTTCTTCTAGGGTGTTCCCACTTGTGGATTTGTACTTGTGTCGCCTCCTTGTACACTTGGGCTAGATCCTACCCTTGTTTGCTTGAATTTCGTGCACCTCCCTATCCACCGTGGGTGTTTTGGCTTTGTGAAGCTCCTCCTTACAAACCTTGATTTGGTGAACCCAGGAACAATAAGTTTGGATGCATGAACACAAAATATTTGCTTTGTGAAGCTATCTTTGCCACTTTCAAGCTCTCTACAGACCTCAAGGCTTCATGATCACCTCCTACTCTCAAGTTTTGCAACTCTTGAGCCAATTATGGAATATTTTGATCACAAGTATTAAAATCTTCTCAGGTTCTTTGTGCAAGGTCTTATTCAAAACTCTTAGTTCTCCTCTCTTGGAACCCTGTTTGTATCTCTCTCAAAAGCTTCTTAGATTCTTTGTGCAAGGTCTTGTTCAAAATTGTGAGTTCTCCTCTCTAGGAACTCTGTTTGTATCTCTCTCAATACTTCACCTCCAAATTGAAATCTAAACTCTTGCCTTTCAATGCTACCAAACTCTCTTTCTTCTTCTACTACTATCTTTAAAAATAGTGTAGGGAACAACACCTCATTTGATGGTTCTTCAGGGTCGTCCTCTTAACAAAATTTGTATCACCGACCTAGAGACTACTTGAGATATTGTTCTCTAGCTTCTTTGAAGTATTCATCCTTTGCACTATGCAAGTGACTTGCACTACTTTCCCTATCTAAGCTACACACTAACTCAACTCTTTCTTCATCTATCTTCTTTCTACTATGGACTTTATCCATCTTCTCTCTCTTCTCTTTTCTTTTCTTTTTCCTTTTCTATCTTTCCTACTTTAACTACTAAACTCTTCCTACACTTCCTTGCATTTTTTTGCTTTTCTTGCTCTTCTTAATATTTGATATTCTCTCTCTTCTAAGTTGTCTCCACAATCTTTGATATTCTTTGGAAGATTTGTGCTCAATTGTCCTTTCCTTTTTGTTCCCTTTCCAATCATCCTCCCTCTATCGCATTCTCAATCCCTTTCTCTCCATCACACTTGCCTCATCCCCCAGTCCCCTACACCAACTACTCCATCACTTCCAAAAAAAGGAGAAACTCCCTTTTCCATGATCAACATCTTTATTAACAATGGCAACCTCTACAAAAATTTCCGCTAAAGCCCACGAAGAACTGGGAGTATGTGGTGTCAAATGGCTTGTAGCCTTCTACTACAAACCGCTCGAGTCCAAGTTCAATCTAAACTTTGTAGAGCTTGAACTTTTTCATCTATCCACACCACTGATCTAGTACTTGCAACAAAATAGAACTCTTTTCACCCTAACCACTCTACTAATAAAGTAGGGAACTCACACCAGAATATTTCATATATTTCACCATGTATTTAATGGAATTGAAAATGGACATGATCCTTACCAAGTTTTGTGGCTTCATATTATGAAAATTCCCTAATACAGTCATTGAATCATCTCTCCAACACGCGTTGTCCCAATAACCATCTGAATTCCAGCATTACAATGGTTTTCTATACACAGCAATGGAACCATTGTTAGCTCTATTTTGGCAAGTTCTCCCAAAGTAAGACTAATCAAGCATTGTAGTCTTCTATCTATCAAACTCATGAAATATCTTAGACATTTTGACAATTAAATCCATTACAACCTTCTCAAACATTAGCAATGGAACCATTCATTCAATTGAACATTACCAACAATGGAACGCAATATTCCAAGAACAAGTAATATTTAAAGAACAATACATTCATTCATAAAAAAGAAGAATCTATAATCCTTTGTGAAAAAAAAACAAAGACAAACAATTATATTAAACAATGGAAAATATCCAAAGAAATCCATTGATAGTGCAAACAAATTATAGAATGTTTTTCATAAAATCTCTCAACCTTACATTATCATCTCTAAACCCGACTACATCATTTGCACATTATTTTATACATTTGTATCATCTTTGTCAGCCATAACTACCTATAACTACCTTTCTTCTCTTAACTACAACTTGTATAAACCTTATTTTTGCTTATTGACACAATTTTGTTACAGGACTCGCCAGCGCATTAACCTCCCTAAGTGTATGTGCTAAGGAGTACACTAGAATTTGGCTAGCTAGGCTCATGGCACTTTGTGAGAGATTATGCCATTCTTATCTATTCTTACTACCACCTACATTATGCCATGACATCAGCTTTGTTTATCCCCTGAGGTTCATGCTCTCTTATACCTCTTTTTTCCCCCTTTGCACACATTTACCCAACGTCGTCGACTTGGCCAATGACGTCTTGCAATGCCCTAATCTGATCGACATCATCGACGGAGCCGATGACATTGTTTATTTTGGAGACATTTTGTACACCTTCAGTCGGGTCAAAGACACTAGCTAGATACGTATTGACTTTTAGGGTTTTGATCTGTATTTAAAGGGTCCATGATTGTCATTTCTCAAAATATAAACATCCAATTCGTTCTGCTCATGCACGCAAATCCACCTTAGGAAGAAAAATTGGAATTAGGGATAAGGAGCTTACGCTTAAGGAAGACAAATTAACACAAAGGACTTGAAGATATCAAGGAGAGAAATTGGGCCGACAAGGTCCACCTAGTCTTTGGAGTCCCCAACTTGGGTCTGCTTAGTTCTTCTTTCCACCTTGAATTCATCTACAACATCTCTCATGAACTGTTAAAATCCAAGGGGAAGATTAATGTGTCAACAATTCAATCCAAGGTAAGTATTCTAACCCTAACTTCTTTATTTTCTACATCAGTTGGTCTATTAGATTGGTTCATTTTATGTAAATCAATGGTTAGATTAATACATGTTTGTTAGTACATTATTATCTATATATGCTCTTTATTTACACCTCATGGCTACCATGTAATGACACTTATACAAACCTTAGATTAGATACCTCATGGTTACCACCTAATGGCATTTTATCTTCTCTAATTACCCTTATATCTCTTCTTGTAGTGTCTAATGACATCTTGGATCTAGTTAGGTCCTATGTTATCATCTATGTAGATTCCCCTTTTAGATCCCTTATAGTCTCCTTGCTCACAACCCTTGTCTATAGCCCAGACTGCTTTGAGGACCGGCCTCTTGTATGTGTTGGATCTAGAATGGTCTTCTACCTTTCCCTATTTTAGAGAATCCTTATATTGTTGACCATTCTCAACTTATATACATTCTATTTGAACCCAACGTAAATCTTACCACACCACTATGTTGGGTCCTTTCCATGTTTTCTTTTTCTAGCTTCTCAACATTATCATTTTGTCAAGCATACCTTGCTTGCCAAATTGTTTTTCTCCCTTTTGCAATCTTAATAACTATTCTCTCCTTCCTACAATGGAATATATCAACAATGCCCAAGATGAAACCAACCAAGGTTTCTCTTTCTCTCAAGTGGGAGCCTCACAAGGGTTCTCCTTCTTTAACAGCAAAGATTGCAACATGGCTCTTACCAACATCAAGAAAAACAAACCTATTCCCACCAACTCAATAGTCAACACAAGATCTAGAGCCACTCAACAAAAACAGCATAAGCAATTGTTGCCTCATGAAGGACCATAATTAGAAGGTAAGCAAGATGACTTTGTTGATCTTACTCTCAAAAAGCAAAATTTTCTAGCTAACAATCCCGAGCACATAGGAAAGTCACACAAAGAAACTCCAGCCCTTATGGTTCCTGACTTCTTCAAGACTCTTCCTAGGTCCAGTTTTGTATCAAGCATTACAGCAAGTCAAGACATAACTTGCTCCATCCCTTCCTTCTCCACAATCCTCAACATAGCCACAACCATAGCAGGTGCTACCACTAGTGCCCTGCAAGTCAATCAAACCACCAATCAAGCTACTCAAGCTAATCAATCAATGGATCTCACTCAAATTATTATGCAAGAATTGGACCGAATGGCCCACATGCAAACATCTAGCGCAAATCAATTCATGCAAATGCACAATCAACTCTTGCAAATGTCAAATCAACCTCAACAAATTTAGTGGGGAATGCCAAACCAATGTGTTGCCCCACTCCCCTTCCCTCCATAAGGATCATCTCAGGAACCCAATCCTACAACCACCCATTCAAAATAAAGTAATTCAAAATTTAAAAAATGAGCCCTTAGCGCCTTACATTACAGCCATGGACATTGGGGGAATCACCACAACCATCACTTGTGACAGGTTCACCGATTCCTCTTTGCAACTCAAGGCCTTTGGTAATGTTTACAAAGATAGGCTCAAGCTATCACCTATGCAACTACCAAATTACTAACCAAATCCCTCATTGGTAATGTTTTAGAGTGGTACAATCAACTCAACCTATCTCTATTGTCGAATTAGAAGGCTTAGTTAATGCATTGGTTCAAGAATTCAAATATCATGACCTATCTAAGGACAACTTGAGTAGCTTTATCAATCGCAAGCAATTAGGCAATGAGTTGGCCCATGATTTCATCAAGCGATGGATATCCTTGGCTCATAAAACCGATCATAACATGACCGAAGAGAGTCTCTTTAAGCTTTTCACAAACGACTGTTTTAGAGCCCAAATTACAATACAAGGTTAGGTCCTCTCCTAAGACATTAGAGGAAGCCTTTGAATAAGCTACAAGATAGGACCACCTCATCAGACAATTTGAGATTCATCAACCCAAGAAAAACACTTAAATGCTTATAAGACCTAACAATAACAAAGATGCTACTGATGACGGTGGTTCTGACACTCATGATCGACGGTGGTTCTGACACACATGATCATAGTTATCAATCCAAAAGAGCAATACATGCAATCATGCCTAGTGGTTCCCACAATGTGGCTCTTTCTCAACCAATTTCAGGTAGCCCTTTCCAACCACCTCCTCAATCAAATAACTACACTCACCAACCTCTAACTGTCGAAGAGCTTAGAAAGATATTACCTAGACCTCAACCTAAATATCTAGACCCTACAAGATCAACACCTCAATGGTATGATACTTAAAATTTGTTGGTTTCACGCTAATTGGGGTCATTCACATGAAAACTATTGCTAACTTCACACCATGGCATACAACTTTCTCCTTGGCAATAACTTTGACCATGATGCTACAGCTAGAGAGCAATATCAAGACTTCTCAATGCTTCCAAACATCACAAAAATCACACCAAGTGTAAACCATTCACCAAGCAAACACCAATTTGGGTATTTACACTAATCCTCTAACAAAACACTCTAAAATTAACAATCGAACACCTGAAAAACAACGCTAATCCCCAAAATCTTCAAAATCCTCAAGACCATCTAATCTAACACCATCTTCTATTGTTATAGAAACTACAATTAATCCTAGCCCCTCTCTAAATGAGAAAAACCTAGTTCACATGAATGGCATGAAGCACATTATTGCTTGCGTAGACTCACAATATAAGAACCTATATAATTGTTCTTGATTATCCTACAGGTCAAACATCTCTTGCAATCCCCTTGGATATACCAAATGTATACACCTTATTTTCGCTTACTGGCATTTTTAACTTGCAAGACAAATTAGTGCATTCATCTCCCTAGGTGTATGACTTGAGGAGTAAACCAGGATTGGGGTGAGCCAACTCATTGCACTTTGTGAGAGATTCTATCACGCTTATCCATTCTTACTACCACCTTCATTCTACCATGACATCATCTTTGCTTGCCCCCTTAGGTTCCCACTCTCTTTTTCTTTTCTTCCCACCCTTTATGCACCTTTACCCGATGTTGGCAACTTGGCCCAATTAATGACATTTTGTAGTGCCTCTGATTTGGCCGACATCATCGGTCAAGTTGATGATGCACTATTTCTATTAGAGACATTTTGTATGCCATCAATCGCGCCGATGTCATCGGCTAGATCCGAGTTTTCACTTTTAGGGTTTGGATCCGTATTTATAAAGTTCATGATTGTCAGTTCTCAAAATATAGAAATCCAATCCGATTTGCTCGTACATGCAAATCCACCTTAGGAAGAAGAGGAATTAGAGCTAAGGAGCTTACACTTAGGGAAGACGAGATACCACAAAGTTCTTCAAGATATCAAGAAGAGAAGTTGAGCCAATGAAGTACCCCTGATCTTTGGAGTCCCCAACTTGGGTCTACTTAGGTCGTCTTCTTTCCACCTTGACTTCACCTACACCACCTCTCACAAAGTGTTACAAGCCAAGGGGAAAATTAATGCACCAAGTCAACCCCAGGAAAGTATCTTAACCCTGTACTCTTTCTTTTGTACTTTGGCTGCTATATTAGATTGGTTCATTTTATGTTCATTCATGCTTAGATTTATACATGTTTGTTAGTGCATTATTATCTTTGTGTGCTCTTTATTTATACCGCGTGGTTATTGTTTAATGACACTCATATACAACCCTTAGATTAGATACAACATGGTTACCATTTAATGGCATTTTATCTTCTTTGATGATCCTTATAGCTCTTGCTTCAGCATCAAATGACACCTTGGATCTAGTTAGGTTCTATGCTTGCTATTGTTTGTGTAGATTCCCCATGCATGACAAGTATTTGAGGCACAAGAACAAGGCAAGGGCACTTGTATTAAAATACAACATTCAACAAGAGATACAACCATGTAAAATTAAATTATTCTCACGAAGACCAGTTACAATCCAAGAAGTAATGGCAATGAGACTAGAGAACTTGGATGATGTGATTTTTAATGTAGCGAATCAGCCTAAATTAAAATTATATATGCTTCAGACTGAGGCAATGAACACGATCATGTTCAAACGTGAGCAAGGCAGTGAACATGATCGAGTTCGAAGTTGATGATAATAAAGTTGAAGAAGGCAGGAGTAACTATGGATCAAAAATACAAAATCAGCAAACTAAAATTATTAAAGGGTACTTTTATAAATATGACCCACGAATATTTTTAAAATAATATATGGTTAAAATTGAAGGGGGGAAGTCAATTAATAAACAAAAAGTGTCATGGAAGGGAAGACATACAAACAAAAGATAAATATTAAAAATAAAAGTAAAAATATTTTTATAACCGTGATGGTAACAAATTTAAAAATAAGAAAGTGAAATCAAAGGTTTCAAAGCTTGTTCAAGGTGGAATGTATGATTGCGCCCATCGTACGACTCTATACTGCAAAGCCCTCTTCTTTGTACAACCCTCCAGAGTGCTGTATGGCTGCATATTGGCAGCATACAAGTGCTCCTACACCCTGTTCGACTCTCTTAGACCCTGTATGCTGCTGGTTCGACAGTGACACCCATGAAATCCAAAAACTAGTGCACTATTGTTCGACACCCTATAGTAGGACATGTAATGTTAAGAGGAATAGGGCATACTGCATCAGCTGTACATCTAACTGCATTCAGCATTTCACTTGGTCATAAAACAACCAGTAGACCCTTGCTCCTCGTCAAAAGTTCCTGAATTGTTCGACCCCTCTTGCCTTCATAAAATAGAAGTTTCCCAGTGGTATAGAGAAAGGAATTGTTTGAACAAGTTAAATCTTTTAAAGTAATTTTTGACCTAGCTCTTATTACAAATTATCTTTTAAAGCATTTCACCACAGCGAAATCTGAAAATAGACTAACTGCCTCAAGGTAAACCCAACTAGCTACACATCCACGCCAGGAGACCTGTTTTGATTCAGTCTTTATGTGTACAAATTTGTGGTTTTACACATACTACACACCAAAATTATCTGTGAAACCTATCATCAAAACATAATGTACATATACAAACAATTATGATCACTAGTGTCTTAAAACACAAAATAACCAATTGAGTGGTTTTCTTTAGTACAACATTAATAAATTCTTGACATAGATTTATATACGTTTTGAATAACTTTATACGGTAAAAACCTAGAGTTTAATTTTTTTATGATTTTAATATTACATCCTTGTCAAGGTACAAGATATTTATGGAAAAAGGCCACACTATTTGCACAAAATTGTGCAGTGACGAATGGTCCAATAAGAATCATGAATGAAACTGTTTGAAAACCTAGAAACAGATTTAAAATAAGATCTCGGTCCTATAACAAAAGCACTATTGGAAGTGGTAACCTTAATAAAAATAAATTGGCCTCACTGAGGCAAAGTTCCCATACGACAGTAGGATGTGATAGCTATTTTTACTTTATATGAAATAAGTTGATATTAAATGCGTAACAAATGCACAGCAATTAACAAATCCTTAAAGGTGAAGCAATAACCATCAGACAGCACATATCAGCTCCATATCAACGTCAGAAATCCTACCTGCACCAGTGAGGCACTTCCCAGAATGATATCAATAGGTTGACCATTGATCATTTGGCATTGATAGAGGTGGATGGTATGCTAACTACCCACTAGGATAATCCAAAATACTAAATATATATATATATATATATATATATATACAGTAAAAGTATTGTGATGTATTTCAGCAGAAGAAGAGTGATATCTATTAATGAGGTATAGACCTGCTTCTATAAGGTTTTTAGGGAAATTTTACATATTGATAAGGGCTTCACGAATGTTTGAAGGAGACACCCTATTCTACTGTAGAGACATGCATTTCAGATCATTTTTGGGCACTCAATGAGGGTAGCTTCCTTAATAAGATAGCAAAATGCACTAAATGCAAAATCATAAGTGGGGACTGACATTTATGACATTGCATGGCCTAGAACATGGATCTTCTCCCCAAAGTAGAACACTAGCACACGTTTTTGGTCGTTTTCCACTGCAGAAATTAAATTTGATAGAGAAACACTTTAATCTTTGTCAGGATACAAATCTGATGCAGTCAAAACTATTAACTTACAAAAAATGTTAATTTAGTCAAGTTGAAATTTGTATCTTGATCAAAATTGCATAGTGTCCTGGACTAGCACGGTTCCATCTTTGCACAGTTCCATCTTTATATGGATCTAGTATGCACCAAAAGGTAACCAAAAGACTCGAGGTGCCAACCCCTATGTTCTTACACTTGTGGTGGGATTGGCACCTCGAATCTTTTGGATACGTCTAAGTGCATATCAGATTCACATTAAGATGGATTTGTGCTAGTCATAAACTTTTCAACATGCCACCTTCTTGGAAAGGTTTGATTTAATATAATATCAGTTGCATGTGTTATATTTGTCTCTTTTTTATTTTTTTAATTATTAATAATTACATGTCTATCAAAACATCGATCGTCAATGTTCCCAATATATCTTTCCATCCACCCACACCGAAAGTCCAAGTTGATGTGGCATGTAGAATGCACCTCTCAATGCAAACTAGAAGGATTATGAATTTTGCTTGCTTTCTATCAACTTTATTCTAGTTTGCGGGCGGACTGAATTGGTTTGTTTGATGTTCTTAGTTATCAATTTGTTGTCCATAGCTTTATATATGACAATTGGATATGCTGTGGTTTGGATCCACAATTATACATGTCGCAATATTGATTATGGTATGCATAAATTCATCATTATAAGCCACAACTGATTATACCCTAGGGTACTATATTGTCTTCAAACTCACTATGGATATGGAATGATCATAATTAAGTCCATATTGGTAACAAAGATGCCTGGTTAATGGAAAGGGTATATACCTAGGATATGAATTTACTAGACCAACAAGTACTCAAGCCTTTTTAATGATGATCAGGCTTTATCTGTAATTTCTATTTGTCCAGGTATTGGAAAATTCCAGGTAGGGAGTAGCCATGCTTATGAGCACAAACCCAACATTTTCTTACCCTTTTGGTACAAGGCTTGAAGGCACCATCATCATGTACCCATGGTTACACAGTGGCAGGGTGGAATCGCATGACTTGTGTACGAGTTGAGAGAAGATAGTGGTAACGATTTAGGCTTGTCCATCAGACTAGGCTCTCGCCATGGGAGATTCAGATGACTATAGATTTTCCAAAAAGCCGCTCATCTTTACAAGCACTACTGATCTTGATCCTCATGCTCCCTTGGTGAGTGAGTATGTCTGGATTGATGTTAAGCCTATAGTCCTAAATTTGTGTCTTCGTATATTTTAGGCATGAGAAGGCAACCCATAACAATGGAACCATTACCTAGAAGTTTAAAGCAAATGGTAGTGCTTTAAAATGACCTGATTATGCTGAAAGACAAAAGTTAAGGCTATTCCATTGAAATAAATAATAGTGCTTCTTCATTTCAATGGTTGCATGATGGTACTCCTGTTTATCACTCCTATAAATCCAGTGGTGGGCTTTACAAGTTTGCATATATTTTATGTTGAACTTAAGGGAAACTATATATTCAAACTACAGTTCATTTTTGTCTCTGTACAAACATGGACCATTAGACACACATCATTTAAATTTTCAACAGCTCCATGGAAACTGAATGCAAGCCCCACCTTTTCTGTTGTAACTCATTTAGCTATACACATCAATGAAAGAAACAGAACTTCAGGTTTCAGAATATACAGATATAACAAGGAGGGCATAGACTTTACCTGCACCAGTTGAATGAGAATCGCAAAATTTACTTCTCAGCAATTGCCTTCGCTGTTCAGGAGTATCATTCCCAAAAGCAGAACCCTGTAAAGAACTGTATAACAATCCTATATTCATGGCACTATGAACCTCGTCATATTCTTTTCGAGTTCTTAGAGCATCCTCAATAACTTCCACTCCAAAATGAGGATCTAAAAGGTTCAACAGATATGAACACCCGAGCACATCAGAATCCTTCAAAACTGACTTCTCCATCACCGTCTTTGCAATACTTGCAATAAGATTATCCTTTGGAACAATATTATTATTGGCAAGCCAGTACAGAATGGCAGCTGCTGCACGTGCATGTGGAGCAGAACATTCCTTTGCAAAGATGGGAAAGTTAATATCTGACATTCCATTTAGGTCAACTGAATCTGTTTTGTTTATTTCTAGAAGCCACGGAAGTTGCAAAGCAGCAAAAGACAAAAACCGTTTATTCTCGTGTAGAAGTGCTTCCCAATTGAACTGCCCATTGCAATTAAACTTTTCTGTGCAATTGGAAAGAGCATCTTTTAAAATCTTACAAACTTCTTCTTCATGTTGAGCTCCTTGAATGATTTCAGTGTACCCTCTTTCAGTGTTTTCCATTAAATCTATGATCTGTTCCTTATTTTTAGTGGGAAAGGATGCAATAAATTCTTCTTGATCAGATGATGTTGGTACTTTCTTCCCAAGCACCTTTCCTAAGTCCTCACATTGGTTTGCTAAGTCAATCTCTTTCCAAGCATGAAGCAACTCACCAACTGATTCTTCATCACAGTGGCTTAGAGCAAAACCAAGAAGTTCTTTGCGAGACTGCAAATCCATTTTGTCAAGGTCAGGTCCTCGTCCTAGAGCAGCACATAAATCCCAAATTGGCCCATGGTCTTTCCTCACCAAAGCAAGACAAAGTTCCACAGCTAACTGAAGATCTCCTGTTGCTCCAGCTTCCCTTGCAATTGCTGCTTCTACGACCGCAATATCATCTGGGGAAGTCAATCCTAAAAGTCTTGCAACCTCAATGAGATCTTCCACTTTCAGATAGAACCCTGTTTGACTCATAATAGCCATTTTAACTATATCCATTGGATCTCTAATCTGCCTAAACTGCATAGGTAGTAGAGTAACACCTAACCTGGGAAGTTTAACAGTAATAGCATCTATTACATCAGCTTCCGCCTTGACTTGTTTACTATTTGGCAAAAGGTCTAAACACTCCTTAGCTTTCCATACCTGTAGACAGCAACACGACTATGAATATCAGCACATGCGTGTGGAGAAAAATATATACATTCATTCTGACATAGAAATTTGTCTTTTGACCAAGAACTTGAACTTGAAGGAAAAAGTAATATTCAAAACAGAATATTATCATTCAGATCCCCATAGTGAAATAGCGTCTGGTCAGAAAAACACTTATAACACAGCCCATGACAAAGCAGAAAATAAACTGAGGCGCCACTCAAATCAGGCAAGGATGAGTAAAATGTTCAAATTACAAACAATGTTACCAGATATTTAGTCAAATGATGTGACTAAATATTCAATAGCTTATGTTGCAATTAATTCAATGGCTAACTAACTCTGTAGTTATTTCCCCATATGCCGAAAACTATGCAATAGATTAAAGAACCTTAAACATGAGATGATTAAAGCATCAATTACAATTTACTCATAATCCAACTATAAGAATTCTTAGGCTTCATTATATGCAAAAATTGCCCTCAATCATCACACAGGGCACAAAATGCACTGAAATGTATAGCGTTATTTAAACAGTATTGAAGAATACTATATAAGCAGGAAAAAGCATCTGCCTCGTTTAAAGAATTGAGAAAATACACTACCAAAAGAGAAAAAGAAAAAATTTCAAAAATGATCACAAATAAACCAAAGCAATCAAGACGGGTAAAGAACAAATATGAGGCAATGCATTACCAAGCAGTGCCTAAAACTATCTTTATCCATGCCTACATAAAGACATCAAAAAATAAGTGCACAAAGAGGCTAAAAACGTCTCTAAAGCTTCACAGAGCGCACTGTATAATGTAGATAAGACCAAGGAGAAAATACCACAGCCACCTAGCATCAGGTTGTGACCTCTTTGAAAATTCCCAGGACAGATGACTGTTACATATAACCTAAGTTACCGATACAGGTACGGATACGAGAATCGGATACGGGGATACGGCAATTCTTTTTGGGGGGGTTTGGATACAGCTGGATACGGCTGTACAAAAATATATATAAAAATTTATAAACATATAGACATATAAGCAAAATTAACCACATATTATGCATAGAAGAAACATAATAAGTTAAATAACCACAAAACATACTAATAATTCAATGCCAAATATCATAATATTCAATTGTCGAAACTTAGATTAGTCTTATTTATTATTACAAGTACATGATGCAAATGTTACAACTTACCAGTATGGACAAAAATAAAGACAAAAGAAAATCCCCTCTGCGCAGTTTGGTGAAGATTACAATGAGATGACCTGGTGTTAAATCAAACTTAAGAGTATGCCCTGTTCTCTTCTTTGAGCTTATTCACGAGTTAAGCTTTTGTATTATACCTGTGCAAATGATCTCACCATATGTACTACACAGAAAGAGTCCTGGAGAACCATATTTTTGGAACATAAAGGATAAGCAAAACAGGACATAATTGATTTCAACCTCTCCCTCATCTTGATCATGTTACAGACATTTATTTACTTTGTTTTGGCAAGGCTGAAACGCGATCCAATAACTGGAAGACTTGCTGACTTGCTCTGGCAACCTTTACAGCTTCTGTATAAGTTAAATAACCACAAAACATACAAATAATTCAATGCCAAATATCATATTATTCAATTGTTGAACTTAGATTAGTCTTATTAGTTATTACAAGTACATAGTGCAAATGTTACAATCTATGGACAAAAATACGGACAAGAAAATGCACTATCTGCAGTTTGGTGAAGATTACAATGAGATGCCCTGGTATTAGATCAACTTAAGACTATGGCCTGTTCTCTTCTTTGAGCTTATTCACCAGTTGAGCTTTCGTATTATTAATTATACCTGGGCAACTGATCTTACTGTATGTACTGCACAAAAAGAGTCCTGGAGAACCATATTTTTGGAACATAAAGGATAAGCCAAAAAAAAACATTATTGATTTCAACCTCTCCCTCATCTTGATCATGTTACAGACATTTATTTCCTTTATTTTGGCAAGGCTGAATCATGATCCAATAACTGGAAGACTTGCTGACTTGCTCTGGCAACCTTCATAGCTGTTGTATACAGCCCTAATAAAGAAGATACAGATGAATTGATTGAGGCTCACGTTTTGAAAACACAGCCAGCCATTGAAACTGCAGATAGGTTTTCATACTTTATTTTGTTTTTAATTGTTTTTTGAAGTTCGTGTTTCACTTTTTATTAGGCAAAATTGCAAAAAAATAAAAAAAAACTGCTGGATATACAAGGGATACGGGCAGGATACGTCCTGCCCCCTGCGGATACGGGCAGGATACGTCCCAAAACGTATCCGGGCATATCCGCAGGGGACAGGATGTATCCTGCCCGTATCCCCCTGCGTATCAAACCCGTATCCATATCGTATCCGTATCCGGGACCCTATACAGCAGTATCCGGTAACGTAGCATATAACCAATACTGAATGTCTACTAGAGGTACCTTAAGTACTCCTTTACTACATACAAGACGTCTTAAACTTGACTGAAATTTTGGACTGTTCCATGTGAGTGAAAAATTCCATGTAGTAGTATTTACCATGTAATTAACTTTAACTGGCAAGTAAAAGCCTTATCATGCATAAAATATATCCCCTTGGTACCATGAATCAAGCATCAAGCGGAGTCATCAAAAAACAATAATGCTGTATGATTCCTCAAACCCGGAGTGCTTTAATTATTGACATAACAGCATAAATGCTTCCGAGAAGCTTTTCTAGATTAATTACTGTAATTTTCTGGTTTACGCTGCCTGTGAAGGTGTATAAAATTATCATAAGAGATTTTTTAAACAAAAGAAAAAACTTCTGCCATGAGAGAGAACAAGAGAGGGACTTTAGTTAAATTACGAAAATAGATGTGTTAGTTTGATTTCTTTTGTATCTACAACATTACTTGATACCCAAAAGTCAAAAGCTCTTCTCTTTGTCTTTGACAACCCTGAATCTATTTGACATTGTTCTCTCTCAATTCCTACTCAATAGTATAGCAAACCAAGATAAAAGTCTAAACATATTGGATCAGAATTTGAATTCTTCATTCCAAACATTTTGATCTATAGTGTCAACTTATTCTCAAGTGCCACAAAAAAATAAAAATTCAATATCAAATCAAAATTTCTCCCTGAAATGCATCCACATTGAAGACTGCACATGAACAATATCTTCTTTTGGCAATAAGCTGCGGCATTCACAAGAGAAGATACTGAATAATACTAACATGCAAAAAAGGCAATACATGCGACTCACTAGCTTAAAGTAAGCAATCCCTATATTACAAAAGCATGCAAAGAAAGCTGTACAGGACTGCTCACTAATCTGAAGTACACAATACTCATATTATTACTAAACTATATTATAGATGCATGGTCCAAAAGCATACTTCAGAGGAATCCAAAGTTGAAGCTGAGAAAAAATATTCACGTGCTGCTTGAATGACAAGTGTCTCTGCTTTCTCCACCGCTAAAGCTGTAGTTGGTATCCCCTTTAAATAATTTCTTGCCAAAGAAAACTTTCCAGCTTTTAGTAACCCTCTACAAAACTCCATCAACATATATTCAGTGTCCAGGAAAGGGAATGCTTTTTCCTGGAAATACTGCATATCACGCCACATGATAGCCCAATCGCTATCTGTTCTTCCCTGCTGACGCCGCCCAAACTTGGAAAGAAGTAATCGAAGTAGCTGTTTGACTCCCTTTTCATCCATGTGAGCTCCAAGAAAAAATTTAATTGGTTTTGCAACCTGAATAATACATACGAGAAAACATTAGAACCTTAATCTGCATAATACGTCCAGCACAAATGCTAGATTATTTGTTCATGTTGAAGGCATCTATGATGTAACTATAGCATTCACTATGTGAATTAATCATTATGCTATTGACCAATCACAAATTAGTATTTAAATATAAACCATTTATACTATAGTTAAAGAAAATTAATTCTATTATATTTACCTTGAAAATTGATTTATCTCACATGTTATAAGCTAAAACGTTTAAAGCCTTATTACAAGCTTTAGAAATTCCTAAAAACTAATGATGTCATTAAGGTACAGGCATATTTAATAAACATGCCGCGTACCCATACTTGCATGTGTAAACAATATTAATCATTATATAAATGTTAATATGTCCTCATCAATCGTCATCAATATGAGCAACTAACATTAATTTTGAAAATATTTTGAACTTCGAGATCACAATAAGATATTTAGTTGCGTTGGGCATAACACGTTGGGCCCATAGCATGTTGGAAATTATTGAATCATGAAAATAAGAAAGCAAATACTTTATATAACATATATACATTAAATTGACGTGACTTTTTTTTTTTTAAACTACCGTACCCCCCTATGCCTAATACTACATCTAAACACAGCCCTATCACACATCTATCGCCTCTTTTCACCCACCCTATCAATATTCCTATACCATGCCTATCAATTATATAGTGGTTGTCACCCAAGTGTCAAAACCATCATGATTCATGACTCCTAAGATGCAATTAAAAATAGCTTGACTTTTAGATTATTAATTTTTGTGGGATTTTACTTGTGTATGTTTAAGTCATCTCAAGATGACCTCCATGACTAGTCACTTAATGACATTTTTCTTCATGCATTTTTGGTAATAATCACAAGGCAAGGATACCCACTTAGCACACAAACACCTTAAGCATTTGTTAGTAAGGGGAGGAACCTAACTTTTATTATTGTGAAGATCAAACAGTGGTTAAAAAAAAAGCAAAGCAGATTTTTTTTAGTCGAGTTTTTCTCCCTTTAATCAAAAGGTTTTCAAATGTATCACACTAGTGCGTAGGCAGAAAGATATCAACCTCATATTTTAGTAAAGTATCCTTCCTGTTGCTGTTTCCACAAGCAAACAATTCCAATTGTGGGGCCCACTCTCCTACAATTTATTATTCTCCAGAAAACCCCCAACATCATTGTGACACTTACTGACATCCTCTCATAATCTCATGGCCAAAATTATCTAGACTTTGAGAACTAGCCACTCAAAAATATCAAACAAAATTGGAGAACCTGTTTCATATAATCAGAAAAAATAAATAAAAAAACAAATACAAAATCGACATGAACTAGCCACCATGCATATTGATATGGTTAATCTATCTTATGTGGATATGCACAAACAATAATGCCATAGCAAACTGCAACGCTACAGCATTAGAAGTCATTCTGCAACCTTGTTTTATTGGTATTCAATACATACATGCATGCCTTTATGTTAAGCATGGGCAGACGATCAAACAAGTCGATTAGCTACATATGCTAGAAAACATAAAAGAGAGAAAAAATCATCAGTGTAAGTATTAGATAAACAATTGTATAAGTATTAGATGCAAGATAAGTATAATAGTAAA
This sequence comes from Torreya grandis, assembly GCA_037957365.1. Lineage (NCBI taxonomy): Eukaryota > Viridiplantae > Streptophyta > Pinopsida > Cupressales > Taxaceae > Torreya > Torreya grandis. Next base: position 1,190,817 of record JARHVA010005050.1, on the reverse strand, counting down.
CACACATCACTTAAATAATTTACACTATATTCATAAATATCAGCCTCTTAGTGTGCTGTTTTCTATTCAATGCATGTACTATGCACGACACTACCTATAAATTTATGCATGATTATACGAACATCAATCTATCAAAACCTTAATAACTACATTTCAAGTGTAGAACTCTCACCCAAATTATGCAAACCCATGCACATGTGATAGCACATTTAGCATGATAATAAAAGATATTTTCAAGACAGTTGATGATTCAAATTCCAAAAGATTTCAGCATATCCAACTTGCATGGGACATTGGTTCAGCTATAAACAAAATATCATGAAGAATCGTCACACTTTCCAAAATTAGGATGAACTAAACATAGGCTGCTTTCTAAAACATGCTTGAGCAATTTTCTTTTCCCTCAGTTAGCTTTGAGGCAGACACTTAACAGCTCGTTTTTTATCTGGGGCCATTTTATCTTCCAAATCATTAACCAGAAGCAAGACAAATTGGATATCAGATCTGCAAGCAAACAAAGATGCATGGCAAATGCAAAAATTATAATTGCTAATTTCTTCACAAAAGGATGTCAAAGATTTTGAACTATCAGAAGATGAATTTTGGAAGCACATAAACTCACCCCCACCTTTGGTGCCCCACCAGGCAGCACCTTCTACTAGTCATTTTAATCCTACTTTGCTATAGACATTTTTCCCATCATAATAAATATTTTGACTATAATATGGATGTAGTGTTCAGAATTTTCATTTGATACATGCCATAAATGCTATATGAATCACTTTGATTAAACTATTCATTTTTTCATTATTAATCAACAATACATTTAATAATTAAAATGATGAACCAGCTGATCATCTCGCCAATGCTGCGGTTGGCCTAAAATCTTAGAGGTGCTCCTTGAAACTAATGCTCCTCCCTTCTTAAATGGCAAGCTCAAAGCATTATTAGACAATGATGCAAAAAAATCCTTCGCATGCCTCATAATCTCTACTCATCATTAGTAAGCACTGGGCGAAGAAATAAGTGCCTTGAGGCATTAATGAGCAAAATTCATGCCAAGTTTTGGCATGCGGTTGACGGGACTGGGATTCAACAGTTGGCTGCTACTCTGCCTCGTGTGGAGACCTATAAACCCCACCATCCTCCCCTGCCTTTGCCATTTTTGGCATGCAGTGGAAGGATCGCCGGGCTGTCAAGGCGCTCCACAGGTATGCATTTTGGTTTTTGGTCTCCCTCTTGCTCTTCTTTCCTAGATTTTTGGGTGAAAATCTGCATCAGCTTCTCTACTTTGAGGCTTGCTCTGTCTTGGCTTCGCATTTACGTTGATAATCTCTTTGGAAGTCCTCCTTGGAGTTCTGCCATCTCTCAGGGATTAGTCTGCATTATTTTGTCAAGATGGTCTGAGTTTGTCATTCTTTTGAAGAATTGTTTCGTGCTCATTTTGGCTTTGCTGTTCTCAGGGTTCTCTCAAGACTTCTCTTTGCAGAGCATTCACCTCATGCCATTAACGTTGTCTTTGACCTGTTCTCAATTTTTTCATTGATCTGACAGCATATTACTGAGAATCTTTTGTCCATTTTCTATGCTTGCCCAGGGCTACTGGTCTTTCAGAATGGCAGCTAAAAACAATGAGACTGAGGGTGCAGGTCCATCCATCAGGACTGAGCAAAGTCAGGGCAAGGAATCTTCACTAAATATTGTGAAGAAGATGAACAGAGATATGATCCATCGTTACTCCTTGGAGGATGTTTATACCTCTTTTTTGGGTCTGGTGAACGCCTTAAAGCTCAGGCAGCACCTAAATGCAGGGGTTTTGTTGGACAAATCCACTAGAATCACTGCTAAGGAGGCTCTGAACTTTTGGAAGGCTGCTTTTATTGAAGGGGTCAAGGATGAAAAACTACTTGAATGGACTGTAACTAATCTTTTTCTGGCTCAGCTTGCAGCTCGCATGGATGAAAGGGCTTTAGTTGATTGTATTCTTCAAGCCTTGAAAAATCCCGGGAAATCAACCCTCAGGCTGGATACTCTGAAATTTGATCTATTAATTGGTGTTCAGATGGTGTTGTTCGGTGCTAGCAACACGCATGCCATACATGAAGACGTTGAGCAACTTGGTTTCAGTCTTGGTTGTTGCCTGGAACAGGTATGGCAGTTGATGAAATCGCAAAGAGCCAAAAGCTGGATGCAATTTGAGCAAATTGGAGATCAACACTTCTGCTTTCACTGCTTCTCAGTTGGTTGAGTCCTTTGCTGCGTTGATGATCAAGAAAGAAGAACAGGAGCGAGGCCCTTTTGTCATGGTGTCTGATTCAAGTGATAATGCTGCTGCTTAGAATTATGTAGTTTGTTGTTTTCTGCTTATGTTTCTAAACCTCATAGAGCCTCCAGTAGGTGGTGGCAAACTATTTAAATCTTTTGTACCTGATTATTCAGGGTTTTTTATTATTATCATAATAGAGAAGCTTTAACCCATTTTTTTGACTTATAAAAAATTTAAAATGAATCCCCAATAGTTGATTTACAAATCATTTTTATGCCTATATGAGGATGTTCGATGCTTCTAAGGTATATGTAGATTAGAAGATGTTCTTGTCTAGACCATGCAAGGTCCGAGGTATCTTTACGTCTTTGGGGTGAATGGGCACAAGACATGGCAGAATGTGATGAGTACACACAAGAATCTTCCACACTCGAATAAAAATTAGTATGATATCATAGTCACCGCATTTGGCAAATTCCAAGGATTTAGTTCGGAATTCGCCGAACTTAAAAAAAAATTATCAAATTCGTTGAGATTCGCCTACAAATTTGGGATAAATTTATACGGTGAATTTAATCAAAAAAAATCACAGAAATCATTGAAAACCGTTGAGATTCGTTGAAAATAAAAATCACGATTCCGGTCGATGCTATTACATGTTATTTCCTTTCACTGCACTCGTGGCTTGTGTTTCACTAGTTCGAGTCTCGACGGCATTAAGGTTCGTGGCATTCGACGGTGTTAGGGTTCACGACATTCGATGGCATTAGGGTTCACGACATTCGACGACATTAGGGTTCACGGATTCGACGACGTTAGGGTTCACGGCAATAGTCAACTCTGCTATAGTCTCCAACTCCAAGCAAGACTCAATCTTACAGCGGCCCACAACTACAGCCCACAGGTATGTAAACAGTAAGTCTGTGAGAGATGCAAACCATTTCCATCAATCGTTTCAAACATGGTCACATGGACAGTGTTCTTGTGGAGATTATTGGTGATGCTCACTGCTCAGTGAAGAAAGTTCTGAACACAACAATTGCACTTTAAAATTGTAGACTGTGTAATATATTGTTGTAGACTATGTAATTGTTGACTGGTTTGGAGTCTTGGACATGTTATTTATATGAAATGTGATGTTTCTTGAATGGAGGGTTGATATATTTAAAAAAATAAGTATATTTATATTAGCCGAATTTAATCACGAATTTAATCTCAAATTTTTTTGTTCCGAATTTTTTCCGATTTTTTTCCTTGGCGAATTCAAACATGAATTCGAATGCGGTGACTATGTATGATACTGTATTGAAAGTGAAACTACAACCCTATTGAGCAGCCATGGTAAATTATTCACACGTCAAATGCGGTGACTATGTATGATACTGTATTGAAAGTGAAACTACAACCCTATTGAGCAGCCATGGTAAATTATTCACACGTCAAATGCAGTGATTATGTATGATACTGTATTGAAAGTGAAACTACAACCCTATTGAGCAGCCATGGTAAATTATTCACACGTTGGGCCAAAAAGTGACTTCTAAGAAAGTTACCAGATTTGCACAGCTACCTTTTGGATAAAAAATTGCAGAAAAATTCAATTTGCAAAAAGTGGATGAATTTGGAACCTAATCTTAGCACCGAGGATCAACATCAACAACCAACGGGAATCTCACCCAAAATTTTGAAAATGAGATTCTTCACATCTTGCCCATTGAACAAATCAACCCTTGATGAGAAACATTAAGAATCAGAAATTTTCAGTCATAACTTACGAAAAATTTTAACTTTTTGGTGGTTGGGTGGATGGGGACTTGCCATTCTTGAAATTTGGAAGGAGATGGAGAGCAAAATCCCTACCATTCCCCCATAATTCACACCGGCCACATATCAAGGAGCTTGAATAAAAACTTTGGGTCAGCTGTTAGGGGAGATTTTAGACATCATATGGTAAAATCCTGGGTTCAAAGCCAAGTGTGTTAATCGGCTAAGGGCTTGGAGTCAATTATTGCTCATTTTGGCCCATTTTCATGCCCAAAACTTACACATTTTTCTGTTTTTATTCATGTGTTTATTAAAATTCCTAGTTGGTTTTGGTGAACTTTGTGAGAGTATTTTGTTGTGCATATCCTGGCCTCTTCTTAATTCAGATGGAAGTGCTTAATTTTTATCATTATTCCTTCTCCAATTGCTATATTTTTTTTAATCCCTTCTATTTGTGAGATTGTGATAGATTGGTGAGGGTTGAAAGATAAAATGGAAAGGAAGAAGGAGTTTCAATGCAGAATTTATATGTATGGGCATTTTTCTCTTCCATGTGCTATCAAAAAAACATTAACAGCAGAGAGGTTTTTGTGTGCCTAAATCCCTTCAGGGACATATGGGTGACTGTGATAAAGCAAGTATATATAGAAGGGGTTAAATAATATAAGGTTTATATAAAATAGTATAAATCTATGTTTCCAGGAAATGGAAATAAAAACAGGCACAGAAACAGTTACGAAATGTGGAAATGCACATTTTCAAAAACCCTTGGTTTGGAAACGTCCATACTATATACTATAAAAAATGTAAATATATAATACATTTCTATTTATATATATAAAAACAATGTGTACTACTCATTTTCAGTCCATAAAAAGATAAAACACTTAAAAAGTACTCTGCTAGGACAGAAGATAGAGTATTTAGACCCAATACTCTCTTTCAAACTGATATGCTGCTCCAAGGGAAATGAATAAACTAGTAAATTGATTAATTTCTCCAAGCTTTGAGACCGAATGGTAGATAGTTTAGACAATCGATTTCTCCAATCTTTGAGACCAAATGGTAGATAGTTGAGACCATGCTATTTTACTTGAGGACCCTCATTTGTGTGCCTTAATAGTCCTTTAATGATGCAATTAGCTTTCAGACTGTAGAATGGTTAGAATGTATAGCATTACATCAACAATGGAAGCAAGGATAGTCAAGTTTCTGTTCATGACTTCCCAGCAACTGGAACTGCAGCATTAATCCCAAAGCACTTCAAGGCAGAACCATTGAGGTTTATCACCCCAGTGCAATGGTTTAGGGTGTTGCTTAAACCTCACTAGTAGATCTGCAATTCCTGATCTTAAGGTTAGAATTAAAACCTTAGGAATAGTGACAGGAGAAGATTTTCTTACTAAGCCAGACTGAGCTTGGCTCCCAAAAGTGGTGGCAATGATACCTAAGTGGAAGCATTGAGGTCTCTGTTTAACCATGCAAGTTAGGAGTTCGTAATAGACCTGCCCTCGTCACCTGGGCTAGATCCTGACATTGGAGCGTTGATACATTCAAGACTACACTGAATTTGCATAGGTGAAACCAATTTGAGTGTGTTTATGTAGATTTTAGATAGTGTATTCTAGAATATTAGGGTTTTTAAAATGTATTGGCTGCTTTTTTTTTTTTTTTGACTTGGTCAACTGTTTTTTCCACTGGAAACATCCCAGAAACGCCTGGGTACATGACGGAAACATTCGGACAGTTTCCGGATGTTACCGGCACATGCCCATGCGTTTCTGATACGTTTCCAGAATGTTTCCGTACCGGAAATGTTTCCAGGGCTGAAAAGGCAGGGCGCTGGGACATTTCCCTGCAACGTAGGTATAAGTAATATATTAACAAATAATAATATAAAGGGAGGTGACTTTTCAAACCTCATATCTCTAATTCTATATAAAGGATAGGGATGAGGAAGGAAATCACAAGCATCCTGGGACAAATATAACAAGAAGATGGAGTTTTCAGATAATTACGTTTTTCCAAGTGAATAGACAAGTCAACAAAGTGATTATTTTATTCAGGGTAAAGTAGCATTTCATTTTGGTATCAGAACTGGCTTAAGGTTAATGTTTCGAAAGTGATTACAAAAACAAGCAATGTCCAACAGCTGTGAATCTGTCATCTGTAATGATTTGTGCCTTTTGTTGTTCTCTATCTCAGATAAGTCATAAAAAGTCTCAAAGCTTTTGCCTGGGTTTTTCATCGCAATTCTTAGAAAGTTCCTTTGTAAAATGTCGAATTGGTAGCAGGACAGAATAACAATCCCAGAGATCTTGGGTAACTATTTGGCTCAACTCCATTACTGCAAGTGCTGGATTAAACCAATTATTACTGGAAATAACATCCACCATAGCCTGAAGATTACAGTAATTTGAATTTTGAATTAGTCTTCGATTAAGTAAATACCCAAATAAGATAGTCTACATCATCCTGCTTACTTTCAGTGGTGCCACAACAACTTCATCATTAATATTATCATGGAGAAAGTAATCAAGATAACTCTCAACAAGAAATTGATCATGTGTGAACTTCTTGTAATATTCTTTACAAGGCGTCTGGCACAAAATTATACATTTACTAGCATTATCAAGCAGAGGCCTACTGGCACACCCATCATTTGGAGAACACCAGTAACAGGATAGTCAATGTGAGCATTGTCCATCCATCATAGACTGTGTACCCATGACCACAACCACGTGCAGACAAAGACAAACTCCAGCTCATCAAGTTGCTTGCAACACTCACCTAAATTTCCCCTGCACTAAACAACTGAGTTTCAACTTCTTGTTCTACTAAACTGAGACCACCATGTAGATACACAAATCCATTACACAATGCATGGCTCAAAGTAGGTTCTTTAACTTTTGCAATGAAAGGTGCTAAATCTTCTTTAGTACATTGAAGGGATTAGGATCTTTCACCACCATCTCCATTTCAATAAGTTGCCAAATTAAGAGCAGTAACATGTGCATGTTTTTGTGTTTTCAAAAACACTAGATCCGGTTTGCCTCCCTTGGCATGCTGGACTAATGTTGCCTTGGTCATTGCCTGTATTCAAGCTTCAAAGGTGGCTGTATCAACACCCTTCATGTGAATATCTACTGGTACAGGATGGAATCCAAGTGGAAAACAAAAAAGCCGATGAGCAGCAGCACCAATCCACTCACTGAGATCTTTAGCATTTGCAAACTAAGTTACCGATTCTGGTTCAGTTCAGGTTCAAAGAACATGGTTCACCCGTACGGCAATTTATTTATTTTTGGCCTTGGGTACGGCTTGGGTACAGCAGTACAAAAAATATATAAAAATAAATAATATTAAAATTCTAGCCTAATAAATAGGAAATTAGTGACATTAACCGCATAGCATGCATATGGGCTCCTCAATCAGCATAGGACAATGATTAAAATGTTGTTTGATGAAGCTTCAACCCTAGATCAGCAATGGAAAGTAAGTATAAAATCAGAAAATGAGGGGTAAGTGCTTTTGCTTTTGTGTTTTGCTTTTATGTTTTGTGTTCTTTTATTTTATGTTTTTGTGTTTTTTTACATAAGTTTTAGGGTTCGCAATGTGTTTTTTATTTTTATTTTTTATTTTTAATCTCTAATATTGAGAAAAAATAAGAAAAAGAATTTTAAAAAAATATGTTTTAGACCTCCGGTTCTGCCCAGATTCATCCTGAGTGACCTAATTTCACCCGGATTCTTCTGCAAAAAAACCCAAATGAACCCAGGCCATATTTAGGGCAGTACCGAACCCATCAGGGTTCTTCTACAAACTGGGACGAATCGGTATCTTAGTTTGCAAGCGAAGTAAAAAGAGCTGCAATGTGAATATGGTTTTAAAATTCACTTGAAATATATCTCAGTCTAGAAACAAATGAGATCTCCAATCTCTTGGGCAGAAAGATCATATACCAATCCCAAGCTAAATCTTTCTTATCAATTTTGGTCGAGATGTCATTTGGAATGTAACTTTAAATTGCTAGGAGTGGGGTTTGAACACTCAAAACGCATTTATAGTCCATTTTTCACAGGTTAAGAGCTTTCTTCGTTAACTGAGCCCATCCTCATTTTAGGACAATCTCAAAAAGTGCTCTCACGAGGCGGCCTGCACTGAGTAATGTACACCATATCAGATGTAAGAGATAGCCCTTCGAGCTTAAGCTGTGAAATGAATGCCTGGAGCAAAACATTGATATTGGCACTTGGCTCCTCGAGACTCTTCTTCACAGGAATAGGAACACAGCCTAAGAGCTTTGCAAGTTCCATCATCTTAGTGACATAAGGGTGTAATGTGTTGGTTAGGGGAACATAGTGTTTGGAAGTTGGTGTTATAAGGAGTCTTGTGGTACTCCACAATGTTAAAAAGGGTGAAACTCACTGCTGAGTACGAACAAGGTAGGTTAGAGAATGGTATAATAATAATATATTAAATAAGTAAACAGAGACAAAACAATAATTAAAAAAATCTCCAAAGAAAATGTCTCAAACCTTACTTGTACTTCCTTTATCGCTAATGGCAAAAAGAAAAAACTTTTTTCATAAACCTATATTGGCTAAAAACTAAATAAAAAGCTTTATTTAGTATTAAAGTTGGTATTAGCATTGTAGAATACCGCAAATGCCAAGATGTCGTGTATACTGATTATTAATTTATTTAAAGGAATTAAATTTGATATTATTTTTCAAATGAATATTTTGGCTTGTTTATGTAGAAAGACTTGTAGAAGCATGTTATTGTTCTTCACGGAGAAGCATATTGTTACTCCCCAAGGATGGAAATGACTCCCATAAGGGGGAGTAGTTTTGGTAAAACCGTAAACATGTTAGTATATTTTAATTTATAATATTTTATTTTTTTAAATGTTATGAAAGATATGCATAGAAGGTGCACGTAATTATATGAAATATATTTTGTTCATTTGAACGATACTAAACCTTATAAAATGATTACTGATGTTTTGTTTTCACAATGGTGTGATGTGATAATACTGTGTATGAAGAATGAAGAATGGATGAATACATTGTTGTATTTTACAATAAATGTGTTTGTGAACAATTTTCCACACAGGATTGAACGTCAGTGTGCAATTGGGTTGCGATTGTTATATATTGGGGTTGAATGCCAGTGTGTAACTGGATTGTAATCATTGTATGTTGGAATTTGTATTATGAACTTTGGCAAGGTCAAGGAAGATCTGGGATGTTTGAATTGATGAAAAGGCTTATGCAGAGACTGAAGAAAGACATAGGATGGAGTTCTTAAAGGTTGTGTCATTGGTATGGGGCTTATCAGAGTGTGTCCGACCAAGGGCACAAAGGGCACCTTGGAAGTGTTTGACCAGGCTTACCGTGGACAAAGTTTTGGATATTACATACCCCTTGCAGGAAGCATTACATGTTTAACTCCATGACTGATATCAGATTGCTGATTCTTTTCATAATTTGATAAGTCTTAGTTCTCTTTTTTAATTTTTCTCAAATCTTTGTGTTCAATGAACAATTATTTTATATTATTAATATTTTCGTGGGATTTTATACTCGTGTATATTTTAGTCATTAGCCAAATGACCTCCATGAGTCAGCTTGAAAGAGAGCGAATCATTACCCAAATGACATCTTTCCTCATGTATTTTTGGTAATAATCACAAGGCAAGGGAACCCACTTTAGCACATAAGCATCGTAAGCATTTGTTTGTATGGGAGGAGGAATCATGAATGTAATTCACCACTTTGGGCTTCTCACCCTCTAGCCACTTTCCAAAGTGGTAAGAAGCCCAAGTTAGAAGGTGAGAAGCCCAAACTGCTGAATTCCTCCCCCCTACTAACAAATGCTTACGGTGCTTGTGTGCTAAAGTGGGTCCCCTTGCCTTGTGAGTATTGCCAAAAATACATAAGGAAATTTTTTATTTGGGTAATGAATCCTCATGGAGGTCATTTGGGTAATGACTAAAACACAAACGAATATAAAATCCCACAAAAATATTAGTAATCTAATTAAAATGCTCGTAGAAGCTTTCAACTTAACATAAAATGATTATTATGTTTAATTAAAATAGAACCATGTATTTAGAAGAATATTTCTTACATCAGAAAACAAATTTATATCAAATTGTTTTTGATTATGTGGCATATGCAATCAATCTTGATGCGAGATAGCAAGAAGAGTTACTTATGGGAAACTCTCTATATTTTGACTTCATGTGAATTTAATAAGGAAAGTGTTGCATGCACATAGCATGACTGTTGGGGATGCCCATCTTGTCAATATCGAAGACCTCCGATAATGAATTGCATCCAATGCTTTATGTGTGTCATTAACATTTAGATTCGATATATCAATATGACCATTGAATTTGGTATCTCCAAGTAAAAACTACTTGTAAAGATAATAGATTTATATGCAACTAAAGATAGTTGTATTTAAGAGAGGAGATAATGTTGTGTCTAATACCCTTTAGCAACATAAGGGTGATTGTAATAAAGCAAGTATAGATAAAAAGGGTTCAAATAATTTAAGGTTTATATTAAATTGTATAAATAATATACAACAATAAATAATAAATAATAAATAATAAATAATTGATAATAATATAAAGGGAGGTTACTTTGCAAAGTTCACATCTCTAATTCTGTTTAAAGGGTAAGTATTAGGTTGAGAAAGAAAATCACAAACAGCCTGGGACAAATATAACAAGAAGATGGAGTTTTCAAATAATAAAGTTTCTTCAAGTGTATAGACAAGTTAAGAAAGTGATTATTTAATTTGAGATGAAGTAGCATTTCAAAGGTTGTTAATCTTAGTGCTTTCCCTTAGTATCTTGGCTTGGGGAGAGGAGATTAATCCTCACGACCAATTTGAAGATGGCATTTAGTTCTTGGTATTTGAATGGAAACGGGATTACCTCAAGCCCGTGTGATTTATGGAGAATAGTTTTAGGAATGGAATGCTATTCTTCCATTCCCAAATTACTGGCTAATTTGTGCGTTCTCTTGGTGATTCTGGTGTCTTACTTCATAGAAAATATAATGTAAATGGATTGTTTCTCTTGGTGCATTTTGGTGTGTTACTTCTTAGAATATATAACGTAAATGGAATAAACAATCCCTTTGTGTACTTCCACAAGGGCGATCTCATACACCAAAATGGTTTCTCGCTTGGTGGTGACCTCAAAAACTACCTTTAACTTTTACCATTTTACTATGCATCAAGTAGCATATGATGGCACAAAGAAGGATTTATCGTCATTTTTCTAATAGTCTACTATCTTACAATGTAAACAAAATGGAAGCTCACAGTGACATCCAGTAAGTTAAGCATTTATTTGTAAAATTGTGTAACAATTAGAAATTCTTCAGCAGCATGTACTTCTATGTAATGAACATATCACCAGCAGTCTAGACTCTAAATTTACTGGCAACTGTGTCATTCACATGAGCATTCCCCTTAAGGAAATCAGCTATCAAAAGTAAACAAATTCAGGTGCACTATAACACACCATTCTTATCCGGTCTGGATCGGCTTTTACATTCTTACAAAGAAATGAAGCTGTGCTTTCCACATGAATTATGTTGTAAGTAAATTAACATGAACATACAACCATCTTTATTTTGTAGTTAATCAATAGTTTGAATACCTTCCATTAACAAAGTTAAGTCGAACAACAATGGTAAAGATCAATATGGCTCTTCAACTTCACAGTCTGAAAAAATTACATGCATAACTGGCCAGTATCCAAATTAGATGTTGACAATCTTATTCAGAAATAACCCTGTTCATCAATCCAAAGGAGCCATTTATAGTTAGCTAGGATAAAAAGTACATACCTGATAATGTGCCAAAAGCCTTCCCGCTTCAACATGACCCTCGGCCAGTCTCAATCTCTTCTCCAGCTTTTCATGAACTTCCACCCTTCTCTCTTCCCCATCACAGATATCATGATTTCTGTTGATGACTGAATGACTATAATCCTCTTCATCTAAAAACACTGGACTCATGACAAGCTTTGGACTTGATGATACACTACCAGAAGACTGTCCAAGCGCTCTTCCCAGGCTTTTTCTAAAGCCTTGTCTAGAACTAAAATCATCATAACTAACAGAGGAATGTTTGCCTTTCAATCCATTCCTTGCAAGCTTCAATAACAAATAAGCCATTAGACCCCACTTATCAGTGCATGTACAATTATAGACACAGTGCAGGCCTACCTCTATCATTTCAGTTTCATCCTTGAAAAACCAATTCACATTTGCACCTTTGCATCCCTCCTCTATAACCACAGAGCAGAGTTCCAATTGATTATCCTCGGCGATTTCTTTCAACCATCTAACTATATATGTCTCTGAATGCACTGCAGAGGCAAACAAAGTCACTGATTGATCATTTAGAGAATCTCCTTTCACAATCATATTCTCTGTGCCATGCTTCCGATGCATGAACGGAATGGCCAGCTCCCTTAATCTTTCTATTACTGCAGTTTCACTAACTCCACTGAGCATTATCTTGAACTTTTCGTAGTTACCAAGCTGTTCCCAAGTACTAAGACTTAAATTCTGGTCCCTGTCAGCAATTTCAATACCAGAAAATACAACGTGATATAAATCAGAGATATCTTCAAAAAGAGATCTCAATTCCACAATTCCTTTGCAATGACCAATGTCAACCAAAGAAAGAGAATTCTCCAATTGCCCACTCACTTTGTCTATAGCCCTTGCTCGTTCTTTGTACCATTCAACAATTTCCATAGCAGATGGCCAGGCCAGTCCACAATGTAATTTCACCATATTTTCTGTACTCGTCTTAAGATCAATGTCACCATGTTGTCCTTGTATATAACTCTCAATGAAGGAAATTGTTTCTGGATTCTCAACCCAATCATCATCCCTACATGCCACTGCAATTTTTGGTGGAGATAATCCAGGCAGCAACTGACCATAATTGTGGACAGGAATGGTTTCAGGAAATGCACTTACAATATGCAAGATGAAGGGCGCTAACGAATAGGTATGCCGCTTGAAAAGTAAGTTCAAAGCCCCAATTTTTCCACTTTCTGCAAGTTTAATGGCTATTTTATTGAGAGGTGTTCTGCGGAATGCTGCATAGTCCTGCGAATAAAACCTGCAGCAGATACTACAATCTATTTAGCAACCAAATAAATTATTTGCAAAAATTCCTTCTAAATGCAACAAAAATCAAAGAAATGTTCAAAATGCATGAATTTTAGCTAGAAAATATCAGAGGTTTATGTCGTCACCTTGTAACGCCTAAGGCATGCCTTAAAATAAAATAACCAAAAAGAAATATTTGAAATAGTATCAAAGACACATTCTCTCATAAAAAACCATCTCCATGTCTGTAGTGAGTGGACAATTTAAACAACACTGCTAAAGCAACATTACCGACTAGGCTAGAGACTATAGAAGACAAAATAATATTATCATGTACCTGCTCAATTTTCACCCCAATAGGGGTTCTACAATGGAGTATCTTTGGTGGGCTTATTTTTAGCGAATGATAATTGAACACATACTGTTTACCAGAAATGCGCTACCATTTTCTGATTGCTACCATTCTGATTGCTAACAATTTTTCAATTCAAATAAATGGGGTTTAACGTGACATAACATCACATTCCTCTCCTGTGACTTATTTTAACTGTTGATGTCTGACAAGCCCACCGTTTAAACAAATAGTAATATAACTGAAAACTGCCTGCACCATCTTCAAAGTAATCCTTTGCTTTGGGTTTAAGTAATATGAGAGACAGTGAAAAGGTGAAAGAAGAGGCTATGGATGGAACATTCTGTTTTGTTTTCATGAAAAAGATAAGAATGCAGAAGAAACAAAGAAATAAATTATATTAATGTCCACAGATGACCAAAAGTAGGTCAAAGGGACTCGAGGATGCAGCAGTTAATAATAGAAAGTTCTAGGAAGAGAGAATCCTAGAAGCCAAATAAAGGAATAAAAGTATATAAGACAAAATAAAGCAGTATGCCCCTAACATAGGTGATAATGAAATCAACACAAATTGCAATGGAGGGTGAACAAGAGCCCCCAAAAGCATGTGCTGATGAAGAGAAAAATTAGACTGTGCACATGGAAAAATTATGCTCAGTAGCATGCATCCAAATGCACATGCTTGCACAAAAGTGACTAGCATTTTATATACTTATTTATCACTCTCAGTAACTGATTCTGCCCAAAAGATTGTCCCCAACTGCCACCTGGATCAAGATATAAAATACCCAATGTGAGGTTTTAATTTATAATTAATATTGTTGTTATGTGATATGATTTCGGGATTCAACTGCATGGTTTCAAGTCAACCTATGTTGGCCCATAATTAATATTGTTGTGTTAACCACTTGGGAAGTTAAGTGGGCAAGGAGTAGATTTAAAAATAGGTTATTTTGTTAATGTTAAATGTAGATCTAAGGAGAAAGAATACGGGAGCGCTGCCAGGGTTTGCATGCATGTCAAGTAAAATTTCAAGGTATTCATTGTGATTTTTTCACAAAGGATTTTTCCGGAAGAGACTTTGTGAACTCCATTGGAGTCTAAGGGAGGGGAAAGCAATGGAAGAAGAGAACGGGGGTTCAAAAGACCTCTAGGTCTTTTTCACCAAGTGGCTATAAGGGGTAAGAATGGGAATGAAGCAAAAATAAATAATATCACACCTAAATGCAAAAGGCAAATAGAAGGAATCCATGCCTCGAAGGCTGAGGAATGTCAGCCTGGAAGCAAGAGAGAACTACAAGATTTTAGAACTAGATTTGAAACAACTTGACAAATAGCATCCTTCGTTTGGAAACGAGAGGATTAATATGCAGTTTCCTTGGCATGCAACTAACAATCGAGGATCTGAACGTTTGGCAAAGAAATGTTGGAAACCCAAGAAAGGTACGTGATCAAATCTTGTCACAGGGGATACTTCATAGTAATATTTGCTAATGAAGAGGACTGCAAAAAAATCTTTCAGAGAGGACTGTAGTTTTCTGCAATGCGGGTTTATTTATTTAGCATTAGTATCTTGGCTTTAAACCCACATAGGAGATGTCATCAAGGGAAACAGTTTAGATCCAGTTCAATACTTTACTCCACGAACTGTGATCAAATTATGTCATTTAAATGGCAAAAGACTTCATGGGAAGTTTCATCCGCATATCAAAATCCACAATAGCAAAGGCGGCATCAAACTATGCAGAATATACATTGAGCTGGAATTGGACCAACCTCTTCCAGAGGATTTAACACTAAAAGTTGGGGAATTAAAATGGGATTGGCCTGTTGATTATACATGTATTCCTTTTAGATGACACGGGTGCCAGCTGTACGGCCACCTGGCACGAGACTGTCTGATGGTTGCAAAGCCTAAAACTCTGACCCAAACAAATATCACATAACAGAATAAGGAAGATGGCTCCCAGAAGCCAAAAAGAAAACATGTTACTAAAAGATAGGGTGCCATAAATGCTAAGGAGGTCAAGCCACAACTAGATTCTCAACATAAGCAAAATCCTTTCAAGAACATTGACTCCGAAGAAGAGAAAGAGATACTGGAAAATTATGCTTTCGAACATGAAATTGACCAACTTTCTTGAAGAAAATTGTAATGCTGCTAATGAAAGATCGACTTGTGAGGTAATGCAGACCAACTCTCAAGATAGCATTCTTCAAAAGGATCTTGCTTTTGATATTGATTTGGAGGATTGGGAGCCTCCCCAGTTCTAGAAGTTCTACCAGATGATTGTTGTGACATGCAACTAGCTTAAGAAGAAAGCAGAAAAAGCCAAAGATAAAGCAGAGCTGCTATTGAAAGACAAAGAAAAGGACAAAAAAGGTAGGGAGTCTATGAGCTCGATAATGTAGTTCGCTAATGAAAAAAGGCTTGTGATGCAGGGAAGGGCAAGACAGATTGTAAGGCAATGACTGTCCAACTCTAGAGTATGGCAGATTTTTCCAATGGTTCACAACCTTTCTTAGAGGAGGTACTCAGCAAGAGCAACAAATGTGTTTAATTAAAGTCATATCTTGAAATATAAGGGGAATGCATGCCCCTACAACATTAAGCATGATAAAGGTTTAATAGATTCTGCAATCCCAGACATTTTATGATGCAAGAGACGAGGTTTTACATGGACCATATTGGTGGAAGGATCAAAAATCTCTGGAACAAAGCTATGGCTGAGGGAATGGATGCATATGGTCAGGCAGGTGGCCTAGCTAATCTTTGCAATCCGTAAGAGGTTAATTGCACAAGGATAAATTCTACCAAAGATTGTATCACTTGTCATGTCCAAAGTAAATACTCCCCTCTTTTCTGTTGAATGATTTATATGGTCCTCGTGAAAAGAGACACGATTATAGCATTACAGGAATTGGAAGCTAACATCTAGAGTTTGGTCCCTATTAAAAAGATTGTCAAAGGAGACTTCAATACCAGGCTCAACACTTTCGAAAATGTTTTGAGTGGTGGAAGGAGGGAGATGGCATCCACTGCTCGAAGATGTCTAGACTGTCTAGGAAACTTCATATGGTGAAAGCAAAGTTGAATGATTGGAATAAGACCTTCAAGAACCTCGTTGAAATTTTTAAAAAAAACTGAGAATAAAGTTCTTCAAATTCAAGATAATATTCAAAAATTCGGTCTTTCTGAACATAAGAAGAAAGAAGGAAATGAGATTTTGAAGGGGCTTGAGGATCTGTATAGGAAAGAATATATTTTCTGGAAATACAGATCTCGAATAAAATGGTTCTGTGAAGGGGACCAGAAAACTAAGTCATTTCACCTTTCTACTCTTATGAAGAGGCAAAGGAATAAGATAACAAGAATAGAAAGCGATCAAGAAGTTGTCTTTGATAGCCCCAAGACTATCAACCAGGAGGTGGTGCATTTCTTTGAGGAACTCCTTACAAAAAAATTGGAAGCCAAGGAAGAAGCTCGATCTTGTCTTCTCTATAATATTCCCCTAAGATTTCTCCCACTCAAAATGCAGCTCTATTGACACCTGTTTTGGAGGAACAAGTCAAACAAGTTATTTTTGAGTTGTGAAGTGATAGTGCCCCTGGTCACGATGGTTTCCTTTCCCTTTTCTTTCAACATTTCGGGGATCTGGTAAATTTCAATGTTACTATGGCCCTAAACACAACTTTTTTTAACTCTGACCCCCAAAATTAGAGGACGCACGCAGGCCTGAAAATTTCAGACCTATTTCATCATGCAATACTTCTTACAAGATTATTTCCAAGGTAATGGCTACCCATTTGAGAATAATTTTGCCCGGTATTATTTCCCTATAGCAAGGGGGTTTGCAAAGGGCAAACAAATCCTTGATGGTATCACAGCAGTCCATGAAATCATTCATTCATTAGACTCTAATAAAATAAAAGGTTTGTTGTATAAACTCGACATCTCCAAGACCTATGACAGAGTGAAATGAGAAGTTTTAGACAAGGTCCTGGACCATTTTGGCTTCTCTTCGAATTGGAGAGAGTCAGTTAAGGACTGCAACTCTACTCCTAAGTTCTTGGTTTTGGTAAATCGTACCCCTCAAGGTTTTTTCACTTCTTCGAGAAACCTAAGACAAGGAGACCCCTTATCACCACATGTGTGCATCATTATGGCAAAGGCTTTGGGAAAAACTCTCAAGCAAGAGCACCGTAGGCATAATCTCAAGGAATCTTACAATACCGGAGAGGCATTTGCTCATATGCAGTTTGTGGATGACACTATTCTCTTTACATAGCCGACATTATCAGATTGCAGCAGCATTAAGGAGATTCTCATAAAGTATGAAGTGGCTCCTAGACAAAGGATTGATAAAAGGAAATCAAGGGCCTTTTTCGTGAATGTGTCTACGAATCTGCTTCGCTGTTTCTCTAGAATCCTTGGGTGTGAAAGAGCCTCCCTTGGTATTCTTATTTTTATAGGTAGAGTCAATCGCAGGTTGCAGGGATGGAAAGCGAAAATGTTATCTTTAGGAGACAGATTAACACTGTCCCAATCTGCCTTTCAGTCCATCCCAATCTAAGGGTTCTCTATTCTAAGAGCTCCTAACAAGGTACTTGACGAGATTGAAAAGAGAATTGGAACCTTCTTCTAGCAATGCACCGAAGAACAAAGGAAAATTCCAGTGGTCGCTTAAAAAAGGGTGTGTTTGCCAAAGGATTTGGTAGGAACAAGAATCGGGAATAGCTATCTAGCTAACTTGGCCCCAAGTGTTAAACTCTCTAGGAGAATGTTCAAGTAACAACAAAGAATATGGACCAAGATCTTGAAAAATAAATATTTGGGAAGTGCTGAAACAGAACGAATTTTCACTATCCTAAACCCCCTTCAAGGATCGGCTATCCAGAACAACATACACTGGTTTTTGTTCTGGAGAATAGGGGATGGCAGACGGGCTCTTTTTCAGGAACATGCTTGGTTTAATGATAATCCTCTGGCAGGGTAATAGGGTTGGAGGAGATTAAAACAGAAGCCTGTAGGCAATGGTTTGTCAAGGTAGAAGACTACTTGGATACATACAAGGTTGATAGGGTTCAAATAAGGGTATGGAAAGATATCAGACAACTGTCAGTTGAACAAAGTCCAAGGGTTTTAGAAAGTCCAAGGGAAATCAAGGGCCTTTTTTGTGAATGTGTCTAGAAAGGATCTTAGAAATATCAATAAAAAAGATGGTTCTTGAAAAGATGTATGTTTTTAGTAATCAAGCCAGCTGACTTGTCTCCGAGTTTTTAAGTGCATGTGTTCTCCATTGCATCCTTTCCAAGTATGGCTAGGGTATTGAGCTTTTTACTTTCTTAAAGCCTCTTTGGATGGCTTTATTCTACCTTTTACCCTTTTCCTCTTTCTTCTTTTTTGGGGGGCTCTATTTAGTTCACAAAGTTTATTTGTCTTTTCCTTGTTTTTTCTCTTTTTCCTTGCTTTTTCTTTTTTCTGTTTTTTAGTTTTTTCTTTCTTTCCAATTTTATTGTCGTGGGCTTTCTCTTGTGTTTCCTTAATTCTCTTATTTTTTGTTTTTTGTCTTTTTCTGTGGTGCTATCATTATCATTGCTTTGTAGGTTCCACTTTGTTTTCTGTTTTTATTTTTTCTCTCTATCCAATCTTTCTCTCGCTTTCTTCTTTAGGCTCTCCCAGTTTGCTTTCTCTGACAGCAAGATGGCACACTTTCTTGCTTTCATGATCTGCTCTCCTCTCCTTTTATCTCGCACCTTATTGTCTTATTTAAGCATCTTGCTTTCTCCTCTTCATCCTCGATCTTCTGCCAGTATGCCATCTTCATTGCCGCTTTGCCTACGTATGTTTGGTCTGGTTGTCTACACCTACAGTTCTTTTATGGTTTTCTTGCTTCTTGTAGACTATTAGTTCAACATGCAGGTATATATGATTGATATCTCGAACTCTTCTTAGTTCGAGGAATACCAGTTCTATTATAGTGCTTCAGATTATGTACTTTTGGAAGCCACACAGATGTTTGCAGAAGATGTGATAAGTGATCGAGGCCTTGCTAATGAAATACCTATGCTGCTAGTTTTTATTGTCCAGACAGAATATAATTTTCTTTTCCATGACAGATCTCGAGAGCCTCATGCACCCAGAAGCAACATTCAAAGCGAGTTTGAAGTTGAAAAGTGGTGGTCTTTGTGATTGTCATTTTCTGCTTGTTGCCACCCCTCTTATTCTCATGGCATGGGAGAGGGGTCTCTCCAACGATAGCATGAGGCTCAAAGGCACCATTTGTCTGCTACAACTCTAATTTTAGTGAAAGCATGGAGCGTCCTACATCTACACAGCTGTATCCCCCACACTGTACTCCTCTACTAGCAAGCTATGATGAGACTTACTCCCAAGGCACCTCTCCCAGGCAAATGAATCAATCATGGAAAGAAGACTTGAGCAAAGAGAGATCTTGGCTTATTTGTAACATCAAAAATATTAATAGCAGGAAAAGGCCAGAAATAATGCAAGATAATCCAAAGAATGAGGATAGAACAAACAAGAAAATGCGAACTGAAGACCCTTAATATGAACCACACTATTTCTTGCGAAATTTGATGAGAGGGAAGGAGGATGTCGACTAGAGATGAGTGGAAAAACCTTTCACAACACAACAAAACAATGGAGAATTGTCGGAATATGCACTCTCCCTCCTTCGCCTTGACCCAGCCAAATGCTAAATACCGCGAAAGAAATCCTCTGAGACTGCCATGCAATGGCAGCCCACCACTACGTAAGAAGACCTCTAATGAGCAAGGCGAGCATTTAAAGAAGGATGGCAATGAATGCTCACAAGTTAACAAGCACTAGTAAAGTTATTAATTAGCTATTAGTTAAACATTAACTAATGGTCGGTCATCAACCTTCCCAACTAATGTAACTTCTTTTATGCTTAATAAAAGATGGACACACACAAGTCAGTGTGTCATATGCCAGAATTTGGAAACAGTCCTATGGAATGGGATTACTCTTCTTCTTTGGAATGTGTGGAAGGAAGGAAATATAAGAATTTTTTCAGCAGGAAACTAGGGCTTTCTCTTTTGTTTAGGAAATGATAAAGAGGAACATTGCTGAATCAATCGAGTACAAAATTAAAATCTCTCAGAATCTGTGTGCACAATGGGTTAATCTTACAACAAGTTTACCTATTAATCTGGACAGTCATCAAATGGATGATTTTAAACCAAGGAGGAAATCTAAAGGTGAAGGTAAATGGTCAATCCCTCCATGTGGCTTTGAGAAGTCGAATACTAATGGAGCATCTAGAAGAAATCCAGGTCAAGCAAGCATGGGTGGAATAGGCAGACTATCGGATGGATCAGTGATCTTTCTCTTTTCTGAAAGACTGAATTATGCACAACAAATAATTTCGCTGAAATTAAGGCAGTTTTTAGAGGTTTACAAGAAGCAATTAAAGTTGGGTGGGAAAAGATTCAAGTGGAATATGATTCTCTAATAATTATTAACCTGTTATCCAATTCTTCATTGCAGAAGGGCAAGAATTGGCAAATAGCTAGAGAGCTGGACAAAATTCACCAGTTGAAAGTTACTTTTCAAGAGATATATTTCACCCATGTTCTTCGACAACAAAATAAAGTCGTTGATGCTTCAGTTAATTGGGCTTTGGATAATCATAACATTGTCTGCTATGGTCCACCACCTATATGGTGGCCCACAAAGCTCCAAGAAGATATCCAACAGAGTCTAGATTTTGATTGACTTCCTATATATGGCTAATGTGAATAGATATGTTTCCTATGCCAAGGCCTGGACTAATAGTTTTTATGCCTAGCATGGTAGAATTTGTATATTTGAATTACTCTTTGAATTAATATAATTTTTCTCTCATTTTTTTTATTTTTATTTTTTAAGTGTTTCATATGCCTTCCATTTCTCTTCATCCTTTCAATGATTGTGTCTGCTAACATTGGCATCAGATTAGGTGATCGGGAAAGCCCTAGGAGAAGGGTACGAACAAAGATGAGGAGGCTCAAGGACACCCTAGGTAGATTGTTGAGGTACAACCTATAGATTTGAAGAGTTGCATTGTTCAGAGCATCATGTTAGGGCACGGGAGAAACAAACAATAAAGATTCATGGGAGGAAGTGAAGCAGGGGCATCCAAGGAATCGTGCAATCTTGCATCAACCAAAAAATAGATTGGTGTGTTTGTTTTTGTTCGTTTGTTTGTTGTTATGGCATGGTGAAGATGAAGGGATAAAATGTATAGGTTGTGGGTCAATGGAAAAAAGGTCATCAAGAATGTCCCTAATCCTAAATGTGATTGCATATTTGGATTCCTTTCAAAAAGTTATGCAATTTCAAAAACAAATCGTCTCAATCGGAAGCCGCATGCAAAAGTTATGGTAGTTTGAAGCGGCTCTGAAGTTCCATAAAAAAATAGCACCAAAGTTACACACCCAACTCCAAAGTCCCATACAAAACTGGCTACGAAGTCACTCAGCTAGCTCCAGAGATGGCATACGAGAAGTCCCAAAAACAATTTCTGATGTTTTTTTGGAATAACCTTGTAAATCTATGCATGCTTAATTTTTCCTATTGTTAGTAGGACATTTTTCTATGCATATCTTGGGCCTAGCTGTCAATGACATCCTACAGAAAAGAAGGAAACTGAAAACTGTCAAATCTTGGGCAGAACTGTCAATGACACTCAGAGGTGATGAAAGTAATGGCCCAAAATGATAAATGGGCAGATCGTGTGCATTTTTATGAGCTCATGCAAGCTGAAGGGACACTCCTAGAAACTAGGGAAGTCAGAGAAATATTCCTAGAGGACAAAGGAGTCAGTTTTTTAAGAAAAGAAGACAGAAAGAAAAGCTCGAGGAAGAGAGAGTTAGAAAGGAGCAGAACTCTCCAAGAGCAAAATAGTTGTTTCAGTCCAGGAGGGATTCTATGAGAGTCTAGATCTTCTTCATTTATTGTAATAATCCTACATAGGTATTTGTGAGAGTGTAAGGGTGAGTATGTGAATTTAGTTCTTTGTAACTTGTTTATGAAATCAATAAATATGATGTGTTAAGTTTGTAAAGACTAAGAGTAATGTGCTCAGGTGTGCCCATGAGAGAGTATCCTGCCCAAGCAACACAGAATTAAAGGGTGACCTTAATTGGTTACCCTTTTTGTGCATGCACCAGGGAGGAAACCAATCGATTTTCGGAATCATGTTCTGATTTTCAATCACGTTTTGCAAACCACAACACACCAGGAGGACAATCATACACATTAATAGCCATAAATTGTCATTTCCTTACCAATTTCTAAGAAGAAAAGACTGGTACATACCAGAGTGCCCAAGCTAGGGCATGGCGAGTTGCAGACAAGCTTTGCAGACTCAAATTCATGATTTTTTAGGAGTTTTGCAGTCGATTTGAAGACAAATCAAGATTTTTAAGGCACAGCAGAAGGAGATCCAATTCTGTTACGATTTTTATCAGACCAACGGAAAGTGCAGAAGTTTGCTCTTTAAAGGCATAAAGACCTGCACATGACGCTAGGGCACAGTCATGATTTTCATCACAAGACGTTTTTGCAAAGAGTTGCAGTCGTGGCAGAGGGGACGAGCCACAGGTCTTGAAGAGCATTGTGATTCAAGGTAATACAGACCAGTTAAAAATTTTAGACCAGTACGCAGATTTCCAAATCTATACGTAGATTTCTAGACCTGTACATAGACTTTCAGACCTGTATGCAGACTTTTAGATCTGTACACAAACTGACATATTTTTGCACACTCCACGTTGTGATTCCCATTAGGAGTGACGAAGTGTACATATAAACACAATTTCCAGACTTTGCATTTTTTTTGCGTTGATTTACAGGTTAGAGGTTGGTCAACATCCGTGTGAGTAATGGCCAATATTCAAAACTTGGTTATGTCAGATGCACAAAAATTGACTGGTCGAAACTACAAAGTCTGGAGTGATAAGATTTTAGCAATTGCGGAATATTGTGATTGTGCCAAAATTTATTTCAACAAGGAATCAAGAACTGCAACAAATTTTGCCGATTATTACAAATGTCATAAGGAGGCTCTTCTACTATTGAAGTTATTTGTTTCAGATGATTTGATACCTGAGATCTGAAACACCATTGTGTCAAGTGTGTTTTGGACCAAACTTGAACACAAGTATCAAACTTTGAAGAAAAGCAAGGTCATGTACCTGAAGAATCTGCTATTTTCTGCAAAGATGACTGAGGATTGACCCTATCGAAACATCTTCTTCGGATGAAAGATCTTCGAGACTAACTACCATAAACAAAAAGGTGGATGATAAAGAACTGGTTTCTCTTGTTTTGAACAACTTGACACCCAGCTATGAATATTTTATGGAGGCTTTACACTTGATGATAGAAACCATGTCCCTAATATTTGATCAAGTTGGTTCCTATATGTTGTAGAAGGATCATCGAAGTACTAGGTGAAATGCTTTTACTGTCATAAAGTTGGGCATGTCTAAAGGATTGTTAGATGCAACAGTATGCTCTTTCCCAACAAAGTAGTCAGGTGGCAAATGTAGTCACATGTGAAGAAGAGCGGGTTTCTAAGGAAGAGTGTGCCCTCGTGGCATTATACTTGAACAAAAGTGCTACCAATTGTTGGTTCGTTGATTCCGGCATATCCAGACATTTCACGTGTTGTAAGGCTTGGTATGTCAAATATACTACAAGTACAAACTTTTTTTATTCAATTTTATTCATCGATGGTCAGTCAGATGTAGTAGAACGGATAGGAGATATTTGCATAGTGTTGAATAATGCTAAAAAAATCATAGTGAAGAATGTTAGCTATGTTCCTAACATAAATTAAAATATCTATTAGTTAGTTAACAAAAAAAATCAACATTGTTGTACATTTTTTTGGGAAACAGTGTATTATGTCTAATGTAAAAAAGGGCAAAGTAATAGCCCTCGGTATTGGGCAAGGTTGCTTGCATAGTCTTGTTGACCATACCATAATCAACTTTAATGCACGTGTGAAGAGAGACTCCACTATACAAGATGTGTTGGAGGATGAAATTTCTCATAAGATTGTTGACCCTGCTCCAATCAACTTACATGCACTAGTTGAGGGAATATTCACTATAAATAATGTGTAGAAGAATTCAATTACTTAATCAAATGCACAGTTAGTTGTGCAGAAGGATGAAATGCCTCATTCAAGGGCATTGGCTCAAAGGACCAGAAACAAGGTCGTTAATTCAATAGAGCATGGTCATTTTGCTCTCGCTTGAGACATTTTTATGGTACTTGAACTACTAGTTAAACAACCCATTGGATGCAATTAGGTGGACAAAGTTCCTATGCGGAGTTGGTTTTTACTACTACTCCATAGTAGCGCAATTTGGTTTTTTGAACAGATACTTCGACGAGGTCTACATGGTGCACCCTGAAGGTTTTCGAGTATCTAGTAGTGATCCTCTGGTTTGCAGGTTGATTAAGTCGCTATACAAACGTAAGCAAGCTCGACAAGCTTGGTATATTTTGTTAGATCATTATCTCGAAGATTCTAGACTCAGAACTATGGAAGTCAGGGTGAAGTTATCAGCCAATGATGACTCATCACCGATCAATGAATCACCCTAAAGAGGATTGGTGGACAGCTTGATATATCTTATGTCCACAAGACCGAATCTTTGTTTTGTTGTTAGCTATCATTTTTTGTTTTTGTCTTACACCAAAGTTCATACATTGGACAACAACAAAATGTCAAAGGACTACGGATTTCAAGTTGATATCTAAAGTAGTAAAGAGCAATATGTAAATGTAATGACTAAACTCTTTGGTCCCACTTTCTTTGTAAAATTTTGGAACAAATTTGGAGTAGTCTCCGATTTAGTCATTAAGGGAAAAATTGTTAATTAATTATCAGTTAAACATTAACTACTAGTCAGTTATCAACCTTCAAAATTGATGTAACTTCTTTTGTGCTTAATAAAAGACGAACACACAAGTGTGTGTGTCTTATGCCTTCCATTTCTCTTCATCCTTTCAGCATTTATATCTACTAACATCTATGCGACCATTATTGACGCTATCAATAATTTGGGTAGCAATATACAAGCTTTGATCCACATGATGCTTAAAACGATGGAGGACCACAATAAAATGCAAGTGCAATTCTTCAAGAATTGATGTGATTTTATGAATATTAAAATCAATTCAATGCATGAAAGCTCCAATAAGCTTGATGAAATGGTGTGCATTGCCCATGAAAACATAAATACTAGTCATTATGAAGGCAAAGATAGATATGGATAAGAACCACCCATCTGAGTAATTCATTGGTGTTCTCAAAAATCTATCTTTTGAGGAATGCTTTCTTATTTTTAATAAAGTCGGAGACCTAGACTCGACTGTCTCTCTGTCTCCCATGCTTTTTGTTATTTGTTTCCTTTGTAATCAACTAAGATAATTTTTTACTCCCTCTCCATTTTGATATAATATGAAAAAAAAGTAGACCTTGGGAAGACGTTTAAAATAGGTTGGAGATTTTATGGCGAGTGTAGGTTATTAACTTACATGTTAGGAGTACCACCCATAGTTTTAAAACTTTGACTCAATAAAAGCTCAGCAGCCCAAAATTTTGACTCAGACTAGATGAATTAAAAATATATATAAATTCATAAAATAGACTTAAATTATATGCAAAATACTGTTAAAAAGTGTATGAAATGAATTTAGATAATGCATAGATATATTTTCTATTAGTTTAAGTCTTGTAATATCATGGCAGCTGAAAAAATACATAATATCCTTCAAATCCACTGATGATCACTTCACAGCAGCTGAAAAATTGTTCATATATCCTTCAAATTGATAGCAACGACAAAAATTGGAAAACAAAATATGTTAACAAGCGAATTTTTACCAAATTCGCAGTCTTTTTGGGGAAAAACTTGGTTACTCACTCGTCGAGGAAATTTGGCATGTGAGTTTTACAATTATAGTACTACCAATAAATTTGAGTAATTAATATAAACCTACATGTTGGTTAAAAGAGTTGGGATTTGCTTACATGTACTAAATCTTTTATAATTTTAAAAAAAGACACCTAACACATAAAATTCAAGCGAAATTTTTTTAACAATCATGAATTTATTCCCTATCGGGTTCCTTTGTAACAATTGGTGCAACTACTAGTCCTATAAACTCTATGAATAATAATGTGTTTTCTAATATCCTCCAATGGGCTTCAAAAAAATGAGCCCTTTAGAAGACGTGTTCGCCTCTGCCCTAGGGCTGCCACTATAGTTTCTTGGTGGCACTTCTCCCCATGGCGTTTGTGCCCACACGCAAGTTGTCGAGGGTCCTCTTCATGCTTCCTCCCATGGTGATCATGTTTGGGTTCATGTGCCTCCTTGTGTTGGTGCTTCTGCATCATAACCTGTTGATATTCAACCTTCTACTTTTGCTACCGTTGCCCTTCAGCGTAGCTTGGTACTTCTTCCTTCCCTTTCTCACCCTTCTCATGTTCTTTCTTTAATTCCTAGCATAAGAACTCAGCAGTCCTTCAAAAGCGCTTCAAAGTTGCCTTCCTCACCCTGCTACGCCCTTAACCTATAACATGTCTATGGATATGTGTGGCCGACTTATGGCCTACATAAGCATTTACCTTATCTTGTCACATTTCTCTATGTTCTCGTATTGTTAGTAGGATCAACCTATGGACCATGAATTAAGTAGACTATATATAAGAGGTAGTGGTTAGTGCTTGAAGATCATATCACAAATTTTGATCTTATTGCTTGATTGTGGAGGATGCCCCCTTGAAGTGGCTTAGTCTTATTTATCAAGTATTTTGTTTTGTTGTCAACTATTGGTGTGGATCTGTTTATTTTCCTCTTATTACTATGATATTTGTTGTTGATATGCTCTTGATATTCATATTGATGTGATTTATCTAAGTAATTTTATTACAAATGGTATCAGAGCTTTGATTTGGACAAGTTTTTGAAGCACAATTTTACCGGGTCTAGTATAATGATTGTTTTGTAAACTGAAGGATCGAAAAAACATAACTTGCGATCCAAGAGAAACTTATTTTTTCTCTTTGAGCAATCTTATTTGAGAGTGGTTTTTTTTTTTAAGTTTGGAAAAACATTTCACACTCTTGTGCAAAATGGTAGTCATCGGATTCGTCTCGGTGAGACAATAGCTAGATAAATAGATAGAGATTTTAATAATATCCACAAGACCAGAACAATCTATAAGACCTCGTGAACAAGAAGCATAACCAAGGGAGTGAAGAAGTTGTCAGATAAAGAGAAGATCCCAGCGGTTGGACCCTAGTTCAAAACCTTGCCATTCTTCTGCCTTTGAAGGTTCATTCTCCTACTATGAATCTTGGTCAGAAATTCTTTTTTTTCAATGCTTTATACATCAAATATAGTGCACATACGCACCCCCTATAAGTTGTCCAAGTATTTAGCTCATATGTCTTCATAAACAAGGCACTCCATGATATAGTGTCATTTTGTCTCAACCATACCTAATGCGTAAAAAAGACATATCCTCTCTTCCCACTTTTTTTTGGGGATCTTCCACCTACCCATCTCATAACAGAATTGGTGTGACCCAGCTCTCAATTGAGTTATGAGCATCTTCATTCTCCATTTGATTTTTGCCCCTATGTAGGTTTTTTGGTCATGTTCATAAGCGGGGTTGAATTCAGTCATTTAGTACTATTTTTTCCTCTTTATTTGATTTGTCCCCACTTAGTCTAAACTTCCCCCTCAATAGTTCTTTATTTCTGGATTAGTCGTTGGGCATTCATGTATGTTAATATCCCACTTATCCATCCATTTTTTGTTTTTTTCATCTACGTCCTCTTTCTTTTGTTCAACTTTTCTTTTATTACTGCCTTTGGCCACCTATCCTCCTTCATGCCCGTTATTTTCATTATGTAGCCTAGGATTCGTATCATAGCTACAACATTTATTGGAAAAATACCCGTTTCTGCTAGGACTATCTCGTATGAAATTGGTGCTTTAATCTTGAAGGTACTTGTGATTAAACATTTTTGAATTCTCTTAATTTGCCTCCACTTTGGCCCTAACATACCGCTAGCCCAAACTTGCCATCCATAGAGTCCATGTAGAACTATTAGTAGCCCAAACTTGCCATCCGTAGAGTCCCTGTGGAACTACTAGTAGCCCAAACAACACCCTAGTGGTCTTCCAATCCCACAAATCAGCATCTTTGCATTTGTTTTGAAGAGAGTATAGTGCTCTCCAACCCTCGGATTCTATTTGCTATGCACGCTTCCCAACTAAGCTTGATGTGAAATCAAGCCCTGGGTACTTTTTTTTGTATTTCGAGACTATCTCAAATATGAAGCTTATATGCTTCTTTTCTTTTCGACGAGAGAAGACTAGAATCTTAGTTTTGCTAGGATTGACTTGCCTCCCAACCTCTTTGCAAAAGAGTTCTAAGGCTTTCAGATGATCTCTTAGGCTTTGGGTGGTGGTTGTAATCAAAGTAAGATCATTTGCATATAGGAGTTTTATCACATAACTAGCTATGTTGATTCTGCCACACCGGAATCTCTCTCTATCCATTTTTTCAATTTGTCAATATAGAGACCTAATAGAGTGGGTGATAAAGGATATCCTTGTTTAACCTCTATGTCACTATTGAAGCTTTCTAATAATCCTATATGTATCCTAATCTTGGCTCTAACCTACTCATATAGCTAATGAGTTGTCCTATATTCTTTTGGAACACCAAGTTCCTCCATCCAGCCCCATAGCTTGTCTCTAGGGACCATGTCAAATGTTTTCTTGAAATTAACATAAGACTTATTCGCCTTTGTCATCCCATACAATCACAATGGTATGTCTCTGGTACACTTTTTTTCGAACCCAAAACCCTAAGCCCAAATTTCCAAGCACTATGTCGTAAAGCTCATGCATGGTTGATCCAAACACTAGAGGCCGTGAAAAAGGGCAAGCCACTCCAGGCAAAATGCCTAGCAAGGAAGATATGGAGTCGGAAACTTCGAACTTAGGGGTTTCTGAGTTGGTTAATCAACTCCATGTCAATGTGCAATGCTTGGCTTAAAAATAAGATCTAGATAGACTTAAAGGTGAAATGGACTCAATGAAAGGAATGTTGACCACTCTCAATACGATAGTGACAAATCGTTTGGCATCCTTGACTAATATACACACAATGCCACCATCCATTAACTCTCTGTCTGGCCATTCAGGTTCGCAAAACATGCAACCAAAAGTTGAAGTGTGCAAGTTCGATAGTAAGGATCCGGTCAGCTAGATCAATCAGATGGAAAATTTATTTTACTTAAATCAAACCCCATGTGCACAAAAGGTGGTCATGGCATCTCTATATTTGGAACCGAAGCAATTCATTTGGTATAGATGGTTATGCACTCAAAATAAAAAGAAGGGCTTTACGGTGACTTGGTTAGTGTTCATGAATGCGCTATAGATGCACTACCGCAACAGTGTAACAAAGAACTACTTTAGCAAATTAGCAAAGCTACAACAAACAAGGATTGTCAAGGATTATATTTAGCAATTCAAAAATTTGTCCTTACGAGTGGACAGCATAACAAAGGACATCCTAAATGTCTTTTTCTTGGGTGGGCTCAAGGATATCATCCAACTTGATGTTCCAATGTTTAATCCAAGTTCAGTATCGGATTCCATTGTTTTCACACGCAGGGCAGAGGAAAGAGATGTTGTCAAAAAGTGAGAATTCACTATTAGTAGAGAGCAGATTATTCCAACACAAGCATTCCCTCAACGTCCCAGATTGACTCCTTAACAAATTGAAGAGGAACAGGCCAAAGGTTTATGTTTCATTTGTGACAGCAAATACAACCAAGGACATAAATGTGTTCAAAAGAAATTGTTCTATAAGGTGTCAATCAAGAAGTGGATAAGGAAGTAGCAGACGAGGGTAAGGATGAGCCAAAGGTAGAATCAAAAGATACCCAACCAATTATATCATACCGTGCACTTTCAGGTATTAACACTCCACAAACCCTCAAGGTCATGGGTTTCCTCAAGAAACAAAAAGTAACAGTGTTGATTAACTCTACTAGTACACAACTTCATCAACAATAGGTTGTCGGCACGCTTGAACTATTATATTTACCTAGCTCCATAATTTCAAGTCATGATTGTAGATGGGGGCACAGTCAATTGTCTAAGTAAATGTCATAGTATCAAAATTGCTATGGAATGCTACAAGTTAGACTCTCTTATGTTTGCTATTCTCATGAGTGGGGCAAACATCATTTTGAGAGTCCAATGGCTCAAAACCTCAAGGACGATAGATATAAATTTATAGGAGTTGTTCATGTGCTTTCATTCTGAGGGCAGGACATTTGAACTACGTGGACTACGAGTAAAGTCTCCACCGCTGGTTAGTTCTCATTAGATGTAGAAGATTTTAATTAAAAGGTTGAAATAATTTGTAGCATGGTTGTTTTCCTTAGAAGTACAACCAACAAAGATGTCTACAGAGTTTGATCTACAAAAGATTGTTGATAACCACTCAACTGTATTTGGAGCAATGCCAAAAGGACTACCACCAACAAGGGAATATGATCATGACATTCGTTTGCTCCAAGGGAGTCAACCACCAAACATCAGACCATACAAGTACCCGTATGTCTAAAGAATGAAATTGAAAAAATGGTACAAAAGATGTTGGAGGCGAGTATTATTAGACAGCCAAAGTGCATCTTCATCCCTTGTGGTCATTGTGCATGAATGTACCTGGATTACAGAGAACTCAACAAGTACACCATCAAAGATAAGTTCCCTATTCTGGTAATTGATGATAGCTTTGTTGAAGGACTCCTTCCACTAGATGAGTTACATGGTGTTGTCTACTTTACAAAATTGAATCTTTGTTTTGTTTACCATCAAATTTGGATTAGAGATGAGGATATCCATAAGACAACTTTTGGAATTCATAAAGGCCATTATGAGTTTTTGGTAATGCCTTTTCGTCTCACAAATGCACCATCTACTTTTCAGAGTTTGATGAACACCGTCTTTAGGCCATTTTTGTAGAAAGTTGTGTTGGTATTTTTGATGGCATATTAATATATAGCGAGACATGGGAAGAACACTTGCAACATATGAATCAGGGACTGAAACAACATCAATTTGCAAAGCCTTCCAAGTGTGTTTTTTGAGTACAAGAGGTGGAGTACTTGGGTCACATTGTGTTGTATGAAGGGGTCAAAGTAGAACCTCACAAGATCATGATAAAATGGCCAGTTCAAAAAAACCTCAAGAACCTCTGAGAATTTTTGGGGCTAAGAGGTTAATATCATTGGTTTGTGAAAAATATCACCACATAACAGCACCACTCATAGCTTTGTTGAAGGACTCCTTCCATTGGAACGAAAAAACCACCAAGGCCTTTGAGAAACTGCACGAGGCCATGGGCACCACTCTAGTTTTGGCTACCCTAGATTTTTCAAAGCCTTTCAATAATGAATGTGATGCATCGTGCTATGGGAAGGGGGAAGTCCTCATACAGGAAAGGCGACCCCTTGGATTTGAGAATCGTCAGCTCAAGGGTAAGAATTTGCTTAATCCTATCTATGAGAAGGAGATGGTGGCTATTCTTCATGTAGTCAACCAATGGAGACCTTATCTAATGGGTAGACACTTTAGGGTGAACATTGATCATGATAATCCACAATATTTTTTGGAACCAAGGTTGTCATCTAAAGAACAAAAAAAATGGGTAACTAAAATGTTGGGATGACTTCGAAATCATATGTACAAAAACAAAAAATAATGCAGTAGCAGATGCACTATCCAAAAAAGGCGAATGCACAAAGGCATATTTATGCGCAATGTCCATATGACAGGCAAATTGGGTGGATGAGGCAAGATCAAAATGAGAGAACATGGATACACAATATGATTTAGAAGCTCATGCAAGAATCTAGTGCCTCAGACAAATTTGAGTGGAAAGGGAATGCTTTATGGTATAAAGATAGGTTGTACCTGTGCAATAATTATGCCCTCAAACACAAGATCCTTACAAAGCGCCATGAATCTCTAGTAAGCAGGGATTCAGGATTTTTGAAAACTTATCGTAGAATCAAACAAGTTTTTTTGAGAACAACTCAAGGGGGATATCCAAAAATTTGTGGTTGAATACATGGTTTGTCAGCAAAACAAGGGTGAGACAATTAAGACCCCATGTCTTTTGCAACCCTTGTCTACTCCTCACCAAAGGTGGGAGGAGGTTTTCATGGATTTCATAACAGAATTGTCTAGGTCGAACGGTAAGAATGTTATCGCGGTAATTGTGGATAGACTCATAAAAAATGCCCATTTTTGTGCCTTGTCATAGCCCTTTCTAGCCAATACAATAGCCGTTACTTTTTTGGATGCAATTCAAAAGCTACATGGGACCCCCAAGACCATATTAAGTGATCATGATCCTATCTTTACTAGTAAATTTTGGACTGATTTATTCTCATGTTTGAGTACTCAGTTGGCTCATAGCTCGTCCGATCATCCTCAATCTGATGGGCAACAGATGTGGTCAACAAATGCCTAGAGGATTATCTCTGTTGTTTTGCATCAAATAAACAAGAAAGATGCGTTCATTGGCTACCACTAGCAGAATGGTAGTATAACACTTCCTTCCATACCTCTTCCAAATGTCTCCATTTGTGGCACTATATGGGTACCAAGCCCCATCCACCACCTCATCTTCGGGTTGTTGAAGAACACATTCAACACCAGCAAGAGGTACTAGCTGGTCTAAGAGAGAATTTAGCAATAGCATATAATTGAATGAAGCAACAAGCGGATCAGCGCCTCAACGAGAGGTATTTCGAAGTGGGTTATAGGGTCTTTGTGCGCCTCCAACCATACAAGCAGTTGTCCTTGAAGCAACAAAAAAAAAATAAGCTTTCTCTTAATTATTATAGCCCTTATCAGATCCTGCAGGAAATTGGCAATGTCACATACAAGCTGGAGCTACCCAATCTACACGCATACATTCAGTATTTCATGTTTATTGCCTAAATAAGGTAATGGACAGAAAGTTTATGCGCAGACTGAGTTACTATAATTGGATGAAGAAGCCCGAGCCATTCTGAAACTCGAGGAGATCCTTCAGAAACACACTAAAATGCTGCAAACAAGGCAGATTAAGGAGTATTTCATCAAGAGAAAGAATTTGACCAACGACGATGCAACATAGGAGGATAAAGCATTCCTACAGTAGCATCTGGAGTTATTCAACATTAAGGGCAACGTTGTTTTGTAGGGGAGGGGCATGCTACGCACTTAACCTATAGCGTGTCTAGGGATATGTGTAACTGACCTATGGCCT
This sequence comes from Torreya grandis, assembly GCA_037957365.1. NCBI lineage: Eukaryota > Viridiplantae > Streptophyta > Pinopsida > Cupressales > Taxaceae > Torreya > Torreya grandis. Next base: position 1,156,876 of record JARHVA010005050.1, on the reverse strand, counting down.
ACATAAGCTTTTACCTTATCTTGTCACATTTCTCTATGTTCTCATATTGTTAGTAGGGTCGGCCTATGGAGTAACTATGGCTTAAAGAAATTATATGTAGAAGGTAGTGGTTAGGACTTGAGGATCATATTACAAATTTTGTTTTTATTGCATGGTTGGGAAGATTGCCCCCACGAAGTGGCTCGATCTTATTTATCAAGTATTATGCTCTATTGTCAACTATTGGTGTGCATCTACTTATTTTGCTCTTATTACTGCTCCTGATATTTATATTGATGTGATTTATCTAAGCAATTTCATTACATGGCCTTTGTCACTAATTCTTTCCAATATAAGGTTGCAACCAAATTCATGGTGGATAAGGCTAGTGTAACTACAAACTAGGTGAATTCATACATAATGCACGCCCTGATTTGCAGGGTTAATGGCTTTTGCCCTCAATTCACTAATCTTTCCATGTGGATTTCATCCTCTTGGAAACGCTTATTGTCACAAGATATTTTTATTTACCCATGTGCATGGGGTTTCTTCACTGCCGAATGTGATTTTGTTGAGGATATGGACCTCATCCTCCAATCCGGACCTTGGTTTTGGGGTGGAGTTCCTTGTGTATAAAGCCTCAATTCCCCTCTTTTGACCCCCCTCTAATGTCATTTCTTCTCCTGTGTGGATGAGGCTCCTGAACCTTCCCTTGTATTTTTGGAGTGCTCCTGTCTACAATCGATTGGGGATGCCCCGAGGAAATTCCACTTTTGCTCCAACATAACAACTCTCACACATATCACAATCTTGGCTTGACTGTGTGTCAAATGTGATGTTGCAAAAGGCTTGCTGGAAGAGATCTAGCTTAAGGTTGGGGACCAAGTTTGAAAATAAAAGTTAGACTATGAGCAAGTGGCCTTTCGTTGTAGATCATGTTTTGCCCATGGCTTTGGGCTGCTACCTAACCTAACAAGAAGGGAGAGAAGGCTATTGTTCCTTCACAACCCATGGATGGCGCAAGGAAAAAAGGTGGAAAACATCTACCCGCTTGGTAGCATGGGGTGGAAGCCCGCAACCATTTGGAACAAAGGATTTGGACACAAGGGGAGGTGTGGCTAGGTCTCTGGTCGAGGAAGCTCTAGTTATTACTGTTGTGTCAACAACTATGTCGGTCTCGGTCTTTGATCGGATCGTTGAGAGTTGGATGCCATTAAAGGAATGGCTCATGGTGGAGTTGAGGCTCCTTTGGATGGGGACCCTATTGAAATGGGCCCTTTGGACCCATCCCCCTTACTTCAAGAGACTCATGGTGATTTTGAGTATCCTTTGGAAGTTGCTTCCATTGGACACAACACTTTAAACCTGTTCCCCCTTCTTCGAAAGCCCACAGTGGGAATTTTTCCAGATCGGCCAATTGTTAATTTGCTCTCCTTTCCCTTTGCTTTTGTCACCCCTTCACGATCTTGTCAATTGGACTAGAATGCCCGAGTGTCCTCAGATCAAGGGTGGACCTAGGTCAAAAATCAAAAAAGGAGCATGGAAAATTTCCTTCTTCTAGTTGAATGACTCTCAAGTCAAACAAAAGATTTGGTTAACTTCACATTTGTTGGGCCTTGTTTTGAGTTTTGATGTTGCTTTCAGTTGGTGTATTCATGTTCTCCATTCATCATGTTTTTGTAGACATCTAAATTTGGTACAAGACTGTTTTCCACAATTTTTAATCCCCAATTTATCATATTTGACATTTGTTGTATTTGTGTATTTCTAAGAGTTCTTCGACCCCACCTTTGTCTCCATTTAGCCCTTGAGCCTTCAACCTAGGTGAGCGAGTCTGTACTAGGCAAACTCATCCCTTGTGCAAGTCTACCCCATCTACCTTTTGTGGGTCCTTTTGTTCATTGTTGTTGATCATGTGCCTTTAACTTAGCTCCTTATCATTTCTAAAATCGACCTATGCACACAACTTGTCCCAAAGTACCCTATATATACAAAGTTATACTAAACCATTTAGGGGTATCAAGGGGATCACTGAAAAGAAACAAAAAATTGAAAAGAATAGAAAAGTTTGATTATCAAGGTCAAGACCTAGAGTAAAGCCAGGGATCAAATATCATTATTCCTCCTATTTCAAGATGAGCTTCACTGAGTCATATCTTACACACTTGTGACAGAATTGTTTATCTTGGTCTCTCATCACCCTCTTGTATCAAATGAAGATATTAGGTTGCATGTAGTTGCATCATCACTTCTAGGGAAGAGGAGGTTCATTATCCTTGATTGAGCTATTCCATTTACACACACTCAAACTACGTGGAGGTCTGATCTAAGCATGCGGGATACATAGTTTGCAACGTCGCTTCGACAGTTTCCTAACTCCATACCCATTATTTCTTTGAGTGCCAAGCTAGGTTAAAGAGAAGGAATCAGCAATTCAACACATTATACCTAACAAATCAAAAAATCTCTAGCTCTACCAATTAGAGCACAATTGATTACTTCTCGTATTAGCAATTAAACACGGAATTATACCAGAATGATAAAGTAGCTAGAAACTTGAGACAGCAAAGAATTTGAGAGACAATACACACTCTTGTATTAAATACTACTAGAAGAAAATACAATAAGGAAGATGCCACTTCTTCCTCCACCTCAAAGGCTTGCCACACCTCAAGACCTTCTTCCCTCTCTCTCTTGCTCAACACAACAACTCTAAACCCTGAGTTGCTATCCCTCCTTGAATGCTTCAGCTGATCTCCTTGACCTTACACCTGTAGATCTCCTTGACCTTGCTTGCTTCAATGCTTTTACTTGCCTTAGAATTAATTACAATACATGCCTTATGGGTCTTTAAATAGAATCCCATGCTTACAAAAATAGAACTCTAACTACTAAAATTAGACACACAGCCCGCGACTTAAATTAGCCCCTTAGCATGCAAACACTCGGTTCAACTAACTGTTCGTACAACGAACAGTTCTGGACCGCACAGGCGACCGACGCCGGTCCCTGCTTGTCTGGTTCTGCCGACGTCGGCCGACTCCCTGCCGTCGCCGGTTTCCTTCTCCACTGTCTGTGACCGACGTCGGTCATGCTGCCGACGCCGGTTCCTCTGGTTCTTTAGCATCCTTCCTCTTGTGTCTGCAAACAGTTGAAGCTTTTAGCTCCACACCACAACAGGAGGTTCATTATCCTTGATTGAGCTATTCCATTTACACACTCAAACTACGTGGAGGTCTGATCTAAGCATGCGGGATACATAGTTTGCAACATCGCTTCGACAGTTTCCTAACTCCATACCCATTATTTCTTTGAGTGCCAAGCTAGGTTAAAGAGAAGGAATCAGCAATTCAACACATTATACCTAACAAATCAAAAAATCTAAGGTACAAGAATATCTAAAAACATGGGGCAAACCACTGATAGAAAAATCAGGTTTCACAACCCTCCACAAGACAGACTCGGCAGCACAAAGACAAACCTAGAAATTCAATGAATTCTACTTGACAAATCAAAAAATTGAAGTTACCAAAAGATATGAAAACATGGGGCAAACCAGCGACAGTAAATCAGGTTTCACAACCCTCCACAGGGCAGACTCAGTGGCTCAAAGACAAACCCAATGGTGGAAATCTGTCTAGCATAAATCTAACCAGGACGAACCCGCATAGAGTGCAATTCTATCTAGGAGGATCCATAGGTCAAATCATAGTTCAAGAGTAGTAACAATCAGCCTACATAGTCATATTCCGGATCTAGAATCTTGGATTTTTGTTACAAGGCGTGATCATTTCTTATCTTTTATACTTACATTGCATAGCCTTGTTCATTTATCGCTTTGTCTTGTTTCAAATATGAAAAATAAGATACAAAATAAAATTTAAGCAACACATATCATTGGTCACAATCGGCACAATCATGGTCACATTCGGTACAATGCCAGTCATACTCATCATAATCGTGACACACTGATCGCAAACAATGGGCGGTCTTGTCGCTCAAAGAGACAAACTTGTCGAGTAAGATGGATGGACTCGACAGATAGCGCACAAACTCTTCGATCGCAAGTCTCGATTAGTGACGCTCAAATCTGACCTAAAATTGCAATAAAATAAACAATTTATGAAAATCGAAAAAAGGACAAAAATTGGACAAAATCAAAGAATACCTCCGTCACAACATGACCAACCACAATCTCGGCACCAACATGATCCAACCCGCTGGGAACATCTCTTGGGTGCCATCACACTAGAATCAGAGCTCAAAATGCACTCGATCACAAAATTAGCAAATTTCAAATGATTTTCAAAAATATAATTATAAATTATAAAGACTTTTATTAAAAAATGCACTTTGTTATGTTTTGCACCTAAAAGTTTCAAAAGCAACACTATGCACATACTAATTCGACCAAGTTCCGGCAAACACAACCCTATACAACCGATCAAAGGACATTTCAAGCTTGTCGTAATTACCCACGCTACTATCTTGACAGGGGTTACACTTTCGAAAGCATTTACTATTCCTATTGGCATCTATTGACAACTTGGTAAAGACATTGTTCAATATTCAAAGGATATGCACTTGTAACTAACCCTAAAATTAAACAAATACAAAACCCTAATTCCTCTGAAAGGGCATGCTTGTTACCACATGCAATGACAAGAGATCATTTATTGTTGAGAGCGATATACCACTAGTTTCTAGTATACACCAACATGAGCAATCCCAACACAAGGTTGATTGCCATCACTTCCTTTTACGAAAACAAGACAAATTTATCAAGATACACGATCATACTTATACACGCTTCTCATTACCATATAGTACATTTTGCCCCATTATTAGGGGACAATATTCATTTAACAATCTTATCGAGATCATACCACACATTGGATCACATTACACAACCCTTTTACCCTCAAAACTTATTTTGTATACCTTACCACTTGGGGAAACACAATAATATACATCGAGCTTGAACATCAAATGATCATATACAGTTATTTATCCTTTCTAGGCCCACAAGGGCATATTACACATTGTCACTACTTGAGCATTATTGATACTAGCTCAATCGCTTAGACCATCACTACGTCAAATCAAGGCTCTTATACCCTAGGCACACTTTGTATTATGAATATCCTAGTGTCCTTTATCTTGTACATCAGTGTACGTGACACATGTCAGCCCATGAGGGCATCATACCCATACATACAATTCATAAATCATATTAATTCACATATCTACCTATGGGGGCATTGTACCCACACATATATGCAACTTTGACTATATGATATATCTAGTTGAGCCTCCACGAGCATTTCTATTCACCCTTTTAGGGTTACACAGAACATCCTAACAAACCCTCTCATACCAAACATTGAGCATCATTGTACCCCCTTGTATTGAGAATTGATCGATGACTATTTTTCCTATGCTACATGCATGACATGATTATCACTTATACTTTCAGTGTCGCTATTTTTTAAGATAAATGATTGTAACACAAGTTTTCATCTCTCACCGCAAACGGGGGCATATATCAAGGCATATTTTCAAAAAAAAAATTGGGCGAATTTGAGCAAACCAAATCGAACTTGAACAAAATTTATCTACTTCCTTCGACAAGAAGTGGATGGGGCCCTAGTAACTCCAAAAGAAGTGAATAGGAAAAAAAATTTATCAAGGTCAAGACCTAGAGTAGAGCCAAGCATCAAATATCATTATTCCTCCTACTTCAGTCGTATCTTACACACTTGCGATGGAGTTGTTTATCTTGGTCTTCATCACCCTTTTGTATTAAATGAAGGTATTGGGTTGCATGTAGTTGCATCATCACTTCTAAGGAAGAATAGGTTCATAATCCTTGCTCGAGCTATTCCATTTGCACGCTCAGAACTATGTGGAGATCTGATTTCAAGTGTGTGAGATATGTAGTTTGCAATGTCACTTCAGTGGTTCCCCGACTCCATAGCCCATTGTTTGTTTAAGTGCCAAGCTACGTCAAAGAGAAGGAACCAGCATTTCAGCATATTCTGCCCAACAAATAAAAAAGCAAAGGTACAAGGAGATCAAAAAATAGGAGGCGAACGAGAAACAGAAAAATCAAGTTTCACAACCCTACACAAAACAGACTCGATGAAACAAAGACAGACCCAGCAATGCGAATTTGTCTGGCATGAATCTGACCAGGACGAAACAGTGCACATCGAAATTATGTCTAGGAGGATCCAGAGGTAAAATCATAGTTCAGGAACAGTACACACTCCACATGCACAATCATATTCCATATCCAAAATCTCAGATTTTTGTCACAAGGTGTGATTGTTTCTTATCCTTTGTACTTACTTTGCATAGCCTAGTTTAGTTATCACTTTGTCTTGTTGCTATTATTTGTCAATTGGGTAGATATGAATTTAGTACTTTTAGAGTTATATTGTTAGATCTATTCATTGCAATCATTTATTCCTTATTTTGTATAAAACCAAGTTATTGCAAGTTAGTTTCTTTTATGTTTAATCCATGGGCGAGGGCCACAATAGAATCCCCTGTTTTGAAAATCAATATATAATGTGGCTTCTAGTCCAATGTCTTTTATGTTTAATCCATGGGCAAGGGCCACAATAGAATCCCCTGTTTTAAAAATCAATATATAATGTGGCTTCTAGTCCAATGTCTAATGCTTTTGCCTCAAGATGTTAAAAGTGTTCTTAGGGTGTAGGAAGAGGGAAAAGGAAGTTACAAAGTTCACCCTAAAAGCCTATTGCGAATCTCCACTCAATTTTATTAAAACTCCATCTCAAATAACAATGAATTTTCACCCATTCTTTAGGTTGTAATATATTTCACGCAGTTTGAGGAGCTTCAGGGCCCGAACATTGTTACCATGGCAGCCCGATAAGAATAATTTTTCCATTATCCCTACTCACTAATGCCAATCCCCTATCTTGTACAAAATAAACATTATGGATAGATTAGCCTACCTTGATCTCAACAGTTATTTAGTGTCAAGCCCTAGAATATGACTTTGTGAATAATGAACTCTTTTCACTAATGGAACTAAATAAGCTCAATGTGAATAAAAATAAGTTCATTCTAAAAGAATTATATAACACCAAAGTGTATTCTATAAAAACATGATGAAAATTACGCCATGCAAAGGCCAAATAATCCTTTAGAAGAACCGAAAAGCTTAAAGTGCCTTTCCAATAACATCAGCAGCAAGCAGAAGCAACACATGAGAAAAGTTCTATATAGGATCCACCCTAAGGATGTTTTTGAGTGGAGTAGCATCTCATCCACCCTCCAAGGTAGAGGCAAAAGTGGAAATCCAGCCCTATGAGGAACAAGTTGTTGTGCAGAAGATCAACAATTGGCTCATGCAACTTGAAGTCTACTTCAGTATGAATGGTCCTAGTTGTGAACAAAAGATCTCATTTCCCTGCTTGAAGATGCTTGTCCATGCCTTGATATGATGAGAATTACGCAGATGCCTTGTTATGGTGAGAATTATGCAGATGCCTTGTGATTGAGCAAGAAATTGTGACCAAAGGGGAGCATTTCATGGACCTAATCAGATCACAAGTATATCTTATAGTGTATGAATAAGAGCAGCTCATGGCATGACAATATCACGGGCAAGAGCAAGGATAAAGTGGTCAAGACTACAGTATTTTGGAGACAAGCTATCTCTTTGAAAGAACCAAGCCCAGTAATAGAGTATCTTGGTGTAACGCCCCCTTTCCAATAAAATCCAAAAGGAGGCCAATTAGCTCATTTCCAATATTTTCGGTGAGCTAATGTGAGTAATTAGGAAATATTTATTTTAATATTTTGGTCCACCGTAATTCATATTCTTGAAATATGGACCCTTAAATTTTAAAATATTAATTTCTCTCTACAAGTGGGGCATGGATTTACTCTTGCATGATTTGAGGCACAATTCGTGGAGTTGCCAAAAATGCTCTTGTATGCATGGAGGTGTAAGTTTATGAGATTTATGACAATGCATTAATGGGGGAGTTACAATAGAAACTTTATGATAGAATATATGACGGTTGTAAGAGATGTGGAAATGGAGAATATTTTGGGCAAGTGGATAAAAATGGCAAATTGATGTTCATCTCCCCAAATCAAGGAATGGGATTTTGGCGCCCCAAAATCAAGGAGTGGAGAATCTTTGTGGGTAAAATTAGCAAGGTGTAATAAGGAAATCTATGACAAATCTTTAGTGGGACTATTTTGAAGGAAAAATATGGAGACATTCGATTATTAGTTGTTGGCATGGTGGGACGTTGGGATTGGTGCCCCAACCATTATATAAGTCAGGTACCTTCACTAGTTGGCATCTTTTTGCCATTACAATTATTTTCTACAAATTGTTGCACTTGTGCTTCAACCAAGATTCGAGGACGAAACCCCTTTGGTTTCTCGAGGGCAATCTCATACAGGGTTGGTATCTACGCATCAAGCTCATTCAGATTTCAGCTTTCGTGTGTTTTGTTATTGCTCCCGGACTGGTTGTAACCTCCATGAGCAAATATGTGTTTCATATTTCATGTAATACATGTATTTCTATAGAATCTTGATTTGCTCCTAGACTGGATGTATCCTCCACGAGCAAATCTAGTATATCATTTGGTAGTGTTATTTTGCATGCAAGTCCATTTTGAGAGTTTCCAAGATCTAGTTGTTCCAAATCTATGTTATGTATTTTGTCGATTGAAATAACAGTGTGCATGTTATATAAAATGTGTGCATGTGTGTTTGTGGATAAAAGTAGTTCAGGTTTCCTTTGTTTTCAGTTAAAAGTTTTATCAGGGTTATTACAGTGGTATCAAAGCTAAGATCTTGTCAACCTGCATAGTGTATAGAGTTGTTATCATGGGACGATTCTTGAGATTCTTAACAGACAGAAAAAATGCAGATCTTGTTCTAGATAAAATGGCGGAAATGCGGAGGAGCCAAGATAAAATGCTCTCTTCACTTCAAAAGCTTTTGGATAGCATGCAAAATTCGGTTCCAGCCAGAACATCTCAAAAGAAGGATGAAACCAAAAAAGCACTAAAGGGAAAGAAACTTCCCTTCTATGACAAAGAACGCAAATGTTGGATCACGGAAGAGGTGAAGCAAAAAAGAAAGAAGTGAAAGAATTTCCCAAGGAGCCAGAAAAGAAAGATGGTGGAATCAATAATAGTTATGAGTACACATGAACCAAAATTACAAGAGAAGGTCAAGGAAGAAACTATGGAGCATGAGTCAAAGAAAGAAGAGAAAATAATCTTACAAGAAAGTGAAAGAAAGCAAATCATAGAAGAATCCACCATACAAATGGAGGGTAAGGATTTTGATTTAGAATAAAATATTTCATCAACTTCTAAGATTGAATTTCAACAAAATGTTTGTCCTAAAAAAGTCGAGGGGTGAATGTTATGTGAGAATGGCCTACCAAATAGCCATGTTGATGAGCAAGAAGAAAAATTAGAGTTGCTAGAAACAAAAAGGAAGCAACCCTTGGAAGAATTCACCAAGAAGATGGAAGGTATGAATTTTTATTTTGAAGGGAATCTTCCAATTCAAACATATGAAGTTAAGCATCAAAATGGCCTTATAGGAAAGCATAAGAAGAATGTCTTAGTAGATACTAATGTTAGGTGTGAATTTGTGAAGATTTTCAAATCGACTAAAGAAGGTAAACACCTTGACTATTTTTGCAATAATAGTTCAAGGCATGGAAAGTTCAGCACAAATTTATCGCAGCTACTCCATATAGTTCAAAATTGTTGGGATGATTATCTTTCTAAAATTCAAGGTTGTTTGTACCTAAGAGTATGGGATCCAGGCAATAAGCTAAGACACATGAAGACTAAAAATTTAATAGATGCAATATTATGGTTGCAACTAAATTCACCATCCCATGCAACCAGATAAGTAGACAACTTGATATATCCATGGGTAAGAAAAAGGTATACAATGAATTCTATGTTGTGAGAACTAACATGGTTATGAATGATGGCTGGCTACACTCCATTGGTAAGCTTCTACAATGTCACAAATCTAAGGAGCTCAAGTTGACCACTAAAATAAATGATGTCATAGCTAAGAGGACTTCTCATAAAGGACAAGTTGTTTGGGCAGCAAGTTGCTTAATGAAGGAGAGCATGCAAATTATTTGATCTTTCGGTAAGCAACATAGTCTTTATTTTGATATACAAATACCTCCAAATCAGCATAGCACAGTGTTCAATAATATGTTCCTAAGATATCTACTAGATATAGGATTCCAACATGCCATAGAGTTGGAAACTAATTTGTATCAGGAATCTATATGGAAGAATGATGTCACATACTTGGGCCAAGTCACTAGTGCTCAGAGCATACAGGAAGATGCAACACGAGAAGCTTTGGAAGGAATTGAAAAGGTAAACAAATCATGTCATGTAATTATCATTTCAGATTTCTCGGGAGCACATGGATACCATTCTTTCAAAATTCATGGAGAGCTTGCTGGACAAAGAGTGACCGTGTTAATTGATAGTGGGGCTACCCACAATTTTATTGATGAAGGAAGGAGACTTAAAGCAGGAGAGTTTGAAGGCTTCAATGTCATTGTAGTTGATGGATACAATATGCCATGCAAGAAGAAGATTCACAATCTTGACCTAGCCTTTGGAGACCATGAAGTTTGTGATGATTTTTATGTTGTTGGTTTAAGTGATATTTATGTGGTTTTGGGTGTGCAGTGACTCCATTCTTTGGGGGAGTGCTCAACAAATCATCAAACTATGGAACTCAGATTCAGATCCGATGGGGAGGAGGTAGTTTTGAAACTAATAGCAAATGGACCCTGCAAGTGGTTATAGCAAGAAGGATGGAAAGGCTTTTTCGAAAAAGCCAAGTTTCATGGGCTACAATTGTTTGGTGATTTCAAAAGATCCCTCAAGGGGATTACCTCTAGAAAAGGGATTTCATCATATCATAGAGTTGGAACCAGGGTTGAGCCCTGTCATGACCACTCTGTGCCACCATCCCAAAGTGTACAAAGAGGAGATTGAAAAGGCAATAAGGGAACTCTTGGATATGGGATATCATCAGATATGCAAGAGAAGAAGATATTCAGAAGACTGCTTTCCGATGTCACTATGGACATTTTGAGTTTTTGGTCATGCCATTTGGACTTAGCAATGCACCGGCCACATTCCAGTATTATATGAATAAGGTGTTTGGTAAGCATTTAAGGAAATTTGTTCTAGTCTTCTTTGATGATATTTTGAAAAGTTTGGATGAGCATCTTAAGCATTTGGATGCCACATTCCAGTACTGTATGAATAAGGTGTTTGGTAAGCATTTAGAGAAATTTGTTCTAGTCTTATTTGATAATATTTTGAAAAGTTTGGATGAGCATCTTAAGCATTTGGATACAGTTTTGGGTATTCTTGAAAAACAGTAATTTGCTAAATTGTTCAAATGTGACTTTGGGTTGACTAAAATCATATACTTGGGTCATGTGATTACTGCTAAAGGGGTTCAAGTGGATCAACATAAGATCCAAGCCATTCTGGATTGGCCACCTCGTACAAATCTAACAAAGCTTGGAGGCTTCTTTGGATTGTGCAATTATTACAGGAGGTTTGTTAAGGGGTTTTCTCGGCTTGGAGCTCCTCTTACCGATTCGACAGAGAAGGTAGCATTTGAGCAAATTGAACAAACACAAGCCACTTTTGGGAAGCTAAAGGAGGTAATAAATTCATGCCCAGTTCCAGCTATTCCAGATTTCTCACTCCTTTTTGTTGTAGAGTGTGATGCTTCAGATATTGGAGTTGGGGTTGTCATATCTTAGAGAAGACATCCCATAGCTTTCGAAAGCAGAAAGCTAAAAGGTTATGAAAGAAGACTGCCTATCTATGAGATGTTGTCTATAATGCATGCTCTGAAGAAATTCAACAATATTTGATATGTGGGGAGTTTGTTGGCAAGACAAATCATAATAGTTTAAAATTCTTCCTAAGCCAACAAGGTTTGAATGATCAACAACAAAAGTGGGTAAGTAAGCTGCAAGCATACAACTTTGAAATTGAAATAGCTAATGCCCTCTCTAGAATGCCCACTCTTTGCAGCATTTCCACTATTTCTGTAGATTGAAAATTTTCTATCTAGGTTGAGTATGTTAAGAATATATTTGTTGCTAACCTTTTTGCTGGATTGAAGAAAGATGATAGGTACACAGTGGCAAATGGGCTAATTTTATTCAAAAACAGAGTATTCATTGTTCCTGAATCAAAGATGAAGAAGAATATACTAGAAGCGTTTCATGATGCACCATTGGCAAGACATCTAGGTTTCTTCAGAGCATACAGACTGAATAGAGAAAGGTTCTCTTAGAGGGGTCTCAAAGAAGTTGTTCTTGTGCATATCAGAGTGGTGCAAAGGAACACATGGTGAAGAGTTCTTGAGATTTATTTGGGATCCTAGTAATATTCAGAGTAGAGGAGTTAGCACAATTATATTTTCATTGCTTGATCCAAGTATAGTCATGCATCGCATCATGGATCTTCTGAAAGTTTGTATTTATGATGTTGTGAGTCATGCACATTTAATTGATATTTATTCTCATGAGGTCAAGTTGTTTTTCAAAAAGGTGATCAAATTACATGAGTTGCCCAAGAATGTTTTGGATGTTAGGGAAAGTGTATCTTGCAATGCTCTTTGGTCGGAGTTGTCTCACTTGACAGGTACAGAAGTCAGATTACATGGGCAATATAGTTTGATCCATCACTTTGGCACAATGATTTTGGAACATCTAGATTGCATTGCTTGAGGGCAAGCAATTATGGGAATGGGGAATTTGTAATGTCCCGTTTCCAATAAAATCCAAAAGATGGTCAATTAGCTCATTTCCAATATTTTCGATGAGCTAATGTGAGTAATTAGGAAATATTTATTTTAATATTTTGGTCCACCATAATTCATATTCTTGAAATATGAGCCATTAAATATTAAATATTAATTTATTCCAAGTGGGGTGTGGATTTACTCTTGCATGATTTGAGGCACAATTCGTGGAGTTGCCAAAGATGCTCTTGCATGCATGGAGGCATAAGTTAAGGAAATTTTATGACAATGCATTAATGGGCGAGTTACAACATAGAAACTTTTATGACCGAATCTATGACAGTTGTAAGAATGTGGAAATGGAGAATATTTTGGGCAAGTGGATAAAGATGGCAAATTGATATTTATCTCCCCAAATCAAGGAATGAGATTTTGGCGCCCCAAAATCAATGAGGGGAGAATCTTTGTGGGTAAAATTAGCAAGGTGTAATAAAAATCTATGACAAATATTTAGTGGGCCTATTTTGGAGGGAAAATATGGAGACATTCTATTATTAGTTGTTGGCATGGTGGAACGTTGGGATTGGTGCCCCAACCATTAAATAAGTCAAGTAGCTTCACTAGTTGGCATCTTTTTGCCATTACAACTATTTTCTACAAATTGTTGCACTTGTGATTCAACAACAAGATTCGAGGACAAAACCCCTTGGGTTCTTGGAGATCAGAGGACGAAACCCATTTGGTTTCTTGAGGGCAATCTCGTACAAGGATTGTATTTGCGCATCAATCTCATTCAGATTTCAGCTTCCGTGTGTATTGTTGTAGTCCTTAGTAGTTGATTCAATGTATGTGTTTCATATTTCTTGTAATAATTATATTTCTGTATTACTCCCGGACTGGTTGTAACTTCCATGTGCAAATATGTGTTTCATATTTCATGTAATACATGTATTTCTATAAAATCTTGATTTGCTCCCAAACTAGATGTATCCTCCACAATATATCATTTGGTAGTGTTATTTTGCATGCAAGTCCATTTTGAGAGTTTCCAAGATCTAGTTATTCCAAATCTATGTTATGTACTTTTCCAGTTGAAATAACAGTGTGCATGTTATATAAAGTGTGTGCATGTGCCATGTATGTGTGTTCGTGGGTAAAATTAGTTCAGATTTGCTTCGTTTTCAGTTAAAAGTTTTATCGGGGTTATTACACTTGGAGGGCTTATAAGTCATATCAAGAAGCAATTGCACGTCTTCAATGTCAAGAGTATCGATGAGGCAAGCGCAAAGACTCTCTACATTGAGATAGACCAAAAGGAGCAACAAAAGCATACTTCCAAAGCTGATTGAGAAAGACAAAAAAACACTACCAATGTTCAAAAGGAAAAAAGCATAGCAACCATTGTGATGATGATGGGCATAGAGATGAGAAGTGTTAAAACTTACATCTCAAATTGCACCCCAAGAATCGCAAGCAGTCCATGAAGGAAGAGACCTCCAGGATTGAGGCCCGAGGGGAAAGAATTAAAATGAAGTTCCAATGCAGATGAGAAGCTGATATAAACCACAATGCAAAAGGTAGTGGTGTTAGAAGATGAAGCAAAGATGTATGAGGAACATGCAAAGCTCTTCATTATCAAGATCCAAGTGACGACCATCAAGGTAAATGTACCTTCTGATATGGGCTCTTAAAAAAATATGAGTTTCAAAGGGTTGGTGCAAATGCTTGGATTGATATCACATAATCATCCACAACCATAACCATTGGGCTAGATTCATAAGGATTGTGATGTAGTAGTTCCACTAAACATGTGGCGTCTGAAGCAAAAAAGAGAACAACTACTGCTTGGTCCGAGATCACCAACCATTCCTCACTAATGCATACAAGAGAGGCAAAGGATTTCTCTTGTAATCACTAATCAAACCAAGAGATTGGTGAACGCAAGCAAAACACTCGACATGGAGGAAGAAAGTATGTCTAGAAGTAACCAATGCTACCAATGCCATTGGAAATAGAACAGCAGGAGGTTCAACTTCATAATCCAAGAAAGGCAGAATCAGACCCAAAAGAGATGGTGAAGGAAATTTCACATCTTATCAATACATATGCTTGAGAGACCAAAAGGCCTCCCACAATGGGAAGGTGTGATCCAAAATGGATCAGCATAGTCATTCACAAGGTCAATATATCATTCCACTTAGCTTGGAGTAAGGGATGGAATGAAATGGTGGTATCATTCCACCTAGCTTACAGTAAGGGATGGAAAGAAAGGTGTTGAATGCATAGTGAACGGCTAGACGACCACTGGTAGCTAAAGAAAATTCACACCCAGATAGCAACATGAGACCGATACGCAAGTGTACTAAATGTTAAAGAATCGCTCCCTGCAATTTGGGGAAATTTTGAGAAGTTTCGACGGGTTTTTAAATCAATAACAATGAGAAACGACAAGGAACGGCACAAGCATCCACCCAAAAACTGGATGCTCAATGCAAAAGCCATAACTCCATATGATGTTGAAATAACTTGAAATTTGATAAGAAGCAACTACACAACCCCTTCTAGCTACCCACGAAGATTCATTGAAAGATCCACTCATTTGACCAGTCAAAATGTGTCTGCATATTAAAATGAGAAAATTAATTTGCAACCAAGAAGTTAACCTGCAACCGGTGGAATCTTTTTCCCAATCAGAGGAAACTCAAGCTCGATTTGTAGAAACGTTTTCTTGGCATATTACTTTACAATTCAGGAAGTTGAAGGAGCGAATGACACCCAAGAGTCAAACAAACAACCAAATGAGTCTAAAAAGACAAGGGGAGAGGAGAAATGGAAACAATATAAAATATAACCTTTCCATTGTTAAGAGAATCATTCATTGAACACGCTTCCAGCAGTTGGAGCTGAAAGCAAGGGTTTTGCAAACTGAATCCATGTTCTAAAAGCAGCGAGACTCCATAACACATTTGTAAATCCAATATTTCACAAGGAAAAAAGTTGTATGCTTTTCCTGTGAGATTTTACTACCCTAAGAGACCTGGGGGTTTTCACCACATACATATTGTCTCATATGTGTGTATGTATATTGTTTCATTTCCTTTGCATCTGATTTCCATTTTCATACTGCAAAATAAATATTTCACTAAAGAGTACTTAAATCCATGTTTTTATGCAGTATGTATGTAGTATTTCAATAGCATGTCCACCAAATCAGCTGCATATAACTTGAAATAATATAGAGAATAGCAATAGCTCTAAGTTGTGCAATTACAAATCAACACATAGGGCTGAAACACTACATAGAAATCCGAGTAAACCCAGAAAAGAGCCTTCTTGATGGTCCTCTTCTCCTCTTATGCAAAGCAATACGACAAGAAAGGCTACGGATTTTAATGAAGATCTAATTAGAAGGTTTCATAAAGCTTATATGCCAGCTAATGATGACTAACCTTTTACAGGAAACATTATATTAAGCATGAATAAATAGTGATCTAGCCTATAATATCCAGAAGCCAGGATTACTAATTCATATTTCAAAGATAGAATCAGAAGATGGGAGTGTATCATGCACCAGATCAAGTAGATAATGCAGTGAAAACTTGATAGATGTCTTTTGCAAAAAAATACAGATGTCATCCTCCCGACGATGCCAAATTCTGAGTTGTCATTTAATTGAACTGCTCATTATGTCAAGCAATATTTAAGGAAGCTATAACGATACCATGTTTTCAGTTCAACTTCCACAACGAGTGTGTGAGGGTATTACTTGAGAAGGGTAGATGCCTCTACAAAACTCAAGACTGGCAAGCTACTTCCAAATATTGCTCTTCATCAATTAATCACACATTTTCTTGAGTCTCAAGTAACAGTTTTTAGCATAGAGGATTGTGCAGCCAAACAAGCACCATATGAGAAATCTACAATTCCAGCAAAGCACCCTCAAAAGCCTTATCAAACACCTGAGGTAAACTGCAAATATTATAATCAGCAGCAACAATTGGAACAACGGAAATGGAGTCTATTGTTGGTAATGGAGATAGTGAAAAAATCTCCAAGGTGCCTTAATATTTCTGTCAGAAGAATGACAGTATAACTACATAGTCCCATGCTAGCAAAGGCAAGTACAAAAAGAAACCGATTGATATAAATCTCCATTTTGTGACGGACATAAGTAACAAGATGCATGTAAACTCCTTAGAAGATGCCAATGATAGAGTTGAGGTCAACCTCTCTGAAAGCATTGGCATGAAAAATGCCTGAAGGTATTCTTGGTGCTACTGAGCTAATTGGTATTTCTATTTGAAGAATCGACATGAATGCAACTCCACAGGCTTTATATTTTGGTAATCAGCTTGGATGTTATCATCCCTAACCCAGATATTATAACAGTTAAAATTAGTCTCGAGTTATGTTCTTGTTCTTCTGAAATCTGCTCCACAATTTCAGCTAAATTTTCTGATCGTATGGTTGCTACTGATGATGATCCAACAATGATGAATTTATTAAATGAGAGAAAAAAGTGAAATACCGAAAAATGTGTCCTAGCAAATTCATTTTGAGAGATTAGAATGGGGAAACAAGGAACATGTAAATTCAATTAGGAGTCTTAAGTGCGCTACAATTTTATGTGGTCATTGGAACAGATGACTTATTTGACAGATGCTGTCATCCCTTGGTTTTAAACTACAAAAGCAATGATTTCGACAATAGAAATTGGTAAGCCGAGACTTGTTATCATTCTTTGCCATGTAACTCAACACAAAAATGAAATATATAAAATTTTGGCTGCAAGCGAGACCAGCTTCCCTCTTGAAGATAAATGGACTTCAAATACAAATAGAAGACTAAGAAATAAGATTCTTGTAGAATATCCAATGCAATGGAAAAATATGCACATAGACGACGCCTCTTGGGGGACCTGACGCACTCTGACATACTTCGTTGTTTACATTTGCTGGTGACCAGCCAATTCAATAGGGGCAAACTTGTAATAAGCCCAACACATTTCACTAAGACTCAAGGATCATTGTTCCCTTCTAAGAAAATGGTACCGAATATCAATGTGCTTGGATTGCTCATGAAACATTGGATTCTCAGAGAGCTTGATGCAACTCTGCTTCTCACAATAGACAACTGTGGGGCTCCAACATCTTGTCACTAAATTCTGCTATCAACTTGCAAAGCCATGTGGCCTTCACAACTAGCAGACAAGGCTGCTATATGCTTTGCCTTTGCTGAACTGAGTGCAACTAACAACTGCTTTCTGCTAAATGAAGAAACCATCCCTCTACCCAAGCTGAAACAGAACCGCAAAGTGCTCTTCCTAGTACTTGCATCTCTTGCCAAGTCAAAAACAACAAAACCATGCAGCACAAACTCACCATCTCCCGCATGCCCTATGTCATAATGAACTATGGTCTTCAAGTATTGGCACGCATGTTGTGCAGCCTTCCAATGAATCTGCCTAAATTTAACCATGAATTGGCTCAGTGTATTTATCGCAAAACAAATATCTAGCCTGGTATTCACAAGATACATAAGAGAACCAATCAATGTCCTATATAAAGAAGGATTTACCAAATCTAAATCAACAGACAGCTTCAGATTTGGAACTATAGAAGTGGTCAAGGAAATATAATCCAGCATCTAAACTCTCCTTAGAATCTCCACAGTGTACTTACCCTGTCCAAGTTAAACCTCGCATGTACCCTACCAAACCTCTAGACCCACGAAATAATGCATAAGGCCAATGTCCTTCATGTCAAACTCGCTAGCCAACTTTTCCTTGCACCATGCAATGAGCTTCTCATAGCTACATGTAATGATCAAATCATCTACGTACAAGACCAAAACAAGCAAATAAGATTTATCATACAAATCATAAAGATTAGGATCTGCAAAAGTTTTGGTGAAGCCTGAATTCAACAAGTACTCATTAATCTCTGAGTATCAAGCACACAATCCCTGCTTAAGCCCATAAAGGGCCTTCTTGAACCTGCACACGTGTATCTCACCCATACACCTCGAAACCCCTTAGCTGATTAATGTACACTTCTTCAATCAGACCATTCAGAAAAGAAATCTTTACATCCACCTAGTATAAAGGCCAGCTAAAAACTGATGCAATAGACATGACAGTCCTGATAGAAGTATACCTGGAACTGGAGCAAAGGTCTCGTCATAGTCAACTCCCTCTCTCTCGGAGAATCCTCTTGCTACAAATCTGACCTTGTACTTCTCAATGCTCCCATCAGCAGCATGGCTGATCTTGTACAGCCACCTGGAATCAAACATTGATTCCCCAGTCCATCCCAACACAATCTCCCAGACATCACTCTTCATAATGGAGTTATACTCCTCTGTCATGGTATCTCGCCATACCTGCTCAGCTGCAGCCTTCTCATAACCAGAAGGCTATGCATAATAATAGAAGACATGAGTGCAACATAAGTAGGAAAATTATTAGGGGGATGACTCACCCGGAAAGAAGATTTTGATGTTCCTATTTGCTCTTGTGCCTCTTGTAATGTCTGGGTAATCCACTTAGGCTTCCTAGCTGAACTAGATGATAAAGTAGCATATGTTCCTTCACTTGAACCTTGCTGATCTAAATTTAATTTCATTGTAATTTTCGAATTGGCGCTTGGGAAAGCAAGCTTTTCTCCCTCCTCAACCTCCCTAAGAGGCTCATGAGATTTAGTAGACCATGCATCTTTATCAGATTTCACATCTCGGCTCACCACTGTCTTCCTCGATGATGAAATGTAAATCCGGTCAGCCTTGGAGGTCTCACTTTAACCAACAAATATACCCTTGATGCCCGAAGGTTCAAATTTAGTGCTCTTCTCATCTAGTACAAGAATATAAACAAGACACCCAAAAACACAGAAGCATGATACCTAATGCTTCTCACTTATGAAAGCTTCTTTATGTGTCTTATCCTTAAAAACCTTGTGAGGACACTTGTTCAGAATGTAGACAATTGTATTACAAGCCTCTGCCCATAGGCACATGGGCAAATCCATTTCATGAATCATGGCTTTGGCCGTCTCAGTGATGGACCTGTTCTTCCTCTCTACAACCCCATTATGTTGTGGGTTGTACATTACAATCAGCTTCCTCTTGATCCCTACTTACCTGCAAAATGCATCAAAATCCTTGGAGGTGTACTCTCCTCCATTGTCAGATCTCAACACTTTGATTTTCCTGCCTATCTGATTCTCAACTAAGGTATTCAACTCTTGAAACTTAGAGAACAATTGATCCTTTGTTTTTATGAAATAAATCCAGGTTTTTCTAGAAGAAACATCAATGAAGGAAACATAACATAGATTACCTATCAAAAAGATTGAAGCCATCAGTCCAAACACGTCTAGATGAATCAGACCAAAAATCTCTCTTGATCTGTGCTCACTGCTTGGGAAAGTAGTCTTGGTATGTTTGTTGAGTGTACAACCCTTGCACACTCCTATCTTCTCAATCTTGAAGTCTAGCGATCCCTACACCATGTACTTCAAAATAGGTAGTGCTGCATAGTGTAGGTGACCCAATCATTTGTGCCACAGCTCATATAGATTGACACTGTCATGCACCGAAGCACCATGCTTCACCGGATCAGCAAGCAACATGTATAGGCCACCTTCTCGCACACTTCTGGCACAGCTGCGATCTCTAATAATAACTTCTTGATCATCAAACTCAGCCACGCACCTAAGACATGTCATGGCTGACACTAAAAAATGATTCTTAGTTAACCAAGAACATATAAGACACATCATCAAGCTAAAGAACATCACATGATGGCATGCGGCATCATCACCCAACTCCACCTATACGCCGAACACCTGTTCTTGAAGTCCACTGAAAGTCGTCTTGTTGAAGGTCATGTCCAAATGCTCCACTATCCACATACCACCCTATACAAGAGACAATATTAGCAGAAAATCGCAACACCATGGAGAAGGTTGTCTCAAGCTTGGATGATAACCCATCCACTCCTACGGATGCATCTGCACTCCCTGAAACTTGCTTATGTTGTTGTTGCTTGCCCTTCCCATTATTATTCTCAGGGCACTAAGATGTATAGTGGTACATTTGTGGCACTTGAAGCACTTCACATGGTTCAAATCTTTCTTACCCTGGTTGAAAGAACTTGAATCTTCCTTCTTCCCCTTTTGACCCTTCACAGGTCCTCCTTTCTTACCTCCTCTCCTCACCTTCCCAAGGAGGGCTAGGTTCTCGATCTCATCCTCTCTAGCTGCAATACTCTAGCTGCAATAGTTTCTCGCCTTGTCTCCTCAAGGACAAAGACAACCCACAATTTTTCAAAAGTGGGCGTGTTCTCCCAAGCACACACAACCTGCACAAAGTGTTGCAAAGGTGCCGTGAATCCATTCAAAGCTATCAAAACTAGCTCTTCATCCTTAACCTTCATAGCTATAGCTAAGAGTTGATCTCTTAACTCAGTGTTCTTCATCAAGTAGCTTGCCACAATATCAGTGTTGCTCATGCAAGTGCTGGTGAGCTTGTTCTTCAAAAGCATCCTACAAGATATGTTCACACTCTGATACAGAGTGATCAAGGTATCATACATCTCCTTCGCCGTCTTCTTCTCTGCAATGTGAGGGATCAAGTGGCCCTTCACAAAATCAAGGATGATTCTCTTCGTTTTGGCCGCCTTCTTATTGTGCTCGACCAACTATATGGGATCGGTAGGAGCTGTTGCCGCCTTCTTAACAAAACCCCAAACATCAACCTCCTCCAACAGCATCTGCAGTTTACACTTCCATGGTGTAAAGTTGGAAGTGCCTTCTAACCTGTCACAGCCTCTGAGGCCAAGGGTAGTCATCTTGCAGGCTTCTAGAACACACTTCAACAACCAGATCGGCTGAAATCAAATCAAACAACATCTTCACAGATCCAAGCACCTATCACAGGGACAAATCAGCTTCAAACACCTAAGCTAAGGCATCACACCCACTAAGATCCTCTTACAGCTCCCTCTCCCAGGTAGCAACCCACTCCATACACAAATCTAGAGGATCTCAGATGCACCACTTTGATACCATGCTAAATTTCCATTCATGGTGTTGTCAAGCAAACAAATTCCTCACTCAAACACACATCAACTCCCTATATTACTCAGAAAGAAAGAAATACAAAATACTACACCTAATTGAATGAATCACTCAGCCACCCTGCCTTACTTTTATAGATGAAGAAGGCTAAAGTTACAATATGCTTATAATAATATAATAACATCTAAATTTAGCATGTCTAATAATCACACTAGATGCCTATTAAACTGCTTTTCTGAATTTGTTGAGTGCACCATGCATGGGAGAACAACAGCTGAGCAATCGCATGTAAAATTCTAACACTTGTGCCTCCTCTATGGATTAGACAAGCCTTCACCATTAGGTCCGCTAAGGCTGTACAAATAAAGAATAGGAAAGAATGATCACAACAGGAACAAGAATAAGTTCATCGTAGGAGGATATAAGGAATAATAAAGCACAAGTCGATACTTTATTCTAATAAGATGGGATTAGAATGTTCAATAAAAGAAAGCAAAGGACAAAAACTGCTTTAGAAGGACAGAATATAAATCCATCCATGGTCCAAAGATTCCTTTAAAAAAATAAAGCAAGGAAAGGGTTATTTTTGGAGGGAAGCATCTATCTGATACCATCTAAATATAGGAGAAGGTTCCATTGTCTATAAGTATGGCAAGACTTAATCTTGTGGGAGATTTTCTTTATGCAAAATTCTGTGATCTATCTGGGCCAACGCTTAGTAGTTACTACATTGAAGATCGGTTTGTCTCCATAGTTGGGAGTGCGACACCAGAGAGCTTTGGATGTTTCGTGTACTAGTGTTATCAGAGCAGAGTTTCATTGTTTTTATAGTGGAATGTTCATTTATCAATTTAATTTTTTGTTTCTATAGATTTCAGACTATTCCTGTTTCCAGAATTTTTACATTTCAATTTTGTTCATTTCAGTCACATTAGATCCCATCAATCAGATTATGGTCTGTAAATCCAGACATTTATTTTCAAAAAAATTACATTTCAATTTGATTCATTTCACTGTGGTGTACCAGACATCTCAACCATTCACTCTGATGCAAAAAAAAATGCCCCATGTTCGGCTGATGGACTCACTATATTGGTAGCCTGATTTCTTTCCTTGTATCTCATGAGAAAAAGAAATACTCATAATGGAAGAAGATCCTAACTGCAATGGGGAGATATTCAAGCCAGAACTGATAAAGAAACAACGCAAGATGATAAAAAGTTGACACACTGATTATCAAAGAAAAAAAAAATGTAACAATGTCATATGATATGCTCTAGTGGCCAATCCTAAAACTCTGGCAACACCATCAAGTAAACATAAACGGATATTATGCCTAATAACAAGAAGGAACTGTAAAACAAGGCTACCTAGACAGCATCTTAGCTCCAAAGCAATTAATGCGGACCCTAAAACATTATTCTGCACTTGAGACATTTTCCAAATATTGCTCCCAATTACTGATTTGAATATAAAATTAGAGAGTAAGCTAACCTGCCCATGTTGACTCCTAAAAATGTTTCAAGCCTGTCATTGTATTGCAGGAGACGAAGTCTTGTTGTACAAGTCCCCCATATTGTACTTCTATCAGCTTTTTGTTTTCCTTGGAATATGTTCTCTTCTGTCTCAAGAAGCCCATATGAGAGAATAGCATATACAGAATCTACACTTGAGCCTACTTTATCAATGCACTCGGAAAGCACCCAACTTCGATCTTCGATACTAGACAAATGCTTTTGGATTGCCTCTTTTCCATAATCAGAATGCAGCCATAGTGACTTGAACACTTCATCTTTATCAAGCCCTTGTTGGATAGCAAACTGATGTGCAGCCTCATATTTCTGACGATTTATTAGTATTTTATATTTTTCAGATGCTGACTGTTCCAATAAAGATATCAACTTCCATCCTACGCCTCTGCTTCCATGCTCAAGGTGTGTCAGGGATGAACTCTTCCTACTATCTGACACATCCTCAGATATTTTTTGCTCTCCTGATTCAGATATGTCTGCTGATAACTGATAAGATAATACGGTTTCTAATACAAAAGCATGCCCTTCCGATTGCTGATTTTTCTCCAGTACTGGGGAAGAAAACAATGGGACGTCTTCCAGAGTATTGTTAAAACTAGGGATATCAACTACATGAACAGCACCATTTGTTTTTGCCGTCAGTAGTTTTCCCTTAGACCACCATGCAATATCTCTGATGCCATCTAGACTTGCAACAATGCTTCCTCCATCTGATATTTGAACAAAGTTTTCATTGAGAGAAATGTCATCCTCCGAGTGTGGGCTCCCTTCCATGGTTAAAACATGTAAACTTCCTGTGAAATCCAAGACTGCAAGATTCCTGCCACAAGATGAAATGATCACCTTTGGAGCAAAAAAAGGCCCTGAGTGACTCTTTGGGAAAGAGAGTACTCCTCTAAGCTGTGAATGGAAGCAGATTAACTCTAGATCTGATGTTTTGGTAAAGCGCCAAACAGATAGACCATATAGACCTGAATGGTAGAAGAACCGAAAAATGTTATGAAGACAAATATAGAATAAACAGGATTTTACCCAAAGCAAAAATAAAAATTTAGAATGGTTCTTAAAGCATATTATTTTTATGATGGAATTCAGTTAGTTATAAATTAACAGCATTGCTTAGCTCAGCAAATATGTATTTTCATGTTTTGGGAAAGGACTTCAATCTGTACAAACATCATTTTCCAAAGAAAGTCCAGGATAGTTCACACAGATATAGCTGTACAGAAGAATTAACATGAAACACTGCAATCCTGTTGCCGAACTTACCTGCATTACCCTCATATTTCTCATCCGTTCTTGTAGGCCCTGCCAAAACAAGCATAGAATGGTCTCGGTGGAAGCAAGAACATGATATACCAAACGGATGTTGCCTTCTCAACTGTTGGACTGACTTGCTGCCAAAAGGAGTAACTGCAATATTTTCTCCAACTACAACTTGGTGAAGCATACAATCTGCTGTTATAACCATGATATTATACCTGAAAATTTGTTATCAAATTAGACAAAGCATGGCAAGCTTAAAAATTTGAAAATAGAAAAATTAGTATTTCATAATCGATTCTTACTTCTGAAGAACTCCATATGTCATCTTCAGTCATAAACGTCATGGAAAATTCAACAAAGGTTCTAGAAAATACCTATTAGATAAATTCATGCTCTGATCACCCCATGCAAAAAAACCAATAATTGCTCCTGCTGCTTGTAATTGGATTTTTGGAATCTTCTTCAGCTCTTCTCCGTTTGGTTTTAGAAAGTATATAGCATCCAAGCTATCAGATACTGCAAGAATATTCCAATGGTCCACCCAAACTCCATGCAAGAAAACCTTGGATTCGGGCAAAGCTGCAGCAATTGAAATGTAAAACATAGTGCTGCTATTAGGTAACATTGAACATTCTAATTAGCAATGAAAAAGATACAATATTATATTTGCAAACAACCACACACCCTCCAACAAACAAGATAGACGTGTTATTCTCTACTCTTAATATTTTATTCATAAATGAAATTGCAGCTGGGACCACCTTGAAGTCAAAGTTTTGATACGCTCTTTATTGCAGAGAGAAAATGCTTTTGCATCTCAGACCTTTTTAACGCATTTTTTATCTTTTATATATGACTCTGAGGTATCCCTTACAGAAATCAAATCTTCATTATCTGTTATTGATCTTTGCAGTTAGTAATAAGTATTATTTGCCGTTTTTCCTTGCTCAGATTGAATGGTAATCAACCATCCCATAGCTCTGTTTGGTCTCTCAGCAAGGTAATCATGGTGATGCATAATGAAGCTTATGGCCCTTCTGTTCCAGACTATGATATAGATTATGTGGTGTACCGTGCAGGTATAAAGGAAGAAATATGTAAGGAATTACATATTTAGAAATATGTATAAAATAGAATAGGAAAACTGTAAATAAAAAGAATATGTAATAGAGTACACGTACAACTATGAGTCAAGGGACACATACGATAGGTCATGTCTCTCTAAAATGGTCATGACTCTTCATAGCAACAATTGATAACTAATGACACTCAGTTAGGTCTATAACAAGATCTCTTCTGTCGGACAGGCTTCGTCCTCAGAGAATATGGAAACAATATATGATATGATCTTCATATGTTTACACAATAGTGACACATTGCATCTGGATCAGTCCACCCGAGGCTGACAACTGAATTATGTTGAGTTGCATATAATTGAATAGGAGCCCTTGTAAATCTTCTGCAATTTTGAATATAGTTCTTAAAACCCTGACATCCAAGTAACATTTGATGGTGAGGATGTCAATAGAGTTCAATTTTAGGTTAAGTCTTGCTGATCAACATTTTCAATAGTTCAACTTCTCTTTTCAAATTTGGCAGTGTCATTATTGAAATCTTTGTTAGTTCCATTTGCTTTTTCCAAAGAAGCATAATCATCCATTTGAACTTCAACAGCAGCGTTAGTGAACAACTTATCCTCAGTTTGATTTCTTTTTCGACGCAAGATAAGCAAGAGTTTGAACTTCAACAGTCAGTTGAGGTTGCATAGTTTTAATTCCCTTGTCGGACAAAATGTAAATAATATCAGTCTACATTAGTATATAACAGATTAAAGGCAGCTTTGGTCTCCAACTCCAGCCTCAATCGGCAACCTTCTCATGGTTTTATTGAAGGGCCTCCTTCCGCATGGTTATTTGTATTTGACAATTTGTATCATGTGGATCAATCTTTTCTGAATTGTCTATGGTAATATCTATTTTGGATTCACCACCTCTAGTTAGGGTCTCTCACTTTTTTAATGTGTTAGATTTTCAGCTCTAGGATTTCTTTTAAAAGCCTGCCATTGTATCTTCTTGTAATTTTGTGTCCCAATGACCTACTTTGGTCATTCGTGGACATTAATATAATTCTTCCATTCTTTGGTATGCAGCAGGGGTAAATCTTACTTTTGATCAGCATTGCTGCCCTATGACTAGCATCTTAATTCTTTGAAGTTTGATCAAAGGTGACATAGGCGTTACCTTTTGGCTGTATGCTACGTGATAGAAAAGGACTGGCTGCAAAAGCATACTGGAAATCATTTTCTTTCTGCTAAAAAAGAATATTTGGAGCCATCCAGAAAACTATTGCTCTAAACAAATTTAAAACATCTACTACAAGCTTTAAACTAACTTCCTGTTGGTTTTAAAGATCAAAAAAAAAAGTTAAAGAAAGAAGCAAGCTTATATTGATATCTTATATGATGTCTGTGGTTTTTATGAAATATAGTTTAGGTTTTGAGGGAAAACATTTTTAATTACTGTATGAAGTGTGCTGAGTTGCTTTGGTATCCATGCGTGTCAGAAGTCAGAATTCTTGCAATATAAGGAATAACAGTTTTGTATACTCTGGTCATTTTAAAGAATAATTCCCATAAGCTTCAGACCAGCCTCCAGCTGGTCCCAAAG
This sequence comes from Torreya grandis, assembly GCA_037957365.1. Lineage (NCBI taxonomy): Eukaryota > Viridiplantae > Streptophyta > Pinopsida > Cupressales > Taxaceae > Torreya > Torreya grandis. Next base: position 1,129,522 of record JARHVA010005050.1, on the reverse strand, counting down.
GTTTATGTAAGGCGTCAGGAAAGGCATACTTCCTTCCATAGTGCATGACAAGTTTCATTTTTTATTCATTCATAATTGCCTGAAGGAATGTTCTGAAATGATTTGCATATCTGGCTGGAAAATCAGATTTTAGACTCACAGCTTGGGTCCTTCCTGAAAATCTTCTTTGTTTGAGCTGCTTTTGTGTTTGTGAACATCCTAGTATTCAGATTTTTCTTTAGTTGGAACCTATCAAATCCAATAAGATTATACTGTTACAAGGGACACCACAAGGTTTGGCATGTTTTAATTTCACAAAAATGCATCAATACCACATAAGAACAAGAACAAATAGGAGAACACAAATAGCTAGGCTTAAATCATGCTACATAAATTGAGTCTACAAGGGCTCCATGGTATACACAGGAATAAAATCTGGGAAATAATTATAAACTACATCTCTCCTGCTATGAAATTATACCATTTTTTTAATCAGAAAACATGACAAATTTGGTGTCATTAATTGCACTACCAGTTCCAAGACATCACAACAAATAGAAACGTTAAACTATCTCCACAAGAACTGTTACTTTGATTTTTAATGTGTCTTTAAGAGTTACTTTTTCCACTGCTCCATCTGTCATCGTTTCCTTCTTGCAATAAGAGATACCAATTTAAATAAACAATATTTCCCTAACCATGTGCACTCAGTTGAATGGCTCATATGTTAGCATTTGCAATAACTTTTAAAATACATAGTATACGTAAATCAATTACCAGTAAAGGTTCCACAGGCATCTGTGAAGTTGTCATCTTTACTCAAAATTGTCACCTGATTCTGAAATAAGATTGCAATATATTCACCACTGGCAGAAAATATAATTGATTTTCCCTTATTCTCAATAGTAGCTTCTCTCTGAGCTGACCAGCCAATATTGAGTTTTTTTAGCCCTGTTCAAAAATATAAGATTAAAGAAAGCAAAACAAGACTTCAGAGGTTATGCATTGCATTTGTTTTGTGGTTTATCAATCAAATACAAAATCATGCATTTCCTCAGTCTCAAAGGCTATAAATTCTTATTTGAATGCAGGAGCTATCACAGACCATCCTATTGAATCCTCCTAATATCTACATTACTGGCATGCATAGTGTTATGAAAACATAAATACAATGAAGGGAAAGAAAGAAGAAATTGAAAAAAATGCAGACTTGTAACTGTATGGGTCATTTCAGGATGAATTCAATTGGGTTCAGCTTACAAATATATCGAGAACTGAAATTAAACCTGAACCTTTAAATAAACAATAAAATCCATATCGAATTTATTTAGTAAGCCTTGAAAGTTAAAACCCATATTTATTTTATCAGTTTTGCACGGGATGGGGATTGAAATCTTGTCCTATGACACAGCATCTGGTTTATGCCCTGCCTCTGCATATGCCTCTTCTGTTCCCTCATTTTGGATCAGTTTCTCCCTTGTACAACTGGCGGGCAATAAATGATTTATCCTTGCTGATTGAAATGTTGTCCTATGACACAGCATCTGGTTTATGACCTTGAACACACAGTTTTGAAGACCTCAAACATCCTTGGATCCTGCAGATGCCAATCAAAGTCAGGATGTTGAATCTACTACTTCAAAACTGCATCAGAACCCTGCCTGTCTTTGGAACCTGTAGGTGACTGTAGGTGATGGAGATGGAGGAGCACTTTACCTTCAGGTGTCTTGTATATTTTGAGATCCAAGGGAGACATCAGTGATTGTACAGATACTCAGGAGTGTCCATCACTACCTTTTCCATTACCCAAACCAAAGGTGTCTTTCACCTTACCTTTGAGAAGCAGTTAGAGTCGTCAAGCTCTATAGGGAACTTCTAGGACCACTGAATTGAATACTTATTTCAGTTATTGTGGGTGTCAAGCAGTAGCACCCATTGGTTACTACTGTTACTTGCACGGATTGTGAATGATGTCCCCACAAACTTCTAATTCTCGTGCCCAGCATATTGGATCAGCCACCCACCCCTTTTCGTAGTCTAGAATTAGATGACAGAGGCAGATGCGCAATACCATTTTTCTCACTACATTTGGAGGATCACCAGCCTTGGATGTTAGGAGGGCCACTAGGATTTCTTGGCTTCCCCACAAGATAGTTTAGTCAGGCCCCTTGGCCCCAGCCATTCTTATGAGGGGGAATAATCAAACCCTGTTGGGCACTTTCATGGTGATCAACAAGGATGTTAGCCCTTTCACCAATGACTGGGTTTGTTCAAAAGAAAATTCGTATACCATCACAAATTACAAAATCTTTGATTAAATAACTTTTGCCAATATTGAACAATTCAACTCGTATTCACCAATGACTGGGTTTGTTCAAAAGAAAACACGGTTTGGATGATTTAGCAGACTTAGGGTTTTGCACAGTCAATAAAAGCACCTTCATGTACAGCTTTAAATAGCACATCACAATGGAATCAATGTCATTGAAGTCTTCAGGCATGGCTTTAAATGGCAAAGAAGTTGTAAACACTGGGATTAAACATGCACTGAGTTAGTGAGGAACGCAACAACAAACGAATTTTGCGAGTTGTGTGTCGAGGTGGGGACAAGGTGAGTCAAATCCAGCTATCTGATGCAAAAGCCGATGAAAGGGAATCATATGCACTGTGTCGATGTCGAGTTAGAACCAATGTCAAATACCAATTGATCAATGCAAAAAGAACCGAGCAGAAAGAACCAAGGCGAGCACTAATGCCGAGATCGTTGCATTCAATGTCAATGTGATCTGCAATTTTGTTTTTCTCTGGGATTCACCTAACTCGAATACACTCCTGCAAGCTATTACACCAACCTCCACCCCTTTTGCAAATGAATCCACACTAAAATTTCTATGCCCAAATAGCAGTAGAAATTTTAGGCATAAATCTGAGAGAATATGGGCAATGTTATACGGAAGAGAAGATTCTCCTTGACATATACAACCCAGATGAATAAAGACAGTTATACCAACACACAAATCTCCAGCACACTTTGCCTTAGTTAAGACGAACGTATATAAACCTTTATAAAGAATTTATTAATAATACTCAAACAACTTTGCACAGAGTACTACCATCCTCAAGGACAAAGGACTAAAGGATTGCCCCTACCAATCTATTAAGATTCCATTGAACAAGTAGCCTGCTTTGATACCAAATGTAATATTTGGTATAGATTTTAGCAAACAACAACACATAATTCTTAATTATTCAATCAATGATAGGAATTACATACTTATAGGTTTTAATTCCCTATAGACTAGGAGATGGGTTTTATTACAATCCCCCCAATCTCCCTAAATATCCTATATTAGTGCATGGTTAGCACAATGCAGTATGCACTAATAATACAAACTATTATAGGTGTATATGGAACACCTTTATTCTCTCAAATAACAATAATATTTACCCCTCATAAAATAATGTAAACTCACAAACATGTTTACTCACGCCCATGTGAGTACTAACACATAATTTTTCGAACACTAAGAACATGGGTCTAATGAGGCAGACCCCTCGAAACTTCCCCCATTTTTTACGCCCTTGCAAGGTCCTTGGAATGGATTAGAGTTTGTGGAAAAGACGAAGCAATTCTACAAGATCTGCCACCCAATTGGATAATCTGAGAGAGGTTTCTAATCAGAAGACACATGAAAAGGCACTCGCACAGTTTCCGTAGATTCTGATGTCATCTAACCAAAATCAAACCTGTTGTCAAAATCAAATCTTAGCCTACTGAGATCAAGCATACGATTTTGGTTAGAGAGCCAAAATCGAGCCATTCAATTTTAGCTCTTTTTTTGGACTTCTCTAATTTGCACCAAAATTTTAGGTTTGCTCTGGGAGTACTGCTAGACCTCTTTTCACTCAGTTTCAGCCCCTGACAGTGCACAAGTATCTCGGAATTCAAGTATTTCTCTGTGAACCCCTTTTGTCATGTTTCAAGCATTTAAGTCAATTCAATTACCATACTTCAGATCCATTTCTATACGTATATTGTTGTATTTATTTCAGATTTAGACCTCTTTTCAATCAGTTTCAGCCCCTGACAGTGCACAAGTAACTCGGAATCCAAGTATTTCTCTGTGAACCCCTCTTGTCATGTTTCAAGCATTTAAATCAATTCAATTACCATACTTCAGATCTATTTCTATACGTATATTGTTGTATTTATTTCAGATTTTGATGATTAGTGTAGTGTCTCTAGACTGTTGCGCACATATCATCAAAACAACATTTTTGTTTGTGTTAAGCAATGATAAAATTTGAAGAATAACAATTTGTATTTTTTTATTATTTTTATTTTCAAGATAAGAAAAAATGCATAAGAATGTCAAAATAGATAAATATTGCTAAATAGATTTGAAAGCTATATAAGAATCAAAACATACAAACCACGATAATCGATAAGCTTATCAAAATTAGAACATTAAAAGCATGTGAAATCTCAATTTTAAAGATTTTTTTTCAGGTTCGATTTTATTTGATTAAATTCATCAAAATTCAATTAAATTCGCCATAATTTGAGGTTTTGAACTATAAGAATGTGTTTGGTGAATATGAACGGGTTTTAACTTGTTCAATTAAATTTGCCAAATTATGAACTTCTTTAATGAAAATCGGCAAACTCTATAACTTAGGCTGTAATAAATTCCAACACTTGGATAGCTTCACAATTCTATGTTTAAGTCTGCTTTAAAGCAAAGCTGATCTAAATTACAGGTGCAATTTTGTTAACAACACACAAGTTACAGAACTTAATGTGTTATACAAATGGCATTGAAATTGACAGAAATTGAAAATGCAAAAACAAAATATTTTATTCCAAAATGAGAGCACACAATGAACTCTGTATCTCCATTCAATTCTATGCAAAAACTGAAAGCATGAGTGTAAACTTCATCATAATTATGTGAATCGTGGGGCCAAGCTCAGGTCTAAGCTCACCTGGATCGAAGAGGGGGATAAAGGCTTCAGATATTTTTTTTGTTTCTGAAATCCAAACACAGTAGAGAGAAATTGCATACTATTGATATGGGGGGTTGTCATTCCTTTGATCCTAGTTAGATTAGAAAATCGTTCTTTTCCTTCTATAAGGACCTTTTTACTTCTGGTCAAACCTCTGAGAAGGTTAGAGAAACTAGGGAGACCTGCTTTAGGGTTGTGCCTAAAAAGTTGGATTGTGTCACTGCTGTTGGACTTGTCACTGCTGTCTCCATGGATGAGATAAACTATGTCCTTATATGTCTGCCTATTGAGAAGTCTCCTAGGTTTTAAGGTTTTTCTGCAGAATTCTACTAAGCCAAAAAGGAATGTGTAGGTCCTAAACTGTTGTGAGGTCTATAAGGAAACCGTTCAGGTTGACACACTTGAACCCCATATTAATAGAGGTGTTGCCAAGCCGGTCCCTAATGAGGGAGATAGGCTTCAAATTCAAATCAAAGTCCCATTACCTTGCTCAATGTTTCTTTTAAAATTTATGCTAAACTTTTAGCTAATAGGCTCAATAAGCTACTACCCAAGATTGTCTCTGTCACTCAGAACGGTTTAGTTGAGGATAGATTCATTGTTGAAAATTTGAGCCAAACTAGGAGGGCATGCATTGGGCTAAGTGCAATTGCCAAGATGTGTGCATGGCCATGATTGATTTTGAAAAAGCCTATGATAGAATTGAGTGGGATTTTATTCTACGTTACCAAATCCTTCACCCCAAACCCCTGGATATTGGTAAGATCTGTATCGGATACTAATCCTCGTCCGATCCTGCCAAGATATGGCCAAGATACTATGGGAGGACTCTGGATCCTACCGAATACGTCCCAGGACATATCTGAGAGGATCCGCAATCCTCCCATAGTACCTAGCAGTATTTGGGCAAGATCTGTGGCCCAAGAGCTCCTTTTTTTCACTTGATAAAAAGTCAAATATGGACTTCAAAAAATAATTAAAAATAAAATACTATTTCCGATTCTGCTTCACATGTTTTGTTCAACATCATTCATAACAACAGAAAGGAATACATTCATACTCAATGTCTTGGAGCCAAGTTCCTTCAGATGATCTAATGTTAATGGCCTTCAGCACTCGAAATATCTACTCGTGTACCAACCCTAGTATAGGTGGATAAATCTTGGGTAGAGGTTGCTTCCAATATGTAAACAAACCTACCAATCTCATTCCTCAAGGCCTCCAAGACCCCTTCACAATTACTTGACGATCCTTCTTCATTTTCATCACTATTTGCAGGGTCATTTTTCAAATGAACCTCTTCCTCTTGATGTTCTAAAACTCTCAATACATGGTTGTTCTTTTCCACATTCTTCTGGAAACTTGTCGCTTGCTAAACTATCAGAGGATACTTTACCCTTTGATCCTTGATTCACACGAATAACCCCCATTGTGTATTTTCAATTGAATATCATGACATTTGGCATTGAATTATCAGTAAGTTTTGTGGTTATTTAACTTATTTTTGATTACTCCATGCATATTATGTGGTTATTTAACTTATTTGTTTACTCCATGCATATCATGTGGTTGATTTTATTTATTTTTAATATTTCATATATATTTTTATACGACCGTATTCAAAAACATATCCAAAGCCCAAAAAAAAGTCATATCCATGTCCTTGAATTTTGTTTCCGTATTTGTACCAATACCAGGATCAGCTACTTAGGTTTTATTGAACTCATAATTAAAGTTGTTGATTTTGAAAAAACCTATGACAGAATTAACTGGCTCCTTCTCTCTTCAGAGATCTATCCAACAAGGTTGCCTTCTGGCCCCCTCCTTGTTTATTGTTGTTGCTGAAGCTATTCACTTTTTGCTAAAAGATTGTGCTTAGGGCCATTTGGTTAAAGGCATTGTGCTCCCTAATCAAGATGATTTACTTGAGGCTCATTTTGCAGTTGGCACTTCTTTGTTTGCAATCCTTGAGCAAGATAATTTTTATAATCTAAACAATAGATTGGATATTTACAGCAATGCTTCTGGCTCCAACTTTGTTGTGCATAAATCTTCTCTTGAGTTGGGATGAAGTTCTTCCTAGTTGGGTTAGGCAGCAAGGTTGGGGGTGGCTTGGCCCAAATCAAGTTATTGAATACTTGGGTATTCCTTTTGCCCTTAATCCTTCCTTTAAAAAGATGTGGCAATTGATCTTTGACAAGATTAACAAGATCTCAAAGTGGCAAGGCCACTTGTTGTCCCTTGTTGGTACATTTCAAACGTGCCAAAAGGTATTGTCCTCATACAATATTTACCATGCCCCCTGTTGGTTGTCCCCTGACAATCAAATTAAGCAGTTACAAAAGATCATTATCAAACTTTAGTGGTCTGAGAGTACAAGTGGCAAGAAGAAACATGTTATTGTTTAACCCTAAATTTAGATAACGGGATATCTAGGGTTAAGGATATCAGATTAGCTTTTACACAAAGGTGGTGAACTAACCTAATGAGCAAGCCAATTAATAGAAAACTCCAACAAACAATATCTTGAATTTATACAACCGAGATTGCTAAAATTAGTAAAGTACAACTATTGATAGATATTGCAACAAATTGGTAACAAATGATACTTAGTTGGTTTATTGTGTGCATCTAGAACTGATCTGGAATAGGTTGGAAGTGGACTAGAAGATGATCATGAGACAGTCGTCAGAGTCTGAAAATATTCTTTTTGTGGCCTCGGATGCTTGCGTCGGACCTAGACAATTAAATTGACGCAGGTGTCTAGCCCTGACGCAAGTGTTCCATACAAAATACTGACTGGATTTAGATGCAACCACCTGGGGCCTTTTAAGTTTTTTGTCGCCTTTCTTCTTATATCTTCAGATCACTCACACAGGTTGTCGCTCTTTGTCAAATGATCAAACCCTTGCTCTTCACCCTTGGAGTGACTGTAGGAAAAATCGGTTAGTGGGTTCACGGTGTCGAGCTGCCCCAAAGACCCTTTGTCAATGGGAATTGTCTACATAGCCAATACTTCGAAAAAGGTCTCAAACTTATGTTGGTCTCCCCTACGTGTTGGCTTGTGTGTGCACAAAGATGTAATGTGATAAGCAAAGACATGCAATGACACACATGTGTGCTCCTAACCTTGCTCTTCTTAATTTCAAGCATTTCTAATACTTTCAATTTTAGATTTCATACATTGATTATATAATGTAACATGCTCTTGGTTTCAAATCAGTCACCAGCAAAGCACTCAAGTTGGGCTCACGCAAAGACAAGGTGTGTCATACACACCCATGTATGCATTTCTTTCCTTTAAACTAACAAATTCATTACTAGATTAAAGGGGGGCAAATGTGAATACTGAAATCTGATTTATCTAGTACCTCAATCTTGTACATTTGGTAAATACCTATCATGGTTGTACCTTTTAGTTCTAGACCTACCCATTGTCGAAAGGCTCACATTCACTATTTGTTTGTGCCAAACTACTTATCTCTTAGTCCGACCATTATTATTCTAATGACCAAGCCTTTTATACTGGCAAAAAGCTCTAAAACTGATTGCTATCCTTCACTGTCAGTTCTAGACTAGTACCTATTTTCTAGCTTCCTTAATACTTGCATCTCAGACGAACACCTGCATCAACCAAGAATCCACTTTTCTTACAAAGTGTTCAATGCCCAAAAGTCATCAAATTGCAAAAGAAACGTATCATAAAGGTCGGCCTAAGTGCTTTAGTGTGAAATATTTCTAAAATGGATTGGTAAATATACAAGATCAACCCTCATTCATTACTCACCTAGCAATCACCTGGAAATCACATACAACTCACAAGGTCATATACCAAGCACTCAATCAAGCATTCAAGTGAGCAAACTTGCCCTATTTGTCCTTATTCCTCTATCAGTCATAGAAGCAGTATTTCTATAGGTCTAAAGCTTTCAAGGGGCAATCCATGATCCATATTTGCCAAATTACAAGCTAGGTCACTATATGTCTTTGTTTATCATGCATTACATCTTTGTGCACACACAAGCCAACACGTAGGGGAGAACTATATAAGTCTAAGGCCCTCTTCAGAGTATTGACTATGTAGGCAGCGCCCACCGACAGAGGGGTTTGGGACAGCTCAACACCATGAGCCCACTAACCCATTTTTTTCACGGTCACTCCAAGGGTGAAGAGCTAGGGTTTGATCATTTGACAAAGAGCAACAGCTTGTGCGCGCGATCTGAAGATATCAGAAGAAAAGTGACAAAAAACCCATAAGGTTCAGATGGTCACATCAAGATCCAATCAATATTTCGTACAAACACCTACGTCAGGGTCAAACACCTACATCAACACAACTATCTAGATCTGACACAAGTGTCCGAGGCCAGAGAGAATATTTCCAAAATCTGATGATTGTTCCAGGATCATCTTCCAGTCCACTTCCAACCCGTTCCATATTAGACCTGCACACGCACAATAAACCAACTAAGTATCATTTGTTTCTAATTTGTTGCAATATCTATCAATAGTTGTACTTTACTATTTTTAGCAATCTCAATTGTATAAATTCAAAATATTGTTTATTTCAGTTTTCTAATAATTGGCCTGCTCATTAGGTTAGTTCACCACCTTGTGTAAAAACTAATCTAATCCCCTTAACCCTAGATATCCCCTTATCTAAATTTAGGGTTAAACAATTATTAGATGCAAACTTTGTATTAAGCCTAAAAATCTCAAAAGGCTTTAGGATTTGAAGCTTCAAGGCATTTCCCTTGAAGTTAAATGGATCATCAAAGTTTTTAATGGGGATGAGCCTTTGAAGATTTTGATCCTTAATAATATTGTCAACAGGTGCCCAAAACGCTGCCAGGAATGGAAAGGCATTCATCCCATTGACCTTTGGGTGCTTCAATGTAAAACCTACTAGCTCTAGGCTTTTCATCTCCCTCAAGAGCACTAGGGAGGCTTCCAAGGAGTTGATTGTTATACCCTGATGTTCTCTTGGTTTGACACTCTTTGTCAAGGCTTCAGGTCAATATGGTGGAACTTATCTTTGAACAACAAGGCCCTGACCAGAATTAGAGGGTGCTCTACAAGATTCTGTTTTGGGACGGGGATCAAGACTTTTGCTGACATTTTTGCTCGAGGGAGGTGGATTTCTTGGGTGGAGATAAGAGAGAGAGATAAGATTCTTGCCTCCCACCGCTGAACCTATTCTATTTTTATGAGGGCTATTAAGCCTTTAGCCAAAGGCCTTAGACTTTGCTTTGATGCAGAATTGTGGGACGATAGTAATTGGGTTAAAGGTCCCCCCCTCTTGGAAATGTCTTCTAAAATGTTGCATGATAAGTTTGTGTTTACTCCCAAGATCTATATTTCTCTTAATAATAAGTGGGGCCTATATGATTCTATTATGGTCTTCCTACATTGGACCTAAGAAACCTTGATTTAGATGGTTGTTGTTCCATCACAAGCTTGTTGTTGGTTATGTTCTAACTAACTGGGCTATGGTTGTTTCTCCTTGTTTTGTTTGTGATCAGGATGAGTCCATTAAGCATGCCTTTTCTTATTTCATTTTTTGCATAGCTTTCTTTGAAACTTTTTCTTCAATGTTGGTCTAAGAATGTTAACAAGGAGATTGTGTGGAATGATGTTACCTTTGGATATTTTTCGAAAGTGTGATAAGCATAATTTGCTTGACAAAAAATTATGGTTTATTATGTCTATTGTTTATGGTTCTTGAAAAGGCGAGAAACAATTATTTTTTTGAACATGAAGAAAGGGTTCCTTCCGACTTCACTAGTCAAGTCTCCTCCTTACATGTTGCTTTGCAGGTGGAAGCCTTCTTAAAGTTTGAACCTAAATATCTTGCAGGGACAGGCAGCTATCCAAGAATTGATCCTATTCCAGATTAAACTCAGAATGTCCCGGTGCTTGATAACACCCACTATGATGCTGAAGGCTGGGAATTCCTGAAAGCAGCAACAAAAAAGGTCTAAACAGTGAACAGTCTGCCTGCAGTGAAGGAAAGGAGTGGGTTGTTGGTAGTCCTCCACAAGCTGACCATGTTAGTGCAGGGAGTGATGGTACCTCGCCCTATATTATTAAAGAGAAGAAGGATGATGGTGATGGGGGCTCTTCTCAGCCTCCCTTGCAAGCTGAGCCTCCTACTAACGAAGTGCTTAGATTGCTTCAGGAAGTTACAGTGAGAATTGAAAATAGAAGGCAAGCGAGGCCTTCAAATCTAGTGAGCCATCCTGCTATTGGTCATGTGCCTGTTATACTTATGACTGAGGAAAATGGTTCTTCTCATGACACTTTTTCTTTGGATTCTTCTCCTGTTGATGTTCTTATCCCTGAAGGCACTGGCATCACAGGGGGATATCACTCAAGGATGGTCGAGAAGTTAATTGAAGGCAAGGTTTATGGTTGGGTTCAAAGTGTGGAGAACTTAATAGCCCAGTTCAATCAGATACCGAGAGAGGAAGCTACCCCGCGGATATGGGTCCTGTTGTTGGTGGTGAGGACCCTGCTGCAGTCATAGAGGGACCTATTAGTGGCTCTGAGGAACCTGTTCTTGCTGAGGGACCCAAAGCTGCCACTGAGGAACCCGCTGGTGTCAACAGTACTGTGAACTTGTCTCTTGGTTCTTAATTCTGCCTGGATCTTTATGTGTGATATTCTTATGTGTTCTGTTTAGTCTCTTAACTCTAAATCTGTTAGCTTGTATTGCCCTTAAGGGTGTTTGATACTTCTTTGGCTTGGCCTCTCCTCAGCTGGTTGGTCCTTGATACTCAATTGCTGTGTGCAGCCTCTTGTTGGGCTACGTTGCATGTTCAGTTATTTCCATGTTGGTTATCTTGTTGGTTACTACTTGGATTGCCTTCCAGCATATATACTTCTTGTAAACTTCTCCTCCAATATACAAAAAAAATGGAAATAGGATATTGTCAATCTGGATTTTTATAACCAGCCTACCCAGAATGGCTAAAAGGGAAGAAGCCATCATGGTAGTGTTGGATAAGTTAACAAAAGCCACCCACATTATTCCAGCATGGCAGCAAGGGAATGTATAAGGCTTCAGATATAGTCAGGATTTTTCCTTGAGGAAATATGAGACTGCATCACGTACCCAAAAAATCATTTCTGGTCAAGACTATAAGCTCAATGAATTCGTTGAAACATTGAGTACCAAGTAGAATTTTAGTATGCCATGTTATCCCCAAAAGGATGGAGATGGAACAAGTGAATTGGATCAATGTACATATGCTGCAATGTATATAATGGACAAACCATCCAAGAGGGAGGGTTATCTCCATCTAGTTGAGTTTGCCTACAACAACAAATATCGTGCATCATTGGGAATGATCCCATTTGAAGCTTTGTATAGCTAGAAATGCAATAGTCCATTACATTGGGGTCACCCTGAAAATAAGATGGTGATTAATCAAAACTAGGTCAGGGAAATGGAGGACCAGGTTGCATGATAAGGTAGAACCTAAGAACACCACAAAGACGAAAAAGTTATGTGAATGTATATGAGGCACAAAAATAAATTGAAGTGAAGGACCATGCACAAAGAGGCATGGGGAGCTTGCTGAAGCTCGAGAGTCATAAGAAATTAGTGCCAATGGTATATAGACTTGTGCTGAATACAAACATCAACGCACATAATGTTTTACATGTTTATTTACTCAAGAAGTGCATACGCGAACCTAGATGGAAGACGCAATACCAGAGACATACCCATTTTGTTTCCACATCATGGAAATCACACTGAAGGCAGAGATGTAAGCAGGAGGGAAATGCAATGCCCCAGTTTTTTATACCTGGGATTGCTAAATATGTGTGTCATCTATGCCATGTAAAAAATGTATAAATTGTGCAAAGTGACTTTAGCACAAGGCAGTAAGAACAATGGTGTTATTTGTTTTGCTGGCCATAATGTATTCGGCCTAGGTAGCTTGCAATGGAAAAGTTTTAATGTAACTATCACATGATTAAATAATGAATGTAATGAAATAGAAATAGCAACTAAGGAAATGAAAGGCTTGAATGAAAATTGACAAGGGATTATAACATGAAGAGTTGGGGCATGGGATGTTTGGCACTCGTGTTGCTTGCAACCTGTCCTTTTGCATGGATCTAGGTTAAAGGAATCTGGCCCTTCATTTCTCATGCCTTCTCCGAGACTGTGAGGTTGTATGAAATCTGCTGGTTGAGGATGCTTTGTCTGGTTCTTCGCGATTCACCCCATGAGAAACTTGTAATATTCATGTTTTCCTTCATTTGGGTTAACAATACTTGTGAATTAGTTTTCCATGTATTGTAGCATCCAGTGAGTTCATGTAAATATCTGAGAGCTTGTGACTAAGGTTCTAGATAGCAGCTAGTTAGGAAAAACTGAGGGCAATCCAAGGATTGTGAAACGGGAACATCACCAAGAAGTTAAAATTCTGCAGCTAGTGCGCAGATGCAAAAAAGATGTAATCTAAATGTCCTGCCTATCCAAATGTACAATGAAACCATAAAATCATCTATATGGCATTACACAGCATAAGTTTGGAAACTAAGAACCTAACATAACTGAAAATTATTAACAGAAATATTAAACCACGTACTATTTTGAAATCCAATCACCATATGAACATAAGAAGTATGAAGCATGGTTATGAGACTCCACGGGACTCAGGATAACTCACCGAGTCAGCCCAAACTAGTCCAGCTGATTCAACTTGTGAGACTCAGCACTCAATAAAAAACGTATGAAAATAAAGGAGAAAAAATCCTAAAAGCTGCAAAATTACCCCTCCCTTCCTCGTTCTAACATCTAATTTTTGTTTTGAATAATCCACAAGGGAAACACATGATTTTCAGCATGAATGACAGATTTTTGGCAATTCTGGGTGACGTTGATTGAATTTTAACCAATTTAATATGCAGAGTCTTGCCCTTTTTGGGTCAAGTCCCAACCCAAAAAGGGCCTGACAAGTCTAAGCCGACTCCGAGCCTCACCACTAATGATTGAAAGCATAAATCAGACGATTTTCAATAAATGTGATAAATCACACAGAGGAAAGGGTGAAAAATGTATTTACTTCTCTCATATGGCACAGCAACAGTATGCGTTCATCATACTACTCGCCAAAATTATGTACTCAATTTCAATCAAAATTCCAAGAGTCAACTTACTTCTAATTGAAAACCAGGGAAATACACTTCTCCAATTACGCTTAATTTCTTTGTCCTGTTATCACAAATCCAAGCAAGGTCTAAGTTAAAAAGAACATTCCACAGTCCGGACCACAAAGGAAAAGAAAGCCACAGCATGCTAATGGGAAGTCCTAGGTTCGAGTACTAGCTAGTCCAAGGAAAATAACAAACTTTATGTTCTTCCAAATTTATATAGATGCAAGGAAATCTGTGACATGATAAAAGAGTTGTATAATTACTTCAATTAGCGGAATAAACTAAGCTAGGGCATTAGACAAATAAACCTGTTGCATATCAGCGTCCACGGGTGTAATAACTTTCTGAGCATGATGGCAAATCTCATAGAATATTTTTTGATTTGCAGCTGCCATCTGAGAATTACCTTACAATTATAACATCAAACCCTCCATGCAATACCTATTCATCAAAATAAAGATTGTACGATGGAATCCAGAATGCCTATTTAATCCTATCAAGCTGAACGCATAATAATTCAAATCCGATAAGGTTAGGAGATCGAGGTTAAATAAGTGCCTGTGATCAAAACTGAGAGGGCTTTCTAAGCACCGAAAAATCGACCTCCAGCTTGCTGAATAATGTTTTGCATAAATGTTATTAGGTGGTGGTGTATAAATGTTCAATCGAATTTACATACAGTTGTTTTTGCGATGGTAAAGTAAAAGGCGTACTGTAATTATTTGGGATTATAGGATAATAGATATCTTGGAGTTACACCAGGGTCAAAGGAGGATAAAGCAAAAGAGAGATTAACACAATCTTTAATGGAGAGGGACGATGAGAGAATGAATGAATGAATTATTTTAATAATGTTTATCAGATTAAGATGAGAGAATGAATGAATGAATTATTTTAATAATGTTTATCAGATCAAGTAGTTTAGGGCATTGAGGGTTGTAAGATTATTATTTTTTGTTAATATAATTTTTGGGTATGAATATTATCTTTTTAATTATGTAAAATTTGAAATTTTTTTTTATGTTAATTTTTTTATTATAGATTTTGGTTAGAAAATTTGTCATATTAATTAATATTTTTTTTAAAATAAGTTATTCAAGTTGTCAATTTTTAAATTGTTTTTGTATTTGGTGTGGATGTCATTATAAGTTACACATTTCATAATAAAGTGTTGCTCTGTCTCTACTACCTTATTATTATAAAATATAGAAATTTTTGTTTCTTATTCTTCTTTGGATATTGTCCATTTATATGTTTTACATCTAAGATGATGAGAGCTAGTCCTCAATTAGGCAATCAACATCTTTGCTTTCCATTTGATTTAAGTCTTTATGTATGTTTTTTCCTTGTGCTTTTATATCAGATTAAACTCTTTGATGTAGTGTACTTTCTTCTGCGTCGGTTGCTTTGTCCACATCGTTGCTTTGAATGGGACAAAGATGACTCTTAAGGAAGATTGGGATGAGAGGATATATATATAATATATATACACGGAGTTATGCACTGGTGAGGGTAGCATTGATTGAAGCTATCAATTAGTTTGGACATAAACGAGAGGTTCAGATCCCCTTTACATCGACATGATCGCCAACATTATCAGTTTTATCGACATCACCAACATCATTTACATCACTAACATCATCAACGACCACAACTGACCTCACATGTCAAGCGAGATTTGAACCTCGATGACACGGGGTACAACCAAACCTCTTAACCAATGCACCCACATCTCATCAACTATGCCCTATAAATATTAAAAACATTTCATTCTTAAATCCCTGAATTATACTCGAGTTAATTAAAAGGAAATTTTAAGAGTTAGTTCCATAATAGAATTATTTGAAAATGCTTAAATAAAAGAGTTAACGCTGTTGATTACCCAAATCAGTAAAAGAAATGATAACCTTTTTAAAGAAACAACTCGATCTGCAAACCTTTACATTATTGGGATAATTGCAGTAATCTTAGAATTTACAGACTATTTAATCTATTAAATATAATTGAAATTATTCCATTCCATATCACAATAGAACAAACTTAATATAATTATGATTACTATAAAATATTTGTATAATTAAAATCATTGCATTTCATTCCACAATAAAACAAAATTAAACATGAAATAAATTGATAATATAAGATGAGTGTCTTCACATTTTATTCTTTTTGAACATCCGCAGTTTTACCAACATCACCAACATTATTTATGTCACTGATGTCATCAATGGCCACAACTGGGCTCACATGCCAAGTGAGATTTGAACCTCAATGGGACTGGGTACAACCAAACCACTTAACCAATGCACCCATATCTCATTGACTACACCCCATAATTATTAAAAATACATAAACATTTCATTCTTAAATGCCTAAATTACAGTCGAGTTAGTTAAAAGAAAATATTAAGAGTTAGTTCCATAATAGAATTATTTGAAAAAAATTAAATAAAAGAGCTAGAGGTGTTGATTAACCAAACCAGTAAAAGAAAGAATAACCTTCTTAAAGAAATAACTCAATCCGCAAACCTTTACAATGTTGGAATAATTGGAGTAATCTCAGAATGTATAGACCATTTAATCTATTAAATATAATTAAAATTATTCCATTTCATTTCACAATAGAACAAAATTAAAATTATTATTATTATAAAATATTTGTATAATTAAAATCCTTTTATTTCATTTCACAATGAAACAAAATTAAATATTAGATAAATTGATATTATAAGAAGAGTGTCTTCGCATTTTATTAGTACCTGCCCCTCAGGGGTTATTGTTTTTGTTGCATCAAATTAATTGACATTGGAAAACGTTTCGAAGCTCAATAGCCAATCGTAATGCATAAGTGCAAAGGGGACGATTTCATTTATGAATGTTTTGCAAAGTAGTTAGATTAATTTATTATTTTTCTAATTGTTGGTAAGTCATGATTACTACTTTGTTAGTGGACCAATCAACAAGGTTTGATATAATTTTTACTCAATGTTCAATGACCTGTCATGCTAGTTATAATTAAGGGTTTTACCGCTTGCTAGGGGCTTAGATGAAAAGCCAGATGTGTCCTTTCAGGGAGTAATGTGGCCACCTAACTGTTATTGTTTAAAAATGTAGAACATGTGTCTAAGTCAGGGATTGCTTTTAATTACCATGCATTTGATGGAGAGATGAATTTTGACTTTAAAGCAGGTTTGCTACCGAAAAGAAATCGATAGACTTTGCATTTTAAGGTTTCATGGACAGAATGGTGTTAAGCAGTAGTCAGGCATCAAAGGCTAATATGTGTTACCATAAGACACAACCAAATACTTATTAACAATTAACATATAAATATAATAGTGCACATCCACAATGCATTGCAGATATGACCCTATTTATTTTTTTTCAATATGAATATAGGATAGGTACCCAATCATGGTGTACTTGTTAGAATTCGCTAAAATTTAGTGCTTTTACATGTGTATGGTACAACTACTAGGTTAGCAAGGTAATTTAGATCTTGGTTGTATCCCCTAAAACTTTGATTTATTGTATTTTGTGTTGCAAGCCTTGCTACCCTAGCATTCCCTACGATGACATCTATTTAGAGGCATTTTTTAAAAAGCCTTAAAGCCTTGTCAAGCTAAAATATTAATATAATAATTATTAGAATTCTAAGATTATTTTTACACATTTTCATTTTTTTAACACAAATCTATTCTAAGAAAAATGATTTTTTTGACATGTTTTCTTTTCCATTGTAGGAAAATGCAGGTGCAAACAATTAAATGCAAGTGTACCATTTTCTACAAGCTCAAATGTAGAGCATTAATTGTTGCACTTGCATTAATGGTGCGCATTAGATTACAAAGTGGAATTTGGCATTGCATATCTTAAATTGTTGCAAACAAATAAGTGTCATTTACAAATCCCAAAGTAATTTTTTCTCCACACAAACCCAAAACATACCTTTCATGGCAGTTCTCTACTTGCAATCCCACTAAGTGGATGACATAGGATGCCTCAGAATTCTTCAGTTGATGTAAGATTTATCACAAAATTCACTTTTTCCTTTTCTTTTTTAACAAATTTTGAATACACCCAGAAGCATTGTGCTTCAAATGAAGTTGGCAGCAAATAAGTTGACAAGAGACCTAGAAGGTGAGCTATTGATATTTCTATTACACAACTTTTAATGTAGTCAAGCACTCAGCTTTGAATTAGAATTGTGAAATATTTGAATTGATTTGTATATTACCATCCTATATCATGCTCGCAATTCTCTACCCTCTAAAATGTAAGTACTATAGCTACTTCGTAACATTTGTTCTTTTTGGACTGGGCAAATATATATCATACTAATAAAAAATATATATAAATTAAGAGAATTACAGTCCTTGGCCAAAAGCACCCAACACAATAAAATGGAAAAAAATGAATAAATTTTACTTAATGTATGCAAACCATCTTTTATACATGTATTAACCTAACCATTATTCATAACAAATGTTTTGATTAGCTTTAGTATCTCTCTTTTTAGACATATTTTTAGAATTATTTAATTGTTTATTTATTATTATGGAAGTAGATGAGAAATGATATTTATAATTGTCAAAAGTGGTATAGTATGGTGGCACGTTGTCAAATATTTTAATTAGTAGTTGTCCCAAAGGTAGAAGTTATGCTGGAAAGGATGTAATTTTTTATTTTTTATTTTGGTAAAACAAGGTTTTGTATAGTAAAGGAGTGTATATTGGTAGTTGTACCTCACTTGAAATCTATGACCATTAAACCTATCTCATCTTTTATGTACAAAAGGTTAAGCAACAATAATCATATCTTTCTAGCGGAGGTGATAGTGAAAAATGAGGTTGTGTATTTCTTCGTACAACATGACAATGAGTTGTGTGGGGAGGAGACGTTTGTTTCACAATGAGCTTGAGCAATGGTGAAGTAGTAGGGAAGGGAAACGCCATAAAGAACATGCAAGTGATGAAAGATATGTTTTTTGATGCAAGTGAATGTAAAGTGGTGGACTAGTATGGATGAATGAAACAAAGTGTGTTCAATATAATTTTATTGGTTTTCTAGAGAGAAATCACATTGTTGTAAATGTTATGGAAATGTTTTGCACTGAGTCTTGATTCCTCTTCCTTTCCAAGTGTTACATATTTACTATCATTCATTCTTGTGTAGCGATCGAAGGTAAATGCAAGGCAGATGTACATATCATACAATAAGAGTACTCTTGATAATGTAGTGAAGGTCAAACCTTAATGATTAGTGTTACTTTATTGAGAATCATTCCTTCTATTTTATGTATGGTTAGAGCCCATGCAATTTTGAGCAACATCTAGAGACGATTACCCTCTGTAACAGGAAGAATTGATAGATATGTTAGATTGTGCACAAAGCATTAAGCAAAAATAATCTAATATTCATTTTAATAATATTTCTAATGTATCATTTTCCTAGCCAATGTTCCTTTAGATTTTATGTTTTCTTGTTGGTAAGGATAAATAAGATGCTTACAAAGACAGGTTCAAATTATGATTGCCTATTCTTCCTCAGGAATGGAAGCTACAAGATAGACTTCAAGACCTCAATGACTTGTCCCCACATCAATGGCATTGCAGTGTTGATTTGAATTACACATTAGTCGTGGAGCCTTGCCACAATCAAATCAACTGTCATGACATACTTGTCCACCCTTGACAACATAAAATAACTAATCAAAGATGTCACCACCCTACAAATTGTTTACCTATTTACAATGGGTGCAGGTCATGTAAATATATAAGCAACCAAGATTATGGGTCTGGTGTACGATATGGGCCACCTAGGGTATGATATCATTTGAAATACCATGTCATTATCCCTCACCATCATCACCCAACTCACCTTGAAATATTTCACTACTTGTATGTTATATATGGTCTTGCCCTTTCTTACAGGAGTTTGAGTATGATATTTTTTTATGTTCTTAAGCCTAACATAATTTCTTCAAGCGTCAATATATTAGTAGCATAGATGAATAGAAGCTACAAGATAGACTTTAGGACCTCAATGTCTTATCCCCACATCAACGATATTACAGTGCTAATTCGAGTTAAAAATTAGGCGTGGAGTCTAGCCACAAACAAATCAACTCTCATGACATCCTCATCCACCTTTGTCAATAGAAAATAAATAATCAAAGATGTTGCCACCTTATAAGTTGCAAACCCTTTTGCAATAGGTGCAGGTTGTGTAAATCCAAACAACTAGCCCAAATCTGGTCTAGTGTACGACATGGGTCCTCTGGTGTATGATACTAAATATAATATGATATAGGGTACCGTATATTATATAATTATTAAACATTATAATAATATGTTAAATAAGTATTTTATATAATGAATATATTAAATAGTATATAATAATATACATAACATTATATATTATTAATATAATGATATTTATTATATATTATTAATATAATGATATTTATTATATATTTAGTATTTTTTATCGATACTAAGGATTGAGGGGGCCTTGCCTGTGCAATAAAAAAAAATGACAAAAAAATGGGGGAAGCATTGTAGAAATCATAGTACTTCAACCAAGAAGACATTTCTTTATAAAAAAATGACCAAAGAGGGTCAAAAACTGGAGGACATACTCCATGATCACAAAGAAAGACAAACTCTTTGCCAAAACATGTCATAAACCAAAGGAAAACATGACAAGACCAACTAGTTGTCCAACAAAAGTAACACGTATTCTTAAGACGTCGTTGATTTCTTATGAGAACATAGTTCTTTTTATTGGCAAAATTTTTCCTGTTTGGTACTATTGTCTAACCTTAAAATCATCTAAATCAATGCCAATTTGAGGAGAGTCAACCTTCAAGCAAAAGCCTTCCACATGAAGATCTCCCATAAGATATGAATACATGTCTTTCAAAGAAAAATATGATGAAACCCAAAAAGACCTCGAAGCGGAGTCATCCAACATAAAGCCTTTTTGTCCTTAAGGTAACAACCTCTCTAATAGAAGAAGAAAGAAACATCGTAGTAGAGGAAGTTGAAGGAGAAACAGTTGGAGCTTTAACATTGCCCTTGATTGAATATAAACTAGGAGAAAGATTGTTCATAACATTGTTCTTAACCTTGTCGTAGACAATCAAATGATCCATCTTAGCATCTTTCCACCAAGTTGCAGATTTGCCAAGCTTTATCTTATTATTATCTTGGTCATCTGATTTCTTGGGAAATCTTTTCCACATACCCATGAGCTAAGCATATTTTGCATCTAAAATTTATCGTTTCATGATCCAGGGGTTGAGTCCGAATTCTATTGCCCAACTTGATCTCCATAACTTTTGTTAAGCCTTTAGAGAGATCCATGACAATGCACAAGTGGGCAAAGGTAGTCCTCATGTGGTCAACAGTATCTAGAGTAAACAAAATAAAACCCCAAAGAGAGCTACCAATGGCTTGAAGAGAGGAAGCCTTCCAAAATTGAAGTAATAAATGAGGGAGCCTGACCCAAATTGAAGCAACAATGAAAGATGCAGTAACAGGATTGACATTAGGGTACCACAATTTCATGCAAATAAAATATGTATCCCAAATCCAAGGGCCCAAATACAACAATTGATCTTTGTTAGTAGTCAAGGAGCACATAATAATGAATAAGCATTTAGCAGACATATGGATGACAAAATTGTGATCTATAAAGGGTTTCCAATGCTTGGAAATCCATGCATGAAGGTTAATCATGCTCAGCCAAAAAAATGTATAGCTATAAATCAAAATAACTAATGAAAATCATGCTTCATCTTTCAAAACCTCACCTCCCAGTGCAACCACAAGGACATCAAAAACCATCCCCTATTTCCCAAGCCAAGAAGTGAAGCTGAAACATAGGTTGAAAATGAAACCATTAAGAGGGAAGAAGGCAAGGCAAAACATGAATCAACCATCAACACCCTACACACAACAGCTAAGATATGTATCCCCATTACATCATATAAAAAAATAGGAAGACTAATAGGGCAACCAAGAAGATAAGGGATGCACCAAATAAATAAGCATCATTTCTCTAAAGATGGTAATATCCAAGTGAAGAGAAAGCCTATGACCTTGAAAGGTGGAGGATTTAAATCAAGGTGACGCCAATGGTGAAAGGAGGCTAGAAGAAATCAGAAGGTCACCAATCGAGAAAGACCCAACTACGCATAAAGGGTGAATCCCTAAATCACAAATAAGAGCAATAAGAACATAAGAGCTTTGAGAAGTTAGTAGGTTAGTCAAGAGACCTGTAACAATGTAGGTGGCAGAGCTAAGGCATCCGCCGATAATCAACACCATGTATAATAGAAACCCATGACCTTATAGAGAAAACTTTCCACACTAGGCACTACCATAGACACAATAGAGTAGGGTGGGAGCTAGGCGACACAAGGCAGGGCACCCTAAGTCATGAGGAAGGCGAACCTTAGTTTATGAGCTTAAATATTCTTCTTAATGGTCCATATTTTAATTTGATGATGATGATTATTATCATGTAAAATATGTTTTTTATATTTAAAAAAATATTAATAATATTTAATATAATATATATTATTTATTATTATTATTTAATTATTATAAATATTGTATATTTTAAATTTTATGGTCACAAGTGTCCGTTAATGTCTCATCATATGCTCTTTCCCTTTTGTCATAATACTTACAAATGTCGCTACATTTATTATTCATGCATCCATTACATGGATTCGTGTATGGAGTATTGAGAGCAAACTCGTCATATTTCCTAAGGTTTAAGAGGGATTTTGTTTTAGCCATTATCTCTTATATGAATACATGTATTCAAACTAAATTTCACACTTTCTAGGTAATTTAATTTATTCATCTTAATTGTTCATTTTATATGACTTTTAACTGATTTTTCACAATGTTTCAAATAATTAAAATCTTGAGATTTAAGATTTCCATATTACACAATTATTTATAAAAAGAGATATTTGAAAAACATAACAAATATTTATTTATATCGATTTTTGTGTTCACATTATGTGATATGGTATTAAAGATCCTCTTTTTCAAATAATTATATAACGTTATTTTATGTGTTTGTGATTTTATTTTGGTTAGAGTCTTGAGCAAATTGAACTTATCATTTGGAGGGATTTAAGGCTTTTGTAGTCATCATTAAGAGAATTTATAAAAAGTTGCAATAATTTTCTTTTTTCATTGAGACATTAGATACTATTATGGATCAAAGAAATGCAAATAAGTATTTTTGGCAATTTTTTTCTATAAATTAACATTGGTTTGTTAATTTTTCTATCAAAGCGATGCTTATTTAATTTTATTTTGTGGAAATTGAATTGTTCAAAATTTTGAAGCTCCAAAAGCTTTAAACATGTTTTTAGTGCTAATTTATGATTATGAGGCTTTCAAAAATAAATTACATTTTATTTTTCGCCACCATGTCAGTTTCTATGGAAGCTTACATTTTGTGCAGAAAATTCCAACTAGTTTTATATATAAAGGTCACGTATACTATGAAATGTGATAGTGTCATCTGGGTATTGCCTACACTGACGTGTCATTATGTGAAATGCAAAAAATACTTTATTAAAACAAGTATCATGTGAAGCGGCCCTACACATGGCAAACATCCTTTGGGATGATAGATGAAACTTTGGCTATTAACCATAGATTAAACGTGTTAACTATGGATTAGTTGTATGTTTAGATTTAATTATGGTTTAGATGAAAGGGTGTTTGTCTTTTTCCCATGAAAATGCCTTTGGCATAATTAAATTTATGACAACTTATATGTTGATGTGAAATGTAAAGACTAATTATGTTTGAAAAGGTAAATAAAATTTTTTTTGGTATTTTTTAATCTAAAAAATCAAAGTTTTTACCTAGGAAAAAAGTCTCATCGATTTTCTTCAACCATTGGAAAACTAAATAAATGATATGTTTTTAGTTTTTATTTTCATTAAAATAGTATGCATAACAAATATTAGGTTAAAACTTAAGAAAATAAGTTAAATTTTTGCCTTCACCAATTCCAAGTTAAACAAATGCTATAAGTGAAAACAATAGTAACCTATCGAAGGTAGGTACTAATAAGTGAAAATAATACTAACCTCCCATAGATAGATATTAATAAGCTATACCAAGAGTTACGAAGTGTCCCCAAAACTTGACGATGAATCAAAACAAAAATGCAACAAATGCCCTAACTCATGAATATAGACTCCAAAAAACGATTCCTTGGAATTTATTTAGTGTTGTTTAATATATTTTATGTTTAATTTTTTAATGTACAGGTAATTGGTTCAAATTAGGTGTTCCACTCTTTTTTCAACTTCTTATAGTTGGAAACCTCCTTTGTGCTTTTATATGTATTTTTATCCACTTTATATTTGTGGTCCCTTTCATCCCACATCAAAACCATTTGTAAAATCTTGATACTTATAAGGAACATTCATATGATTGTGGCCTTATTACTCATGCTCTTCCCTAAGATAGATGGTGCCATTCTCCCCTTTCTACTTTTCCCATTTCTAGCCATTACAAGGGTGATATGCATGCTAATTTACCAAAGTTTGAATTCAGTCATTTATAAATAAACAAGTGAGATAGTTCATTTAAACAAAAGAAGGACACACATATCATAACTAACACTTATTAGATACATGTGTGGCATAGTCTACTTCTATTAGATGCATTTTATATTATCGACGTCTTAGTTCCAATCCATAGGTTCTTTCTATTAGAGAGCTTGTTAGTTCACACAAACCTCCCAAACTTTGTTCCATTGAGTATCTTGTATCAAACATAATTAACTCATTATAGGGGACAAGAGTTGCAACATGCAAAATTAGGGTGAGGAAATAAAAAAGAACAAGCAAACAAACCCAAAAGATCAAGTCAACAATCAAATTATGACCATGAGTGTGTGTACGATCTTAGTAATAATTTTGAATCATTTCCACTTTTTGATGTGATATGCATGATAGGTTTCCAATGCTTGTAGATAGGCTTTGATTGTGATAGATGATTTAGAAAATAATCAAAATCCCTTGCAACATTGCCCAAACTAGCTAAGTATCCTTTATCTCTCTGCATATTATTATTTATTTAACTAAGCATTACTTGTTACAATTTTACATGTTGTATCATGATGCTTGACTAGAAGTACTTATCATACTACGTTTTTTGGGGAACCCAAATGTCTTTTATCTCTTAAGATTTCATCTTTGTGAATCCCTTTGCCTTATTACTCCTACAAATTTATCTTTTATTGGATCCAATTTTTGCATTTCATATATTTTTTTATGTGTCGTGTATTTATATGATCTTATTAAAAAGAATAGATTTATTTTTGGATATTATATTTTATTTATGCCTATCTTGTATATATGTTTGATTTGTTTGAAAAATATATTTGGAATGGATAGGAAAAACCCTTTGGCCAATAGAGATTTGAGATCTATTCGTATCAACAATTTTTCATTCTCTCAAATCCATAAATATAAAGTGAACAACCCTAACTTCTTATTAGAAATAATTGACTAATGTCTACACATGCTAGAGGGTATTCTTGAATATATTCAATGCACTACGTCTCCAACTAAAAAAATTCTTAAATCGCATTTTAAAATAATATATATTTTAGATATTCTTTGTCTGAGCACAACATGTGATTGCAATTCAAATAGTGCATCCATGATTGTGTACAATTCAAGAGATCAGAGCAAAATATCAATGTAGAGTCTCATATGGAGAAGACTATCTCCTACATAGAAAACAAGGGTCACGTAGTGGCTAGTTTCTACCATAATTTTTGAAAAGTATTTTGTGAACACATTTATCATCAATGTAAATTTTTTCAAGAGCAAATGATGCATAAAATAATAAAACAATTATCATTGTTTTGAATATGCTAAAAATAATTTTCTAAAGAAACACACAAATGCAAAAAGCATTAATATGAGTGTATCCCACTGATTGGAAGAGTGTTTTAAGAGAAGAGTAATATATGACAGGCAAAACCTAAAAGCTTATAGACTAATTTAGATGTAAATTCATATCAAAACACCGTATAGGTACTATAGAGTCAAGTGTTATACTAACTTGTTATGGAGAATTACCTCGGAAGGAGTTGAGTATGTGCAGACACATAAATCTAGTATTAGACACTTTATAATGTCAACCTTGACCTATCATTACCATCTATGAATTGTGCCTACATATATGACTGTTCCTCGCACTCATTCTTAGTCATTCACCTTTCTATGTGCCCAACATTCTTGATTTATTGTCAGTCACCTACGAGAATTCCATAATATGTGCCTAATCTTCCTATTATCATAATTAAATTGTCTCTTGATCATCATATCAATGTTTCATGTTCCTCAGACACCTTCAGTTACAACCAAATAAATTCAACTACCACATTCATCCACTTGTACTAGAGCCATCCACGTGCCTTGCAATGGTCATTTTTATAAATGTAAATCTTTCTTATGGGTCGGTCCATATGTTTCACATGTCATTGGTGGAACACATTACCTAAATATTTGGATACTAATACACACTAGGCCCGAGCCTATTATTACCAAAGGACTTATATCATTTACAGATTGAGAGGAACAACTATAAATCTTCCAAATCAAAAAACCCTCAGAAAAGTAAGGCCTATTCAAGTCTAAAGCACCCAATCCAATCAAATTTGCATATGGTCAAGGGTCAAAAATCAAAGTTATAGATTGTATCCATACTAGAGGATCACTATTACACATATGTACCTAACCAAGAGTACTATATTTGCTTTGAGCCCTCTTCGAAGTATTACAAATGTAGGCAACATTCAATGACTTAACATTGGGTGGTTATGGTCAGCTCAACCCATATTTTCCATTCCTTTTTATTAGGTAAACCTAGTGTCTATGCTGGAGTGAAGGAGACAACATTTTAGACTTGTGCACAATAACAAGCTTGTGACAGTGCATAAAACAACAGTTACAAGAAAGCATAGTGATATGTGTCAAAACTATCCAACACATCTTATAGGTACATTTACAGTCAAGATCAGACACCCTCATATTTCTATAGGCATCCAACTAATACCAAACTCGTCTAGGGGTCTAAATAGCAGCTTTTCAGATCTTAGCAACTCCTTATCTAATGTTAATCCTTTTTGCCCTTGTATTCAATCCCATATTTGAACAAAACAATAACAAGCTAACTACCCTAGTCTTCTTAGTCTTTTCTATAAATATAAAAGTATAATTGAACCCCTACTTATACATTCAAATCTACTTAATTTAAACATACTTTATACAATTTGAATATTCATAGTTTTATGCATGTTTAAATATATTAATCCAAAATAAATTAAAAAATATTGGTGAACCTGACCCTTTTATTATGAGTGTCAAACCCTAAGTTTTTCCTTATGGTTTCTTCCTTTTTCCTTAGGGTTTTAGATTTTTGTCTTAGATTTTTAGATGTGATTTTAAGTTCCCCATATAATAAGGAAATTATCTTTATCTCTTGGCCCTAACCTTTTAAGAGTTTTGATGATCATATTTTATGTCATCTAAAAGAGATTGCTTCCTTGTCCTTATAAGATGGAGTGCTAGGTTAAATGTTTTCCAAAATGAGTATAATCAAAATTCCTTTGGTTGAATCTAAAATGGTTAGAATCAATGAAATAAACATTCCTTCTTATTCTTCTTTAGATGCAAATGTTACTAATGAACACATGCACGTAGAGAAAAATGTTTTCAACGACGAGATGTTTGATCTAAAGGATACTAATGTAGGTAATAATGAATACCAAGATAGAATCCATGTTGATGACCTTAATGGATTAAATCTTAGACAAGTTGAAGTAATAGATAATTACTTAAATCAAATTCATTAGTAATCTCATGAATTATATAAGGTCTTAAAAGTAATCCTATGTTGGGGATCAACCAACAATAGATTACACTTGTGAAAGCAATAAACGCGGAAATAAATCAGATAGACAAGTAATTAGAATGAGATAATAGCAAGAACAAGAGATACAAGAAAACCACCCTGAAAACTTGTATTAACAAACTCTTTACAAAAGGAATACAATTGAAGAAACTTCTTTCTTCCACACCTCTCCTAGATGTATAGATCTCTCAATAGATCTTTATTCCTCAAGAGCTCTCTCTCTCAAGAACAATCAACTCCAACAAATCTGGATTGATTCAATTTTGTATTGTTCTTCACATACAATGAATTACTACAATAATCCACTACAACTACAATAAGCTAGGAAGATCTAATTCTACATATAGAATTAGGAGACTTGAGCATGCACTTCCAACAAACAATTAAGCCACTTGAACAAGGGCTCTAAAAATAATATTGCTAATAATAGAGACGCGAGCTTGAGACTACAACTCAAACTCATCATGCAAACACTCACTTCTGTCCATGGAAATAGCTTTCTGGACACACAGGTAACCGACGTCGGTTCCTGCTGCTTGCCTGTGACCGCCGCCGGCCGTCCCACTACCGACGTCGGCGCCTCTGCAACTGAACCTTGCCGACGTCGATCGCTCTTGACCGATGCCGGTGTCTGTGTAGACTCGAAACTGCTAATGTATGCTCCTTGGTGAAGCTTTTAGCTCCACACCCTAACAATCTCCCACTTGGAGATAAACAGCTGCACCAGTACCTGTACAACAACATCTTCTAGCTCCTCCATCTTCAACTCAATCATGAAGACCAACAGAAGTTGAATGAAGATTCAACTTCTCCTTTGTAACCGGCTTGGTTAACATATCAACAAGATTCCTATCTGTATGGATCTTCTCCAGCTTCAACTCACCATCTTCCAATACCTGTCATATGAAGTGATATCTTAGCTGTATGTGCTTTGTTCTTGAATGAAAGGCTGAATTTTTAGCCAAATGGATTGCACTCTGACTGTCACTATACAATTTGCAACTCTCATGCTCCCTACCAAGCTCATCCATGAATCGTGTCATCCATATCATCTCTTTGATAGCCTTTGTGGCTGCAATATACTCTGCTTCTGTAGTTGACAAGGCAACAACCTTCTGCAACTTAGATATCCAGCTAACCGTCATTCCACTTATAGTGAAAACATAACCTGTAGTGCTCCTCCTGCCATCCAAATCACCTGCCATATCTGAATCTACATAGCCATGTAGAGAAGTATCTGAACCTCCATAGCACAAGTGCCTACTGTTGGCTCCTCTCAGATATCTAAGGATCCACTGAACTGCTTTTCAATGTTCCTTACCTGGATTGGCCATATGCTTACTTACCACTCCCACTGCTTGGGCAATATCTGGTCTAGTACACACCATTGCATACATCAAACTCCCTACTGCGGAAGAATATGGAACCTTACTCATGTACTCTACCTCATCATATGAATTAGGACATTGTTCTTTACTCAACTTAAAATGTCCAGCCAAAGGTGTGCTTACCGGTTTAGCATCCTGCATATTGAACCGTTTCAACACCTTGTCCACATAATCTTCTTGAGACAATATCAACATGTGATTTTTCCTGTCTCTCTTAATGCTCATGCCAAGGATTTTCTTTGCTGCTCCCAAATCCTTCATAGCAAACGTTTGAGCTAATTTCACCTTAAGCTCAGAGATATCCTGCATGTGTGATCCTGCAACCAGCATATCATCTACATACAACAATAGAATAATATATCTACCGTTATCAAATCTCTTGAAATACACACAATGGTCAGATTGACACCTACTGTAGCCATGCTCAGTCATAAACCTGTCAAATTTTAAGTACCATTGCCTAGGAGCTTGCTTGAGGCCATACAAGCTTTTCTTCAATCTGCACACAAACTTCTCCTTACCCTTGA
Source organism: Torreya grandis (assembly GCA_037957365.1). NCBI lineage: Eukaryota > Viridiplantae > Streptophyta > Pinopsida > Cupressales > Taxaceae > Torreya > Torreya grandis. The sequence continues at coordinate 1,099,475 of JARHVA010005050.1, read as the reverse complement.
CCTCGAATCCTTCTGGCTGTTCCATATATATTTTCTCATCCAGATCTCCATGAAGAAACGTTGTCTTAACATCTAGCTGCTCAAGATGCAAATCCTCAAAAGCAACCAAAGACAATACAACCCTTATAGAAGTCATTTTAACAACAGGAGAAAAAATCTCACCAAAGTCGATACCTGGCTTTTGTGCAAATCCTTTAACTACTAATCTGGCCTTATATCTCATCTATCCATTCTCACCTTCTTTCAACCTGTAGGTCCATCTATTCTTGAGTGTTCTCTTACCAGCTGGCAATTCAACCAAATCCCATGTTTGGTTCTCTCTTAAGGACTCCAACTCCTCAACCATGCCACGCTCCCACTGACTCTTAGACTCCACCTGTATTGCTTCTTCAAAACTCTTTGGTTCTCCACCATCAGTTAGCAATAGATAAAATAAAGAAGGAGAATATCTAATTGGAGGCTTACTCACCCTTTCTGACCTCTTGATGGGTGTCTGAGACTCGTTCACAACACGCTGTCTACCCAAATTCTCTGATAGTGACTGACCTCGGTCACCTCCAGACCTGTTACTGGCCGACATCGGTTCTGCCTGACCGACTTCGGTGCATGTCCTGCCGACGTCGGTCTCTGTACGGTCCACGTCGATTTCTACCCTGCCGACGTCGGTCTCTGTGTTTTCCTGCAAGTGATTATTTCTTTTTCTCGCGAGCTCATATTGGACTTTCACCTCGTCCAATTCACCATTGCTCTACTTAGATTGATTTAGCTTCCTTAACTGATCACAATACATCACTCTTTCGTTGAAAACAACATCACGGCTCCTGATTACCTTAGTTTCTAGATTCCACAATTTGTAACCAAAATCATCTGAGCCATAGCCAATAAATGTGCACCTCATAGACTTAGCATCAAGCTTCTTTTTATTTTCCTTATCTATGTGCACAAAGGCTTCACAACCAAAAACTTTGAGATATGAGAGATCAACCTTTTTACCTGTCCATGCCTCTTCTGGAATACCACCATCCAGAGCTGTAGAGGGTCCTCTGTTAATCAGGTACACTACAGTGTCAATAGCTTGTGCCCAAAACTGTAAGGGCAAACCGGCATGCAATCTCATACATCTTGCAATCTCCATTATTGTCCTATTCATCCTTTCAGCAATTCCATTCTGTTGAGGTGTCCTTGGAACCGTCCTTTGCCTGTGGATTCCATTCATGTAACAATAATCTCTGAACTTATGACTGCAGAACTCACCGCCATTATCTGATCTCAGGCACTTTAATCTCTTACCTGTTTCATTCTCAACCATAGCTTTCCAAACCTTAAAAGTCTCAAATACATCAGATTTTCTTCTAATACAATAGATCCATACCTTCTTTGTAGTATCATCTATGAAAGATACATAGTACTGTGATCCTCCAATGAAAGCAACCTGAGCCGGTCCCCACACGTCTGTGTGAACAAGCTGCAACTTATGCCTCTTCTTAGTAGACCCAGTCTTGAGAAAACTAACCCTTTTCTGTTTTCTAAATACACAGTGCTCACAAAACTCTAGATCTATGCCTTTTAAATCTGAGAGCATACCTTTGGACTTAAGAATTGACATCCCCTTCTCACTCATGTGGCCAAGCCTTGAGTGCCACAATTTAGCATCCACATCTGAAGTAGATAATACAGAAGGAGATTTGTTAGTAACACAATTACACAAATAGAGAGTACCTTCTCTCTTACCTCTGGCCATAACAAGTGCACCCTTGGTCACCTTCCAAGATTCTGTTGTGAGAGTTACTATACAACCCTCATCCCCTAACTTTCCTGCAGAAATTAAATTTCTCTTCAAGCTAGGAACATGCATCACATCTCTCAACACCCATGTGTTGCTATTTTGCATCTTCAGCTGCACTTTACCTTTGCCAATTATTTTACAGGGCGCATCATCCCCTAGATACACTATTCCAAAATCTCCATGGATATAGTCACTAAAATATTCCCTGTTAGGGGTAGCATGAAAAGATGCACCAGAATCTAATACCCAAGATTCTATATTATTATGCAGAGAGAAAATTAAAGCATCTTGTGCAATACCTGCAACCTTGGCTTCTTCCTTTCCTTCGTGCTGATTGTCCTCCTTAGGCTTTGACCAACAATCTCTGCTTATGTGCCCCATCTTTCCACAATTCCAGCATTGTGGCCTTCTGCCATTTCTAGATTTAGATCTGCCTTTCCCCTTAGATTTGGATCTTGATCTGCCTTTCTTGCTCTTCTCTTTCTGCCTTCCCCTGCTCTCAAAACTTAAAGCGTTCCCAGATGTCTCTTCTGTGCTTTTCCTGCGTATTTCCTCATTCAAGATAACACTAACAACATCCTCTACTTTCAAAATATTTGATGCAGATGCAGTATTACTTACTGCCATTACTAAGCCATGCCAGCTTTCAGGCAAAGAACATAATATCAAGAGAGCTTTTATTTCATCATCAAACACTATATTCACTGAACTTAATTGATTCACAATTCCATTGAAATCATTTAGATGAGTAGAAACAGATCCACCTTCATTCATATGCAAATTAAATAACTGCTTCATAAGATATACCTTATTAGAAGCTGAGGGTTTTTCATACAAATTTGCTAACGTAGTCATCAACTCTACCTTAGACTTTGCCTGTGATAAATTGGATATCACAGTGGATGCTAGACTCAGTCTTATAGACCCCAAAGCCTTTCTGTCAAGAACTTCCCATTCTTCATCCTCCATGTCTTTGGGCTTCTTTGCAACCCCACCTAACGGTAAGTAGAGATCTTTCTGATCCAGATAATCCTCTATCTGCATTCTCCAGTGTTGGTAATTTTTGCCATTGAACTTTTCCATTCTCAGTTTACTTTCATCTGCCATTGCTTCTCCCACTCAAACAGAAATCCCTGCAGAAATCCCTGTGAGAACCTGTAATCAATACACACTACACAGATCTGAACCACCTGTTAGTGAACCTGAGCTTTGATACCAATTGATGGATATCAAGCTCTGAACCTGCAACCAAGGCTCTGATGCCACTTGTTGGGGATCAACCAACAATAGATTACACTTGTGAAAGCAATAAACACGAAAATAAATCAGATAGACAAGTAATTAGAATGAGATAATAGCAAGAACAAGAGATACAAGAAAACCACCCTAAAAACTTGTATTAACAAACTCTTTACAAAAGGAATACAATTGAAAAAACTGCTTTCTTCCACACCTCTCCTAGATGTATAGATCTCTCAATAGATCTCTATTCCTCAAGAGCTCTCTCTCTCAAGAATAATCAACTCCAACAAACTTGGATTGATTCAATTCTGTACTGTTCTTCACATACAATGAATTACTACAATAATCCACTACAACTACAATAAGCTAGGAAGATCTAATTCTACATATAGAATTAGGAGACTTGATCATGCACTTCCAACAAATAGTTAAGCCACTTGAACAAGGGCTCTAAAAATAATATTGCTAATAATAGAGACGCGAGCTTGAGACTACAACTCAAACTCATCATGCAAACACTCGCTTCTGTCCACAAAAATAGCTTTCTGGACGCACAGGTAACCGACGTCGGTTCCTGCTGCTTGCCTATGACCGCCGCCGGTCGACCCACTGCCGACGTCGGCGCCTCTGCAACTGAACCTTGCCGACGTTGGTCGCTCCTGACCGACGTCGGTGTCTGTGTAGACCCGAAACTACTAATGTATGCTCCTTGGTGAAGCTTTTAGCTGCACACCCTAACATCCTAGAGGCTAAAAATGCACAAAATGTTAAGGTTATCACATATGAGGAACAACATCAACCCTTAAAATATATTCATTAGCCTTTTAGAGGCATTTACCCTACAAAAGGTGTTTATACATGTTGTTCCCAAAACCAGTCACTTGTTTTTTTGGACAACCTATTGACCATTTTGGTCCTGCAGACCAAAAATGGTCTCCTTTCTCAAAAATGTTCTGAGTAGTCAAGTTATTCAATTACACAAGCCTTTTCGGCTAAGGAAATCACAGGTTCAAAAGGTGGATTTTTGCAAGAAGAAATTACAAAACACTTGAAGTCATTTTCTAAAATTGATAAGGATGGTTCAACAACGGGGTTCAATGATTTGAAATGAACGTCGCTAAACCATTGAACCGTTGAACCATTGAACCATTGAACTCTGCTTCAAAATAGTTCAAAGGTTCAAAAAGGTTCGAGCAGAAGGTTCTAGTGAAAGGTTCAAAAAGTTAGTTCAATGATACAAATTGAATTCATAAGAAGACTGAGCGAATGTGACTCTTTGCAAAACATAAAATATTGAGCCGCCGAACCGTTGAACCATTTAACCGGTGAATTTTAAAAAGACGGTTCAAGGTTCAAAATGGTTCAAGCGACCGGTGACATCCCCTCGGACGTCAAATTCAAGATAATAGAATAACCATTAATTTTCAAATAATGTAGACCCAAGGATAAACTCAGTGATCTGATGAGAAAGGAGCTGAAGAATCCAGTAGAAGGTGAGAAGATAGCCCTCAGAGCTCAAATCACCAAGAAGAGACAAAATATAGCAAGAAAAGAGGGAATCAAATAGAGAATCCAGAAGCGTTGGTGGAAGAGTTATTCCAGTAGGTGGAACAATCCACCAAGTGGATATCAGAGAGCACAAGCATTCAATGGCGTGGCCTATTTTTCTTTATTTAAGTAAAGATGAGTGGACAGTCGTGTAAGTATCATAAAGAGGAACGACCTTGCCTTTTAGAGGATCAGGCAACCCATGCTTTGGAGAAGACATTTGATATGAGTTATATGCCAAAATCAGGACTGATAACCTGCTCTAGCGTGGCCCCTACATAGAACTTCCTCTTTCCAATGCATTTAATGCAGCATGGGCCATTTTGTGAAAATAAGCGCCAAAGTCTTTCTTTGGATGCTATATATTGTAATCTCTCATTTTGGATAAGGGAGATCTCTCAATTATTAGAAGTAAAACTCTGCCCAAATTGAAAGGCATTTTTGAGACTTTGAGCTCAGATTGTTAATCATATTTTATTAGGTGAATGAGATAGTAAGCGACCTTTCAAACTTTGTGTTGAAATAACTTATGTTATGTAGGAAATTGTTCTTATGTCTCTTTCCTAAATATAGTCTTATCCATTTGATCAAATAAGCAGAGCAAGTGAAAATAATCTGGAAGATGTCCTAAAGCTGATTGTGGAGACTTTGTGCTACCATAATTGTCAGCTTGTGTGTTTTGCATTTCAGCACAAAGGATATTGGAAAGGCTTTGAACTACTTTTATCCTTTGTGATCATATACTCTATTGTAGTTTTCGGTGGAGACTTTGGGTTGCACTTCATTCTACTATGATATTAGTCTTAAACTAGTAAGATAACCAATGAAAGACTTTGAGCTTTCGTGGGTTTCTTGTAGATCTAGTTACTACTCGAGAAGTTTTCCTGATGTTTACTGAACATCATTTTTGAAAGAAGAGAATTCCTTTAAGTTATTACACAAGAATTTTCCTTTACCTTGTGAACATCATCTCTAAAAAAAGAGAGATGGATGGTGTGATCTCACTTCTGAGTCTATTTTCAATTTATATTGGTATATTATAGTTTATAGGGAGCCTCCCCTTACTGAGAGGAGATATTTATCTCATTACGTTGTGGTTGATATACCCATTTTGCCTTCAGTTAGTTGACAACAAAATATTCATCCAACAGTTTTTAGTGACTCTGCTGGGGATGCGAATGTGTACTTTGAAGCCTCAAGCTTTAAATTGAAGTATTTCCAGTCCTTTTTCATTTTACATTCTAGCGAATCCATCGTACATGCGAAGCCAGAGAGCTCAAGGTATTGTTGATCCTGTATTTGAGTTGGTGCAATGAAATAATTTTGAAATTTTTTCTCCACCATCTCACCTTCAGCGTACTAGGAGTTTTCCTCCTACCAATATCAGATCTCCAATACCAGATGAAACTTCTAGTTTCAGTGCTAGTAAAGTTTTGTCCATACTTACCTCACAAAGGTTTGTTATTCCTCTATTTAATCATCATCTTGTGGCAGTCTAAGGCCCTTGGGGTAACACTTTTGGCCCTCTCAATCTGACCCGACCTTTACATGAACTACTTCGTAGTTTAAGAAAAAAATTCTCAAATTCTATGGTGATGGGAAGGTTCATCCAGATGAGCATATTGCTGCTTTTTGCATAGCATGTGGCATGATAGGCATGGAATATGAAGATATAGCAGTGAGACTATTTGTAAAAACTTTGCAAGGTGCTGCCATAGATTGGTTTTATCACCTTCAAGCTCAAACTATAACTGACTAGAACACTCTCAAGGCCAAGTTTGAGGCTAGGTTCAAACCTGCTGAAGATGCACATGCCTTATTGGCTCAGCTTATGCAAATAAAAAAGGAACCCCATGAGCCTATACGAGACTTCATTGCTAAATTCAATAATCTGAGGAACAAAATTCTTACAATTGATCAACCAACACCGAAGAATCTTAAGTGCTTTTTCATCAATTCTCAACTTCCTAAAGTAAGTTTTTTGTTGAGGTGGGTTGGCCCTATAGATCTTTCTACAACTCAAATTTTGGCTACTGAGGTCGAAGATGATCTTATTCTGGCAGGTAAGATTAGAAAAGATTCTAATAAAAATAAATTTCCCTCATCTGTTGAAATTTCTTCCACAATTACCACAAATCCTATGGTGCAAAAGTTAGCAAATGAGTTGTTAGATCTGAAAAAGCAAATGGCTTAAAGAATGTATGCTCCTCCTTCTTATCAGGATATACCAAGGAAGACATTCCCTAACCATTCATATCAAATAAATGTTGCCAGGAAGCAAGGGCAACCCAATCACTTTCCTCCCGCATAGGGGAAGCTTGCCATTGAAGCAGCACCGACTAACTCAACAATTGGTTATCATGAAGTTGAATATGATTTCGATTTCCAACCTGAGTTAGACCAAGAAGATGACGCTAATATCTTTGTAAAAAGAGAAGAAGAATTAGCTAGCGACTCTAACATTGGTTTTTTGAATTACCAAAATGAAGCTAGAAGAAAGGGAGAAGTGTTTGATGGATCATACGCTATTTTTACTAGGTCTCAGAACCAGTCGACTCAACCAGCTGATAAGGAAAAAGCAGAAGAAGAACTTTAGCCAATAATTTCAATTACTAAATGACGGACTTCACTATCTTTCCAATCAAAGGACCCAGTGATCAGTAAGAAAGTAAGTACCTCAAACCATCATGTACCTTCTGCTTTTATTCCTCATACTAGTGCCACATCCAATAAAGATCAAGATGATGTACTCCCTTCCTCTATTTCTAGTTTATTTCAATTATTTGATATAATTGATCATGCTAAAAAGACCAAGATTTAAATGACTAAAATTGAGTACTTGCGAGCCAATCCTGAACAGTTTGATAGGTTGGTTGAATACATAAAAAATAAAATCGTCCCTACATGACAAGACTTTTCAAAGATGACTTGTGATTCCTCGAAGAACAAATCCACCCAAAATAATCTTGTCGTTACTCCTCTTGTTGCCCCCCAAAAAATAGAACCTTTTTAGATTTCTCTGTTAATAAATGGTCATAAGTTGAGCAACTGTATAATAGACTATGGAGCTTCTGATAATGTTATGCCCGCCAAGGTAGTAGATTCTCTTAGTCTTACCTTAACTAAGACTTTTGGGAGATGCTTCTCCATGGAAAATAAGAAAGTATCACTCTTGGGTCAAATCAAAGATGCTCAATTTGTATTCGTGACTTTTTTAGATAAAAGAATTAAAATGACAGTCTTGGTGGTCGATGTACCAGCTTCCTATGGCACTCTGCTCGGACGCAATTTTTGCAAGGACGTAGGTAGAGAGTTGAATATGGATCTATCTGAAGTAAAAATACCTACTAAAGATGTCATAAAAAAATTACTTCCTGAGAAAGAGTCAAAATATATTATCACCCAAACATCAGATCTCGAAGCTCAAATTTTATTTGAATCATCAAGAATGGGTAACTATTTCCTGACCACTGAAGATATTTTTAGCTCATCAGATGAAGGTTCATTAGGTGACAAATCAAAAAATTTAGATAGAAAATTGAAATAATTATTAAGGTAAAGTTTAGGCAAAAAAGAATCTTCCCTCACTAACGATGAGAAATCTTTGAGAAGATCAAATTCTAATAATGTTTGGATTTTAGAATTTGATGGCAGTTGTTGTTCTACTGGTTCTAGAGCCAAAATTGTTTTGATATCTCCTCAAGGAGAAATTTTTCCTTATTCATATAAGTTACAGTTTAGCAATACCAACAACACTACTGAGTATGAATCTTTGTTGCTTGAATTGAAAGCTGCAAATGCTAAAGGTATCAAGATTCTTCATGCTCGGGGAGATGCTGAATTGGTGGTTTGTCAAGTAAGAAATATGTACCAAACCAAAAATGAAAAATTGTAATATTATCACAATCTTATATGGGATTACATTAAAAACTTTGATGCTTTCAATATTTCTATTGTACCGAGAGAATTCAATGATCCTACAGATTCATTGGCTGTCTCCACAACCCTCATGGTTCCCCATAAAGATTTTAAAGGGAATAAGTACACTATTGAGCTAGTCTTTTGACCAAGTGTACCTAATAATACCAATCATTGGTAGGTGTTTAATGATGACAATTAAATCATTGCTTTTCTGAAAAAGGTAGACAATTTTGAGGAGCTTTATTTTGAAGGTAGTGAATCTCCACCACGGGAATCAATTCTCATAATATATTCAAAAACTAGTGAAGAGTTTCTTCAACTCAAGGGGAATAAAATTCCAAAAGGTTTGGTTTCTCTTAAAAAGTTATTTGATAAGCATGACAAGTATGTCAAGCAGCAACAAATAGATTCAAGTTCATCTAAGGAGTTTGATCAAATAAATTTGAGTACGAAAGAAAATCCTGTTAGGACCCGGAAGCATAATTGATCACCAAGTATAAGCAACTAACCATTGAATTTAACCAGAATGCACAAGTAACTAGAATTCAAAAATAACATAGAATATGAGAGACAATACCCAATTGTATCAATACGCTTCTAGAAGGAAATACAACAAAGAAGATTGCCACAGTCTTCTTCCTTACACACCTCTAGGGCTCCCACACCTCTAGGGCATAAATAGTAAATCTCTTCAAGAGCTCACTCTCTCTCTTACGGTCCTAACACATAACTCAAACATAGAGTTGGTGTTCACCTCCAACCAGTCAGTATCACTACTGCCAGTACCAGCAGTCAGTATCACTACTGCCAGTACACAAGTGCTCCACGCACTCCAAATTCGAGTACACGCACTCCAAGTACTCAACATACTCCAAGTAGATCTCTCCTAATCTTGCTACCTATTGTGTTGCTGTCACCTTTGATCCTACTGCTCCGCATATCACTTTTGACCTCGCACACACACACACCTGCAAATCAATGATCTTACTTACCCATGTAGATCTCTCTACACCTTGAAGAACCCTTGTCCTTGCCTCACCAAGTCCTTATGATTCTCCAAACCAGTACCCCGGTGGATCTTCTCCCTGATCTTGCACACCTGCAGACCAACCTGATCATACACACTCAGCACTCCTGTGGAACTAGGAGGAGCTACCCTTGCTCTCTTCACTCTCAGAAGGAGCTAACTAAGCTCAACTCAAACTAGAAAAAAAATATAGCCCATGAGTCTATTATATAGATCTCATGCAAACAATAATTAGACATCTAATTACAATAATTAGATCCGTAGCTCAAGACTAAAATTAGCCTTTCAACATGCAAACAACCAGTTTGTTAACAAACTGTCCGTAACACTCACAGTCTGAATCGCACAGACGATCGACGTCGGCTGATCCTGACTGATTCTAGTTTGCTCTGCACTGGATATGACTGACGTTAGTTGATCAGACCAACACCGGTTGCTCTACAACTCAGCAACCTCTCAACAACCTCCTCCATGTCTGCATCAGTGAAGCTTTTAGCTCCACAACCTAACAAATCCCAAAATGGTCAACATTGGAAATTGCTACACTTCTGATGAAAAGCTCAAATTCATTGCTCTTCTTCGCCATTACATTGATGTTTTGGCATATTCTTATGATGATTCGAAATCTCTCAGGCCTAAAAAAATTTGGCATGAAATTCCTCTTAAAGTTGGGTCATTGCCTCACAAGCAGAAGTAAAGGTGATACAACTCCAAAATATTAGGTACTATCTTTTATGAGATCCAAAAGATGCTGAATGCAAGAATTATTTTTCCAATTCATCATTCCACTTGGATTGTGAACATAGTTCTGGTGAGAATAAAGAATGGAGAAATTTGTATCTGTGTTGATTTCATAAATTTAAATCAATCTTCTCTAAAGGATAACTACCCCTTACCCATCATGGATCAAGTGTTGCAAACAGTGACTGGTTTAGAAATGTTATCAATGTTAGATGGTTTTTTTGAGTAGAATCAAGTGGAAGTCAATGAAGCAGACCAACATAAAACCACTTTCACTACATCGTGGGGCACTTTTGCATATCACAAAATGCCTTTTGCTCTGATCAATGCTGGTGCCACCTTCCAGAGAGCAATAGATATTGCCTTCAGAGATGAAATAGGAAAGTTTATTATGGTATATCTTGATGACTTGACCATTTTTTCCAATCATCATCCTGATCATGTGCATCATTTATAACAAGTGCTAGAACGCTATCGATAAAATGGTATTTCTCATAATCCCAAGAAGTTAGTTTTTGGGGTTATAGAAGGTAAACTTCTCAGTCATACTGTATCCTGAGAAGGCATAAAATTTGAATCAGAAAGAGTCAAATCTATCCAAAATCTTACTCTTCTTGCTAGTAAGACTGCAATTCACTCTTTCTTTAAAAATGTTAATTTTCTACGAAGATTCATTCCAAAATTCACAGAGAAGACTCGACACATTGTTAACATGATGAAAGGTAAAGCTACTTTCCATTGGACTGCAGAAGGCAAGTTAGCATTTAAAGATATCAAGAGAGTAATCACTCATGCCCCAATCCTAGTTTGTCTAGATTATACCAAAGACTTCATAGTATACAGCTAGCTTCTGAACATACACTTTCAGCCATTTTAGTCCAACAAAACAAAGAAGGTGTGGAATCTCCCATATCATTTATGAGTTGTCCTCTCAAATCTCACGAATTAAAATATTCAAATATGGAGAAGCATGCTTATACCATAGTTAAGGCAATAAAGCATTTCAAATTCTATATCCTAAATTCACATACTGTTGTTCTAGTGCTTGATACCACAGTGAAGTCCATTCTAACTCAACATGAATTTGGTACTAAAAAGGGCAATTATATTGCTAAAATTTAAGAGTTTGATCTTGATATCAAGCCTACTAAGCTTGTGCAGGGAAAAGGTCTTTGCTAATTAATTATTGATAACATACCAAAGAAAATAGAACATGAAGAAATAGAAGTTGGAGACGTGCCTACAGTTCTCTTCATCACTACTAATGATGAGTGGTATTCTAATATTGCTCATTTTCTTACCTATGGTGAATGTCCCACCCATTTGTCTTACAAAGAAAAAAAGAATGTTAAGTTGAAGGCTGTTAACTATGTCTTGTGGGATAATGGTTTATACAAAAGAAGTCTTGATGGGGTATTTCTTCATTGCGTCGATAAGGTGCAATAAAGTAAACTTTTGGAGTCCTTCCATAATTTAGATTGTGGGAGACATTTTTCTACATCAGTAATGGCTCATAAGATTCTACGAGTTAGATACTATTGGCCTACACTATTTCAAGATGTCTACATTTGGGTACGTAGATGTCAGTTGTGTCAACAATTTGTTGGAAAACCTAAATTAACTGCATTACCTCTCAAACTAGTGGTAATTGAAGAACCTTTTCAACAATAGGGTATTGACTTCATTGGTGCCATGAACCCATCCTCAAGGACATGACTATGTTCTCACCGTGACAAACTATTTTAACAAGTGGGTGGAAGCCATTCCAACTAAGCATGCTACTTCAAAAGTGGTATGCAATTTCTTTAAAGAAAATATTATTTCTTGATTTGAGGTCCCAACTAAGATTGTAATAGATAATGCTGTTTGTTTCTCTTTTCATGAGGTTACTAAGTTTTGCTACAATTACGGGATTATTCTTTCCCACTCCTCTGACTATTATCTGCAAGGAAATAGTCAAGCATAATCAAGTAACAAGAATCTGGTTACTATTATCAAAAAACTGGTAGATGATAATCAGAGAACTTGGCATAAAGCATTGTTCGATACTTTGTGGGTAGATAAGATTACACCCAAGAGGGCAATAGGTATGTCACCATTTTAGCTTCTGTATGATTTGAATGTGGAGATACCAATCACCTTAAAACTACTAACACTAAAGTTGGCAAAGGCAGTCGAAGATCAAACTTTCAAAAATTCTATTGATAAAAGGATCATGTGCCTAATTAAACTAGATGAGCAACGAACTATGGTAGTGGACCGTATCACTGCACATCAAAATCAAGTAAAGAAACTCTTTGACAAGAGAGCAAGGATTCATGATTTTCAGATTAGAGATCAAGTCTTGTTGTGGGACAAGAGGAGAGAACCAAAAAGAATGCATGGAAATTTTGATTCCTTATGGAGAGGTCCATTTACCATTCATCATATCTATGGTGAAAGTAGTTTTCTTGATAGAATATCAAGATAGAACACCATTTTCACTACCTCACAGTGGGTAGCATTTGAAGCACTTCAATCTTTGAAGTATCAGATAAGTCTAGTTATATATTTATATAATCTTTGTTTGTTTTATGTTGTTCATTTAGTTTTTTGGCATCTTTCTCTTTTTGGGTGGCTTGACTCCGTGGCCCAATGGCATGGATAAAGGCATTTAGAGTCTAGATTCTACTCCCTTTGATTATTTCAAAATACAATCGATGGAAGTTCCCCAACTAGAGCCAGTTGTTGTTCCCAAAACTAGTCACTTATTTTTGTGGATAACCTGTTGACCATTTTGGTCTTGTAGGCCAAAAATGGTCTCCTTCTTTCTCAAAGATGTTCTGAGTAGTCAAGTTATTCAATTGTATAAGCCTTTCGGCTAAGGAAATCATAGGTTTAAAAAGTGGATTTTTGCAAGAAGAAATTACAAAACACTTGAAGGCATTTCTTAAAATTGATAAGGATGGTTCAACATCGGGGTTCAGTGATTTGAAATGAATGCCACCAAACTATTGAACCGCTGATCCATTGAACTCTATTTCAAAATGGTTCAAAGGTTCAAAAATGTTTGAGCGGAAGGTTCCAGCGAAAGGTTCAAACATTTGGTTCAACGATACAAATTGAATTCATAAGAATACTGAGCAAATGTGAATCTTTGAAAAACATAAAATATTGAGCCACCAAATTGTTGAACCATTGAACTGGTGAACTCTAAAAAGACAGTTCAAGGTTCAAAATAGTTCAAGCGATCGGTGACATCCCCTCGGATGTTAAATTTAGGATAATAAAATAACTGTTGATTTTCAAATAACACAGACCCGAGGACAAACTCATCGATCCACTGAGCAAGGAGATGAAGAAGCTAGTAGTAGGTGAGAAGATAGCTCTGAGAGCTTAGATCACCAGGAAGAGACAAAATATAGCAAGGAAAGAGGGAATCAAATAGAGAATCTAGAAGCGTTGGTGGAAGAGTTATTCCAATAGGTGGAACAATCCACCAAGTGGATATTAGAAAGTGCAAGCATTCAATGGCACGACCTATGTTTTTAATTTAATTAAAGATGAGTGGACAGTCGTGTAAGTATCATAAAGAGGAGTGGACTTGCCTTTTAGAGGATCAGGCAACCCATGCTTTGGAGAAGACATTTGATATGAGTTAAATGCCAAAGTCAGGACTGGTAACCTGCTCCAGCATGGCCCCTGCACAAAAAATCTTCTTTCCAATGCATTCAATGCAACATGGGCCATTTTGTGAAAACAAGTGCTAAAGTCTTTCTTTGGATGCTATATATTGTAATATCTCATTTTGGATAAGGGAGATCTCTCAGTTATTAGAAGCAAAACTCTGCTCAAATTGAAAGGCATTTTTGAGATAGCAAGTGACCTTTCAAACTTTGTGCTGAAATAACTTGTGTTATGTAGGAAATTGTTCTTATGTCTCTTTCCTAAATATAATATTATCTATTTGATCAAATAAGAAGAGCAAGTGAAAACATTCTGGAAGATGTCTTGAAGTCGATTGTGGAGACTTTGTGCTACCATAATTGTCTTTAGCTTGTGTGTTTTGCATTTCAGCACAAAAGATATTGGAAAGGATATGAACTACTTTTATCCTTTGTGATCATATACTCTGTTATAATTTTCAGTGGAGACTTTGGGCTGCACTTCATTCTACTATGATATTAGTCCTAAATCAGTAAGAGAACCAATGAAAGACTTTATGCTTTCATGGGTTTTGTGGATCTAGTTACTACCCGAGAAGTTTTCCTGATGTTTATTGAACATCATTTCTGAAAGAAGAGAATTGATTTAAGTTATTACATATGAATTTTCCTTTACCTTGTGAACATCATCTTGAAAAAAGAGAGATGGATGGTATGATCTCACTTGTGAGTCTATTTTCAGTTTATATTGGTATCTTATAGTTTATAGGGAGCCTCCCCTTGCTGAGAAGAGAGATTTATCTCATTACGTTGTGGTTGATATACCTATTTTACTTTCAGTTAGTTGATGACAAAATATTCACCCAACAATATCATTACTACCACTATGTACACACTAAAATTTGGTATTAAGTACTTGACAATGATAAGCTTGACATACATTTACTATGCATAATTTGTGCCCACAAATATGGTCCTAACTTGCCATCTCACCCCTATCCTGGTACTTTATTTAGGTTTGAACCTTCCATTCTAATGTTACACACCTACATGAACCTCACTGTCTATTTCAAACATGCATACTATCCTACACAGACATGCCTAAATGCTTAGTTTAGTCCTCTAGTGTATGGGCCATTACCATAAAACTAGTTCAGTATCATCAATTGATATTGAGCTCAGCAAAATGGTATTGACCCTCTCCGAAAAATGGTCAATTTTAAAATATAATACATTCTTATTAGTTGGACCATACATTTCAAATAGCATAGCATGATAAATTACCCAGTTAGACTCATACATATATTTAAATCAAGGCCTCACTTGATAAGTGACTTGGAACTTATTTGGTACACATCTATACACTATCTCACATTGATAAAAATTGTCACATTCCTACCAAATTCAAAACCAATCACTAGGATCAGTCACAAGCCAAGTTTGAAGCACACCAAAGCTAATTCAAAGCAAGTATTGTCAAGTACCAAAGCCAAATAATTAATTATATTCATATAGGAAAGTGTAATCACCTAAAAATGACACTTGAGTGCTAAGAGTGTTACTTGAGACCACCTATCCCTAGCTTAGCCCTTGCCCTAGCTTAGGGCATATTTTCACACTTATTTAACCTTTGTGCAGGGCACAAGCATCCCTAATCACCCCTAAAATAGTCCCAAACCCTCATTCTTACAACTTGGCCATTTGTACCCTAGGTTATGGCACCTAGACACTAGTGCCATAATAGGTAAAATAGTGCCACATGGTGCTAGTGTCCCAATTTTGGCGTTATTATCCTTTCCCTCCTTTTCCCACAAACATATATCTTTTCAAATCTTAAACCACCTAGGGTTGGCCTAAACATCTTTCACCACCCGTATAAGCACTAAAACAATATATATAAATGAATTTTAGCCCTCTAACCACTAGATGGAATTTAGATGCAAATTACACATACAAATTCAAAATAAGTTGTGCATAATCAAGATTATTAATCCCCATTCTGTCCTACTTCTACATACTACTATCTACAATATTCCTAAGCTCATATTACTCAGATTTCCAATCTCAAGCACATTCAAAGCATGTAAGTATAAAATCATACTAGCTTCACTTGCACTTCCACCACCACTTAGGTGGGGAAAACAAAATTGGGTTGGATCCCTTTTTACAGTATTGGTATGTAGGCAACTCTCATCATGACAAGGTGTCGAGGATGTCAAGCCTACCCCACTAACAAACACATTTTACTGCTTGTATTAACCAAATGCCCTATCAACATGGAGGATTAGGGTTTGTTCATAAAATCAATTAAAATAGGTTATCTACATGGTTCCAAAATCATATGCATAGGAATAGGTTTGATAGACCCAGACATAAGTACACTTAGAAGCTCAGAATAATACTACACAGAGGGCACTACCACCAAGATAGGGACACTCACACCACATGATGCTAATATCCAATTAGGTTTCTACTGTTCAGAAGGATTTCTGATACCTGAATCCTATTTATGACACTCAGACCAACCTTTGCCCCAATTTTTAGCCTCTAGATCATTTGTCTATGTCATTTTTTAGTTAAGTTCTCATTTACATTATTTATTTTATTTTTAGAAAGGTCAAATTAAGTCAATTCTATAACATATCAGTGGCTATATTTACTACATATTTCTACCCAGATTTACTACACTCAACTCTTTAACAACATAGAATTTACATACCTCTAAGTCCTAAAAGGTTAAAACATTTGGTAAACCCGACTTACTTTCAGTATTGCACAAACCCTATCCCTATATAACCCTAGGGTTTATGTTACCAACCTTTTGAGACCTACACTCAGATTCTAGATCTATATATCTTTTTATTTTTCTTTTGTATAGTCATGATAATAATGATAGAATAAGTTTATTACTTTTTGATGCAAAATTTTCTAGCTTCTCTTACAGGCTTATTTTCTTTTATTTGGAATGAATTCAAAGATGACATAAACACATATGTACATGATGCTTTAAATCACTTCTAAGACATGTAATATTTCATAGCATGCTATCTTTGTCTTATGTGGAATTCCATTAGGAATCAAACCTTTACACACATAGAGGATTTAGTACATAAGTTTACAACTATGTTTCAAGTTTAAATGTCATATCTTATGACTAGGAAAGAATATCCTTCTCCTCCTCATCTCCATGAGGGTGATAACTAATTTCCCTCTAATAGTTCCATGATATCACTCATCCACGAGATGAAGTATCCTATACTATTGTTACTAATGCCCATACTCAACCTATCCACACCTCTCCCCTATAGGTTGAATGCCTGCATATTCAATCAGAAGCAACTAGGGTTTGCACTTATGAGACTCTAAGGTATAATATTTAGTATGAGCAAGCTAATATCATAATTACAGAATCAAAATTAGTTATTAAGTGAGAATTCACAATATTGGCAAATCACATTACATGTACAAAGTCTTTATAGAATATGCTAGTGTTCATCATGTATATGCATACACACCTAGCAAAGTGGTGCCTAGCACTCTTTCATATCCAAATCATAAAGTAAAACACAATACATCTATTATAAGTGATTCAAAAAGATTACAAGGGTACAATAAGAGTTCAAGTGAGATACCAAGGGAAATGATTAAATCTAAGTTGATCAACCTATCTACCACACACCTAATGGATAGATCCATATATTATTGTTCATATCATAGGATGGATGGGCACCACACCAATTCATGTTTAACATTGAAAAGGAAAATACAACAGATAATTGATATAGATGACTCACACAATGATACGTCATCAAAATAACATACAATGGTACATGTACAAATTCAACAAGGGTCAAATTCAAAAATAGTACAAATATGGTTACCAAAGCATAACTTAGAACCACAAAAGGTTCACAAAGCAAAATTAGAGTAAGTAATAGTATAAAAATCATAGGTGTAGAAAGTAAAATATGCAATTGTACCTCTCCAAAGTGTGTTTCAACCTTCAAATCAATATGGGTTTGGTCAAAAATATCTACAATAGTTTGATTATCACAGTCAAGGTTTGGGCAAGCAGGCCCAAGGCATCACTACTCATATTTTATTAGTTGATAATTTTGGTCAATAAGGATTGAGATTTATTGAACATCATATGACAAACCATTCATATATATAACTTATCAAGGCAAAAAGTATGGATACATAGGAAATGTCACAAAAGAATAAGAACTTAAGTTGCAAAGTCAAAATCATGGTAAGCTAAAAAGCATCCTCACAAAAGACTTTATAGTAAAAGAGCCTCTAAAGCACCATATGCCTACAATAAGCATAGTTTCAAAGGCAATAATCATAATCAATATTTTAAAGTACAATTCAGAAAGGTCATCTCCACAATATGAGGTAATTCCCTATGCTCATACAAATACAACAAAAGTTAACACTAGCATTTCAGGTTATTATGATTATTATGATACTAGTGATGAATAATACTCAGATTCATACCACAATACCATTCAACTACAACATAATAATCACATTTCATGAACAATCATTGTTATTTTATTTGACATGGGTCACATTAATAGTGAGTCTCCCACGAGACCCATCAGTTTGTATTGTTCCTCCCTTCTTTCACATATTTCCCTTATTTCTCACTCCTTGTATATAGTTTCATTTTCATGTTCCTTGTACATAGCTTATATCTAAAAAATACAAAAATAATACAATATTTTAAAAACATTCAAATATTCAATCAGAAAATACATAAAATTTAAATTATATGGTTTTCCATGTTTACATCTCTTATATTTTACAAACACTGTATGCAATCAAAAAATGCATCATGTCTATAAATCAATCCTAACTCAAAGAAGATAGTGTATACCTACAATTCTGATTGGGAATACATTTGTTAAGCAGGAGCATGACCAATATGAGGATTTGTTAGAACTGATTAAGGGATCACTTGTCACAATACACCATGTGAGTTAGGGTTCGAAAGCCTACAGTCTAACACAGTCACACAACAACATTAAAAGAGTCCTAAGGTTTGATATTTCACTTATTCTAACAAATGAAAAATTAAATCTAATCTAGTGCTCACCAATGCTTGTGGCACAAAGTGGGGGTTATAAACAAAACAAATAACTAAGTTAAACCTGCATAGAAGACATATACTCACGTCAATGTATATACAATTCTAATGCATAGAAGGAGAAACACAACTACATTATCTATCTACTCTTACAAAAGAGAAATAAAGTTAGGAATACTTACCTTTGAAGATGAACCTGTTGATCCTCAATCTCTCCCCTAACCAAGGTGCTTCATAAGAGATTGTTATGGTATATAAAGATAACAAAGACAAATCAGCTCTAGTCTACACAACCTATCTATGCATCTATAGACATCTCCACAAGATAAGATTTGTATCTCAAAAGAAAGTATGGAACCGTAAGATTTATTTTTCAAGTAGAATGGTCAGTAAGTAGATGTTTGTTTGCACTTATTCTTCTTCACTTCTCTATCTATAATGGTTGGAAATGAACTTTTATATGTAGGTGGATCCTTCCCTAAATCCTTCCAAACATGTCAGTTGTATAGGGTCAACCATGGTCAACCCTATATGTTTTCAAGAATAATTCACTAGGTCTGAGCTGGGTTAACCAAAAGGCTAACAAACCTAAAAAGTGAAAAATAGCCTAAATTGTACAGGGTCGATCATGGTCAATCTAGTTCAATCAATAGTCAAAAAGGGAATTACGGAAAGAAAAGGAGGATGAAAAGAGGAAAATGATTGTAATGGCTAGGACTGAGAAGAATAAGCTTAGGGTTAATGTTTTTAGGAGATGAGTGTGTAGATGGCAAGTGGTAAAAGGGACAACAATCTTACGAAACACCTGTGGTCTGCCCACCCCTTTCCTAGTGCACTCCTTAAGGCATGCACTCAAATAAATTGAGACTTGATAGGTTCCTACAAGATACAAAGTGTCAATAATCAATAATTTTTTTAAAATATTATGTGTTTACATATGCCCCACTTGAAGCTCATCACGTGTCATGTGAGTGCAACATGGGATGGTGCTTCAGGAAATAAAACATGATAACACACAATGTTGATGCTAAATAAAGTGAAATAAGTAGTAAATAAGATAAAGGAAAGGATAGAATTGAAAAACACATATCTTTACTTACCTTAGGGTTTTAGATAAAGAAGTAGATTTCAAGAGAAAGTGAAGGCATCCCATGTGAAAAACACTAGGCAAACTTATAGAAATTAGTGCAAAAAATAGCCACAAATTATTTTTTTTGGAAAATAGGCATATGATAGTGGAAAATAATCTTTACATCATCACGAATCCAACACATTTTATGATTTTGAAAATGGATGAGTAAAAACAAAGATATGGGTAAAATGAGGAATTAGAGTAATAACTAGGTAGAAACAACTAGGTCGACCTAGTCAACCTAGTAGGCTGAAATTTTGCTAAAATACACACTACTAACCTAGTAGGTATGTGCTGACCTAGTGTGTTTTTCAGACTGATGACTTAGTACATGATTGCTAACCTAGTAGAAAAATCCACTCTACCGACTTAGTAATAAGAGGGAAAAAGTAAAGGGTTAACTTAGTTTGTTAAGTCAAGATTAAGATATTTAAGGCAAATGAATGACAAATGATGTAAATGAATGACAAATGATAGGAAATAAAAGGTAAATGATAAGAAATAAATGACAAATGATTGGAAAACACTGTAAATCATGTAAAACATAAATGGTAAAAAGGAAAGTAAAACATAATAAATCATGTTGGGAAGTATGTAAAACATGAATGACAAATGAAATATCCATGCAGGAAAATTTGAACAAAGATATGTAAGAAAGTGAAAAGTAAGATCATGTAAGATAAGCAAAAAGAAAAACATGAAAGACTAAAAATGAAGTGTAATTGAAGATGTAAGACAAACATGAAGAAGGCATACATAAAGAGAAATATTTAATAATGACAAATGCCATATGTAAGATGAGTGAAGTCCATCAAAATCAAATAAGAACATGATGGAGAAATGAAAACCAAAAAGCTCTAAAGGATGAAACTCAAACTTAGTGCTTGTTCTGAGAGGCAATGTAAGAAAACATAACCACCTAATGACATGACTAGTATGACAATGAGATGGTGTGGTAAATAAATGGTGTAAGAGTGTAATCCATAGTTGCTCAAACATGTTGTTTTTCTCTAAGGATAGATAAATTTTAAACAAAGTAATGATAGCATGTTTTTAAGAGGTGAAGAAGAAGGAATAATAGAAGAGGGAAAATAGATTTAGAATCATAATTTGCCTATCAAGGGGGGAAATGAAATGGGTGGAGGGGAGAATGAAGGAAAAACCAAAGTAGAGGAACTCTTTGTTAAAGTCAAGACACTCAAATTAGGTTTGTCAAAATAAGAGGACTTTCAACCTTAAGGACTATGAAGAACTTCTCTTAGCTACACAAGTCTTAGGTCAACAAATGAAGTATATAAATCATCCCATGAAGGTTATATGCATGAAAAGTAAAATGGACCTACCTTCCCACAATATGTTCCCCATTCCTCAAGACCCCTTACTGAGTCATTAGTCTACTACGAAGATTGGGTACTTGTGTGAGAAAGTAGGTAGTACCATAGAGTTTGTTGAATTCCCTTATTCCAATCTACTGGCCTACCACACCCCAAAGGACCTCGGCTCTATGTAAGGCCAACTATGGAGTTTGAGATTTAATTAGAGATAGGAGATGTGCTTAGAATCATGTCTTTTGGTGTGATTTTGAATTTTGAGATTTGTATCTTGCCTTTTGTATATCGTTACCTTTTGTTTGAAATGATTTGGCTTTTTACTTTCTTGATGGATTTTTCGATTCTTTCTTCATATAGATTTAGAAAACCAAACATGGGTGCTAAATATGGCTTTCATTTGAATACTTGGGACAAGGTTGCTAAGAGAGAGAAACTTCAAAGAAAATGGGGTCTAAGAGTCTCATAAATCTAGTTAAAATAAAAGTGCTATCTTGACTTCGACCTTGTTTTGTCCAATTTGGAGTGAAAGGAAAGGGGAAATCAAGAGGAATGACACATGGAACAATTTGAATTACTTAAAATTGAACAAAATGTGACAAAAGACAAAAAAGGGATATAATGAAATCAAAATGTGATTCCTTATCATATTAATGAAGGAAATGGAGGAAAACATGCTAACATAGATTGTTATACAAATTCCATCTAGCAAAAGAAGCAAAAGCTAAAGTTGAGAACAAGAATCGGTAATATTTTCTAGAAAAGGAATGAAAAGATGGTAATTTTATGAGGAGGGTTGGGTCCTATCCATGGTCTTATACTAAAACTCATAAAAGAGAAACCCATGAGGGTGCCAAAAAAATCAAAATGTGAAACAATAAAATGAGAAAAGAAGCAAAGGTGATTTTTTTGTGGAGAGCCAGGTCTTATCCATGGTCTTACACTACAAACTCACAAAAGAGAAACCTATAGGGTTGAATGCTAAATAAGGGAAAAATAATCATAAAGCTACTAAGGCTAAGAATGACATAAAAAGACAAAAAAGTAAAATAGATATATGAGGGAAACAAATGAAATTAAATGCCAAATGTAATGTGTAATAAAACCAAATAATGTAAAGGAAAATAATGATGCTTATAAAGTAAAAGTAAAAGAAATAAAGTATAAAAAAATAAAGAAATAAGAGACAAAAATAATAAATAATATCTATGCTAACGTCTGTATCAAAGATGGTCATGTGAAATACAAGTCTATAAGTCTCGAAAGGTTTCTTGAAGTTGGATTTGTTTATTATTATGTATTGTAGAATAAGAGTGGGCATCACAAAATGCCCTAATGGGTCAGTGGCTACAGTGATGGGTATCATAAGATGCCCCAAAGTCTAAAGGTACATGTGGATGGGCCTCACAAGATGCCCCAACATGTGAGGTGGAGTGAGGTATCATTGAACTATTATAATGATTGGCATTGGGTTGGTAGGTGCATTTAGAGATAGGAAAATGTGTTGGTTTGTTAGATTTTAAGGAATTTGAATTTGACATATGATGGGTAGGATAGGTATGAGGAGGTAAAGGAGGTAAAGGAGGACCATGTATGATATGCTTTGGGGTAGGCATTTGAACTAGGTACTCTTTGGTTTCATGTGATCGAAGAGGTTGAGGTTAAATGGATGCAATAATATGTTTAAAGTTGTTCATATTAGCTATCCTTTCTTTATTGGTGTAGGAAGAAGGATCAATTGTGGTTTGAACAAAATTAGTGAATGAGGTATAGGTATGGGAAAATTATTGTTGATCATTAGGTAGATGATTTTGATTTGATTTTGGTTCTTGAGATTAAATTTGAGAAGCTTGAAGATAGTCTTAATAACATTATTTTGTGAGAGTATCAAGATTGAAATGCAGACCAAGCAAGGAAGAAACAAGAAAACGGTGAAGATCATGACAAGACTCATGAGAATGACCTATAGTATCATACCACCAACAAAATTTATCAGGATTATACCATTTTGGAAGAGGTTTGGAAGGATCAAAGCTCATGGGTTTAGAGGGCATCAATTTCTACTTAAGTTATTCTAGACTCAAGGGAGGGTGGGTTGGGTTAAAATTGGTTGAATTGGATGCTCCATTTGAGGTTGGGGAGGCTTAGATCAATCAATGTTATGAGAAGCTGATTAAAAAGGTGATTTAGTAGTTATTTGAGGTGGTTCAAATTGATTCATAAGAAAGTCTTGGCTTTTTGCTTGGTTTAAGGCTTCGTCTAAAGTTTTAGGAGAAAAGTTTCAAACTTTGTATTGAATGGGAGGTTTAAAAGCAGTGACAAATAGTTTTAAAAGAGTATCATCATTCATGTTATGGTCCACTTTTTGAGCAAAAGACTTACATCATTTGATGAAAGTATGAGAAGATTCATTAGGACGTTACTTGGCATGGATGAAATGGCTAAGGTAATTTTCAGGAAGGTCATCATGTTGGAATTCTTTCACTAGAACATTGACTAAATCCTCTAGTTGTGAGATAGAATGTCTTGGAATTTAGCTATATCATTCAATTTCATCGCCCAAAAATGTTTTGGGTAAGAGCTTGGTGGTAGAAAAGGTGTTATTTTGGACCCATTCCTTATAGAGATTACCAAAATACTTAAGAAAGATAGTAGGGTACTTAGTCCCATTATCCATGATAATTGGAGACATGTTTCCAATATTTATGGATGCAATGAATGGGGCTAAAGGTTCATTTTAAAGATGTTGAAGCATTTTGTTATTTATTGGAGGTTGAGGGATGATATTACCATTGGAATCTCTAAGAGGAGGGATAAAATTTTGATTTGGTTGAGACATGATGACTTGAGGTGGTTGACTAGTCATGTTTATAAATGTTGTTGCATGTTCATCATTTAATTTAATTTTTTTTTTTCATGATGTTCATTTATGTAACTATGTGTGCAAGAAGTTGAGTTGTACCAATAGGTGGATTGGTGTTTGTAATAGGGGTATTATTGTTAATAGGAAGAGGATTGTTAGTGTTTGTGGGTGGAGGATTATTTGTAGGTGGAAGATTCCCAACATTATTGTTAGTTATATTAAGTGTGTTATAAGAAGAAGGAAGCTTGGTAAAGGCACCATTCTTGTGATGAGTGTAAATAATATTATCATCAAGGTTTTTGAATAATTGGGAACCATCTAGATTATCAAATTGAGTGGTTTCAACCATGTTACTTTGGGAATTGATAAGACTTGGTGATATTGTTATGGGTGTAACAAGAGGATTATGAACATTGGTTATAAGGGTATGAGTGTTGATAGGAGAAGGATTAGTTGGTGGAAAATTCACAAAATTGGTATTGGGAAGAGGATTAAGATAAATGAGCTCAACTACATTATATTGTGTAGTGATTGGTTTTGGTTTAAGAGAAGAGGAATGAAGAAAATGGATAGTTTCATCTGAAGTAATGAAATAATTGAGAGTATTATCCAAATCCTTGATTATGTAATGTTCAAGACTAAGAGAAGGCTAAAAATATGTCATCATGATGAAACAAGACTAGATAACCACACAATGAGAACAAAAAGTGACATAAAATAGTATAGGATCGATTGGGTTGATCCTTTACTACAAACAGGGGCTAAAAAGGGTTTGTAAATAGTACAGGGTCAACTGGGTCGATCTTGTATAGTTAACAAAGGCTAAAAAAGGTACAAAGTTGACTGGGTCAACCCAGTATAATAGATAGGGAAGATGAGAAAGTTTGTAACAAATTGTGAACTGAAACAAGACAATTTTTGTAGCTAATCTAGGAAAGTAAGAACCGAAGGGAAACAAACAGTCAATTGGATCAACGCTGACCAATCTAATTGAAGCACACAATATAAAACCTTGTACTAACACTGGCTAATGCAAGTTTTTTCACACATAATTGAGCAAAGAGAAAACAATCAACTTGAAAAGAAAATAGCTAACTAATTGGTCAACCTGAATGTTTTATTTAGATTATTAAGAAATGATTTTAAATGTGATGGGAATTTGGCTATAAAACAAAGAACTAGATAACAAACTAAGGATGGTTTCAGGTAGTTTGGGTTGAAAAGGACTGTAGTGATAATGATACATAATTAGTATTAGGGCCTATCCCCTCACTTCACACACTGCAACAATAAAGGTGTCATGTGCTTAGCCAGAATATACCATTAACCATGCTTTATACTTGACCAAAGTATCAAGTCAACTTCTCCCTTGGTGATGAAATCCAAGTTGGTTGGCCTTGGACAGACAAATGTTAAAATTCTTGTTTAGATTATGTGATTTGGATGTGTGTGTGTGCATAAAATAGAAATAGGGAAACTAAATGATTAATTAAAAACCCCTTAATTAGACTATGTGTACTATTTTAAGCATGCAAGCAATAAGAAAAGAAAGAGTGAACTAATTACTAGCATATATAGATTAATTCCAACTTAAAACAAAGTATAGTGTTGACATTATATGCACAAAATATAGAACAAGGTCGATAGGGTCAAACTTGTATTGTGGAAGCAAGGTCTGAAAATGTATAGGGTCGATTAGGGTCGACCTAGTTATTTCAAATAGCACACAAAATACATAACTGGGTCGATAGGGTCGATCTAGTTGGCTTTGCAGGGCCAATTATGAAGACTACAATTTGTGAAAGAAAAAATATAAAAAAGAGAGAGAGAGATAGAAAAGAACCTTGGTGGATCATATATGCAAATAATGAAGATTGATAGTCAATAACCTTGGAATATGCTTGAAAACTCTGCTAACTAGGTCAACTAGGTCAATCAAGCTTTGCAAAATCCTACTATTGAGTGCTTAAAATGTATAGGGTTGATCTAGTATGCTGAACTAGATGCCTGAAAATGTATAGGGTCAATTGGGTCAACCTAGTAGCCTGAATTAGAAGTCTGAAAGTCTAAAAACCTATACTGGGTCTTTTGAGTTGATCTAATTTCTTATTCCTAAAAACCTGCACACAGAGATTAAAACTGGGTCGACAAAGTTGATTTGGTATGATAGATATATGATAAAAATAATTCTAAAAAAGAATGAAAGAAAGTGAAATAAATTCTTCAAGGGTTAGTTTCACATTGGGTTCACTAGAATATATGCAATCAGAAATGCATCATGTTTATAAATCAATCTTAGCTCAGATAAGATAGATCATACCTACACTTCCAATTGGTAAAACATTTGTTAAGCGAGAGCATAACCAATACGGGAATCTGCTAGACTTGACTATGATATCACTTGTCATAATATACCATTTGAGGTAGGGTTCCAAAGCCTATAGTCTAACATAATCAAACAACAACCCTAAAAGAGTCCTAAGGTTTGATATTTCACCTATGCTAACAAACAAGAAAGTAAATCTAATCTAGTGCTTGCCAAAGCTTGTGGCACAAAGTGGGGGTTAGAAATAAACCTAACAACTAAACTAAATATGCATAGAAGACATATACTCATGTCAATGTATACAAAATCCTAATGCATGGAAGGAGAAGTACAACTGCATTATTTATCTACTCTTATAAAGAAGAAATAAAGTTAGGAATACTTACCTTTGAAGACGAACCCATTGAACCTCAATCTCTCCCTTGGCTAAGGTGCTTCACAAGATATTTTTGTGTTATGTAAGAATAACAAAGACAAAGTAGCTCTAGGCTACACAACCTATCTATGCATACAAAAGACTTCTCCACAAGACAAGATCCATATCTCCGAAGAAAGTATGGAACCCTAAGATTTATTCCTCAAGTAAAATGATTAATAAGCAGATGTTCATTTGCACTTACTCTTCTTGGCTTCTCTATCTTGTAACGGTTGGAAATGAGCTTGTATATATAGGTGGATCTTGTCCTAAATCCTTATGAAAACATCAACTGTACAGGGTCAACCATGGTTGATCTTATATGTTTTCGAGAATAATTCACTAGGTCTGAGCTAGTTTGATCGAAAGGCTAACAAATCCAAAAAGTGAAAAATATTGTAAATTGTAAAGGGTCGGCCATGGTCGACCTAGTTCAATTGACAGTTAAAAAGGGAATTAGGGTAAAAAAGGAGGATGGAAAGAGGAAAATGATTGGAATGTGTAGGAATGAGAAGAATAAGCTTAGGGTTAATGTTTTTAGGAGATGAGTGTGTAGATGGAAAGTGTTAAAAGGGACAACAATCTTATGAAGCATCGATGGTCTGCCCACCCCTTTCCCAATACACACCTTAAGGCATGCACTCAATGGATTCTTATAAGATACAAAGTTTCAGTAATCAATAAAAGTTTGAAAATATTATGTGTACACAGACACTACATAGGCTAACTATCTTAATATAGTTGGTTTTATCATACATACATGCTTTACTTGTTCTTGTTGAGTGCTTGCATATTGTTACAAGACTCAATTCCACTACATCGATCTATATTTACTATTGTCTACCCACTAGGGGCATATACATAGATATATGGGTTCTTCATTGGATACATTCACCCATTTGAGGGAACCCTATACATAGTTTTGATTACCCAGTTACATCTTTCTAAAATGTACACCACATATTTAGCATTGTTAAATCTTGATATGACCATCTTACACCTACTCAAATTTTTTGCCAACTATTGCTACTATTAGACTCAACATATGTACATCTTAACTCTTACACATATTTGTATTACATGTTCATGTACACTTTCATTTTTAGCTTTCCTAGTTTAAACTTGATTGTATGTTTATGCTTCTTCAATTCAAAGGCATTTGAATATGCCATTGCTTTATGGCTCTACGCCACTTATTTTCATAGTATGTATGCTTTGGACAAGTGCTCATGTCCTTGTGTGTGTTTTCATGATTGTGTATGCAGACATTTGAACATGTCCTTCCATGTGGCTCTAAGACAACTTACTTGTTATTTGCGTATACATATATTTAAACGTCTCCTTGTATGTCTTGCTTTCTCAGATTTAGTGACATGTACCCATGTCCCTTTTTTGTGTCCCCTTAGCCTACTTTGCATGCCTCTTGTGTGTTGTATGCTTTTTGGTATGTTTCATAGCCATGACACTTGTCTCTTGCTTGTTACACACTTTAGTTTTGGATGCCATAAGACACCTCATGGATCTCTCCTTCCTTCTTGGGTTCCATGATGGACATCATGCCCCATCCCCTAGTTAGCTACTTGGTTATTACTTGTATTTGTTGTTACATACATTGTTATATCTATCTTGACAACCTTGTGAATGATATACATAACATACATTACACATTACAAAGTTATGCTTATATTATCTCACATTCTAATGTTATGTATGCACATTATATTGTATTATTATGCAAATATCATATATTCTCTGGCTAACACACATTTTTAGAACTTTTTCTTTTGAGGATAGTTCTTACATAGGTTTAACAACTCCCCTCAAGAGAAGGGGCATTCACATGGGTTTGTTATAGAGATCAGAGTTGTCATTCACTAAAACCTAAAGTAGGACACTAGTACCACATGGCATTACTATCCAAGATGTGGCACTACTATCTAGTATCCTTAGTTTCAAAAAATTATAGATTGACCAAAAAAGTACAGTAGCTACAGTCTAGGTTTACACATGTTTAATTACAAATTTACTAGTTTTGGCTTAATTTTGCTCAGATTCATACTAGTTGCTTGGATTTAAGGTATCATACATGGAATGACCATTCCTATTTATAGTTTAGATACTCATATACATACTATTATAACTCAATCTAGAATCCATATGTTTAGATATCAAATTTGGGGGCATGTGCAGGGCACATTGTAATATCCCCTCCAAAACAGGGAATATAGCAACACAAAAAAACTTTGAACAAGATATAACTTCAGTTGAAATAATTCAGAATAATCACAATAATATAGTCTCTGAATAGCAAATTACAAATCTTATCACTTGTCCTTTTAAACTATTACAATTGCAGTCCTTTCTCATGCATATAAATATGAAATACAGTCTTAAAAACCCTGGCTTATCAAAACTGGAAGTGAAAATCGAATTCTGGAAGGTCTCGGCCCTTCTGTGTCGACACACAGTCACCGTTGTCGGTCGATATATCGTCGACGTCGGTCTCTGTCGGTCGGCTTTCTGCCGACGTCGGTCTTCAGTCGACCGATGTCGGTCACTGAAAACCCTCTATCTACCGAGGTCGGTTCCTGAGCTGATCTGTACAGACCTGTACGGACCTTATACGACCGCCAATTAAGCACAACTTCCCTGTTTTCAACCCCTGATCTGAAAATATACTTTTCTAGCACAGAAGATCTCTAGATGTATAATTTATTGAATCAAAACAAGAATAAAGAAATACCTGGAATATCTGTAATAACTTCTGTGTGAAGTTATCTCTCAAACCTGAAATTCTGTGATAACTTCTGGATGAAGCTATCTCACACTTTGGCAATAGATCAGCTGATATTCCACAACCTCTTAAGTGCACACACTGAAGAGGGAACGATCTCCAATGCAAATGGAATCCTTTAACCCTAGGCTCCGTCTTCACAGAAGAAATTCTCCCAAAATCAATATCAATAATCAATAGCATAATGAACAATGGCCTCCATGAGAAACCCTTATACCCTCAAAAGATGTGCTTGCCCTAATTAGGGTTTTCTTAAATTAGAATTAGGGTTTCTAATTAAAATTAGGCGAAATAATTAATATTTGATTAAATCAATCAAATATTAATATCTCCCTCAATACATGTCGGATCGACGAACCGATCGAAGCTAGTGAATCAGGGAGTGATTCCACACATAACCATACCATAATAAAGGCGCTCCGCTGCATATCAAATATCCCTAAAAAGTAGGAGCCCTGGCCAAATATGTCTGAGATAACCTGAATGAAAATCAAATGTAGAAATCCTGTGAATCAAAGTCAAGCCAAGCTCCATTATGACCCTCTATCCATCCTATTAGCCTACGAAGGTCTCATAATAGGCTAACCATGAACTCAGAACATGTCACCTAAAAAGGGGACATGACAATTCGCCCTTCCTGAAATTGCTTGCCCTCAAGCAATCACTGAATGACAAATCAGTCAATCCACCTGGATCCCAAATATGGTTTTGATCTCCACCACTGTTAATTAACACGACCCCCATGCCATGTCCATCCCAACTCTCATGTAATGGTGTCACATCATCTCTAGTACTAAGATAAGCACTCCAACATCCAATCCATAAGTGAAAATCAGCAAGCAAACTCCTTACCTGAATAATATCTGAAACTGGGTAGTGAAGACTAGAAATAGTCATATCATCATCAACCTGTGATCCTGCTGTAACAGAAAGTTGAGTCCTCACCACATGTGATAACTCCTGAACTGAAGCCACCTCAAGATCAAGCTCATCCTCATACCTCTCCTGTGTTGGTGCCAATGTGCACTCGTCATCGCTCTCTATCATGTCATGTGGTATAGGTACCTCCATCCGATGAAAAAACATATATCTGAAGCTGCTGCCCCGTATTGCCTTAAGAATGTGTGTCGTCCCATCAACATTAAAGAGAACCTCCATGTCCTTGAGACAAAGAGTAACTTCCTCAAATGAATGAAGCCACTTCATACCCAAGACTAAGTCTATATCCCCCATGTTTACCACATAATAATTAGCCTTGAACTCATAGTTGTTCAAGCGCAATGGGAGGTCTCTAATCATACGCTCACACTTAAGAGTGTGACCATCGGCTACCTTAACACGGATGCCCTCAAAGTCTACAGTAGTGAGCCCACGCTTCTCCACAAATCTAGCATCTATGAAATTATGTGTGGCTTCTGTATCAAGAAGGGTGATAACCTTCTGCCCTGCCAAAACTCCACAGAGTCTGAATGACTCATCTGACTGAATACTGGATATGCATGCTTCCTGAATGTGAAGCTCTAACTCTGCTTCTGTATTAGGCCCTGCAGCCTCTGCCTCTACCCCCTTAGAACTGTTATGCTGTTCGAAATCCTCAAAATCTGAATCCTCATAATATATCCACATCATACGATTTGCCTTGCCCTTAGGCCTCAAAGGACAATCGTGATGGATATCATATGGACCTTTGCAATAGAAGCAAAGCTTCTTCCTGCGTAAATCATTAAGCGCCTCACGATCCAAAGGTGGTGCTGCCGGATTGGCCTTTGAATCATTTTTTACCCCGGATTTATCTATGTTAAAATCCGGTCTCTCCGTATCCCCGTGGGAGTGCTTAGGGTCTCTAGATGAAGAAGTACCTCTGGCGTTAAATTTATTGGATGGGGCTGCCATCTCCATATCACGTGCCTTCTTCATAGCTACCTGTAATGAAGGAGGATCAAAGGCTTTGATCCAACCTCTCAATGGCTCTGACAATCCCTCTATGAAGAGAACTACCAATCTACGCTCTGAGATATTGGGCACCATGACTGCCAATCTCTGAAACTCACCAATGAAGGACTCCAAGTTACCTGTTTGTCTCAATTATGCCAGATCTCAAAAGTAAACCTCAGGATCTCTCCTGTCAAACCGCTCAACCAATCTATCCACAAAGTCCTGGTACTTTGTTACCTGATTATGCTGAAGTGTTACCATACCATGGTACCACCAATCATGTGCTACTCCATCCAAGTGCAAAGTGGCGTATTTGATGGCATCTATCTCTGACATTGGTCTCAATGCCAAAAAGGTGTCAAGCTTATGAACCCAAGCTTGAGCTGTCATCTTACCGCTGCCGTCAAAAGTGGTCAAAGAAAGCTTACCAGTAGCCTTCTGCAGCTCACTGAATTGAACTCTAGGCTTCCTGTCCTGTCTAACCAATCGGTAGTGCTCTCTCCTAAGATTGACAAAACGATCAAAGGTCGTCCTCTCTTGGACATGAAGAGGTAATAAGTCCCACTCATCATTTGCAGCCATGTAAACATCTGCAAATGGGTTATTCCCTGCTTCCTCTGCTGGTGCCTCTGGTTCTTCTTGAACAAAAGTAGGACGTGTAGGTCTATCAGCTGTTTTGGAGTGAGTCCACTGTGGCCTTTGATTAACCGTAGCACTCCTGTCATCTCTTTGGTCCTCGTTTTGTCCATCAGGTGTGTTCAGTCTCTCTATCATAGTCATAAGTGCCTGTAGTGTCTGAGCCATCTGCTGTTGGCTTGTCATCATAGCACGCTGAAAATCTCTGGTGCCCTGTTCAGCATCATACCTGTGGCCCCTGGGTGGGCTGCCCTCACGTCTATCACTCATGATGGTCAATGGCTGATCTAACACCTGAGTACCTTCAAGCAAGGCTCGACTGCGTGTGTTATACTTGTGTGGTCCCAACTCTTGTGGCTGCATAAGATCTATACACCCTCAGGCTGGCAGGATTTAGCTCTGATACCACTGTAATATCCCCTCCAAAACAGGGAATATAACAACACAAAAAAACTTTGAACAAGATATAACTTCAGTTGAAATAATTCAGAATAATCACAATAATATAGTCTCTGAATAGCAAATTACAAATCTTATCACTTGTCCTTTTAAACTATTACAATTGCAGTCCTTTCTCATGCATATAAATATGAAATACAGTCTTAAAAACCCTGGCTTATCAAAACTGGAAGTGAAAATCAAATTCTGGAAGGTCTCGACCCTTCTGTGTCGACACACAGTCGCCGTCGTCGGTCGATATATCGCCGACGTCGGTCTCTGTCGATCGGCTTTCTGCCGACGTCGGTCTTCAGTCGACCGATGTCGGTCACTAAAAACCCTCTGTCTGCCGAGGTCGGTTCCTGAGCTGATCTGTACGGACCTGTACGGACCTTGTACGGCCGCCAATTAAGCACAACTTCCCTGTTTTCAACCCCTGATCTGAAAATATACTTTTCTAGCACAGAAGATCTCTAGCTGTATAATTTATTGAATCAAAACAAGAATAAAGAAATACCTGGAATATCTGTAATAACTTCTGTGTGAAGTTATCTCTCAAACCTGAAATTCTGTGATAACTTCTGGATGAAGCTATCTCACACTTTGGCAATAGATCAGCTGATATTCCACAACCTCTTAATTGTACACACTGAAGAGGGAACGTTCTCCAATGCAAATAGAATCCTTGAACCCTAGGCTCAGTCTTCACAGAAGAAATTCTCCCAAAATCAATATCAATAATCAATAGCATAATGAACAATGGCCTCCATGAGAAACCCTTATACCCTCAAAAGATGTGCTTGCCCTAATTAGGGTTTTCTTAAATTAGAATTAGGGTTTCTAATTAAAATTAGGCTAAATAATTAATATTTGATTAAATCAATCAAATATTAATATCTCCCTCAATACATGTCGGATCAACGAACCGATCGAAGCTAGTGAATCAGGGAGTGATTCCGCACATAACCATACCATAATAAAGGCGCTCCGCTGCATATCAAATATCCCTAAAAAGTAGGAGCCCTGGCCAAATATGTCTGAGATAACCTGAATGAAAATAAAATGTAGAAATCCTGTGAATCAAAGTCAAGCCAAGCTCCATTATGACCCTCTATCCATCCTATTAGCCTACTAAGGTCTCATAATAGGCTAACCATGAACTCAGAACATGTCACCTAAAAAGGGGACATGACACACATGATTTTCATATGCTCACTTACACACTGGTTGATCAGATGGAATGACAAATTCCATATCATTCTCTATATTATACACATAAAATACCTTGTTTTAGGTTACACACTAGGTTTATGCCTTATTCCATCTGTAGTGGTTGGCATTCTTGAGTGGCCTATATCTGCCTAATATACCCAAGTGGCCATAAAGCCAACATCTATAGTTAAACATCTCTAGTTAGATATTTTCAGTTACATCATGTAGTTTCAATCTCATATGCATATAATACACATGGATAGGTAATGATGGAATCATAGTCTAATTGAATTCTTGAGCCACCTACATGAGAGGGTTGGACACACCATCGGTCCAATCCAAGCTATTCACAAGTCATGATCCACCAAGCAGGTGTGGGCAATGCTGGAGTTAAATATGGATTGAGTTCTTGATCCACCCACACATAATGATTGAGTAATCCATCAATTTGGTCTAATCTATTCATCAATTGATCTTGATATACATGCACACACATGTTGTCACCAAGTTTATACATTAGTTCGTGTACTTAGTGATGTGCATTTGTTCCTTTTTCCTTTGTTATCCCTTTACTCAATTTTACTTATTTACTCAATTTTGTCTCTATTTTTTATATCTCTTAAGGATTGATTTATGCACGTTTCATTTTAAGACACATAATGGAGCATGCATCAAATACTTAGATCTAGATTTACAGGCTTCACCTCTTAGGTAAGTCTAGGTACAGTTTTTTTTCCTTTATCTTAGTTATTTCACTTTGTTACATTATTAGAATAAAGTTGGGGTAGGGGTAAATGCAATCACCTAAAAATGACATTTGAGTGATAAGAGTGATACTTGAGACCACCTATCCCTAGCTTAGCCCTAAACTTAACTTAGGGCCTATTTTTACACTTATTCAACCTTCGTGTGGGCCACAAACATCCCTAGTCACCCCTAAAACATCCTAGACCCTCATTCTTACATTTTGGCCCTTTTACCCTGAGTTCTGCCACCTAGACACTAACGCTATAGTAAAAATAGTTACCCCACATGGATCTAGTGTCCTAATTTTAGCATTATTGTCTCTCCCCTCTTTTTTCCATAAATAGGTATCTTTTCAAATCTTAGACCACCTAGGGTCACCCTTGAGTTCTTTCAACACTCGCATAAGCACCATAACATTATACATACACGAATTTTTGCCTTCTAACCACTAAATGGAAATTAGATGCAAATTACACAGACAAAATCATAACAAGTTGTGCATAATCAAATTATTAATCCCTATTCTGCCCTACTTCTACATACTACCATCTACAACATTCCTAAGCTCAGATTACTTAGATTTCTAGTCTCAAACAAATTCAAAACATTCAAATCTACAATCATACTAGCTTCACTTGCACTTGCACCACCACTTAGATGGGTAGAACTACATTGGGCTTTATCCCTCTTCAAAGTATTAGTATGTAGGCAACTCTCATCACAATGGGGTGTTGAGGATGTCTAACCTACCCCACTAACAAACACAATTTATTGCTTGTATCAACTAGATGCTTTAACAACATTGTGGATTAAGGTTTGCTCATATAATTAGTCAAAATAAGTCATCTATAGGGTTCTATAACTCGTGTGTGTGGAAATAGGCTTGATAAACCCAAACACAGGTGCACCTAGAAGCTCAAAATAGTACTACACAGAGAATACTACTACCAAAATAAGAACACTAACACCAAATGGCACTACTGTATAATTAGGGTAATACTATTTGGAAGGGGTTCTAACACCTGGATCCTATTTGTGACACTTAGACGAACTTCTACCCCAATTTTTAGCCTCTAGATCATCTGTCTCAATCATTTTTTAGCTAAGTTGTCATTTACATTATTTATTGTTATGTTTAAAAAGGTCAAATTAAGTTAATTACATAACAAACTAGTGGCTGTATTTGTTACACATTTCTTTCATGATTTACTATACTCAACTCTTTAACAACATAGGATTTACATACCTCTAAGTCTTAAAAGGTTAAAAGATAAAGTAGCATAATTGCATGATCACATTAGGTGGGAGAATTACATGTGGATTGATTTCCCTCCTTAGAGTATCATATATGTAAACAATAATGAAACATCAATAGGGGTGATTGGGGTCAAGTTATCCCAGTACACTTCCATGCATTTTTACAAATTTACATTCCCCATAAGTACACATAGGGTTTTAAGGTGAATGAGGCTGATTTTTAGAGTTGCATGCATCATTAGGGTTTGACATCACATACACAGATCTTTCAAAAATAGGTAAAGGTGACTATATGATCACATACCCCTTTTTAAGCACGTGTCACTACTGACCACTACAAGTAAACATTAATTGTTGATATTTACCCATACTTGATGAAACTAACCCTACTAAGATAGAAACATAGTTTTAGAGCCTGATAAATTGGAGGCATGTATTAGTTTATTTTCCACTATCATGAGTCATTCACAATAATATCATCAATTAGAAAATCTAAGTATTTATCCCTTTGCATACTTACCGTATTTAACATATATCACTTGTCAAATCATTACAATCTATTTCAAGCTTATATATTTAGATTCATGCTAAGAAGTGATATCGTACTACTAAATTCACATACTATTTTCTACCTTTAATAGTTTAAATATTTTATTTTAATCCAAATTAGGATAAAATATATTGATGAACCTGAATAATAATCAAGCAGTACCAAACCCTATGTATCCCTTTAGGATTTCATCCTTCTAGGGTTTCAAATTTTAGCCTCAGGGTTTTATTTTCAAACTTGATTTATGATTATTCCATAATAAGACACATTACCCATGGCTATAATGAACAAACATTGTATTTATTTGTTAATGCAAGTTGTGAGGGTAATATTTTCATATTTTTCCATTTGGCTATGTTACCTTTTGATCAATAATATAATCAAATGGATCAAATCTATGTTGGATATTAACCTTATTTGGGTTCACCTTTCTTATGTCTTTATGATAATTTAACTTATCCTAAGTCTATATTTTAGGAGTGTATTTATTATTATAAGAGATGCACTTTATCCCAATTTATAAGGTGTCTCTCACCTCTTTTGTCCTCTTATTGGATTGTTGGAGTTACTTGTACAAGGAACTCCTCCCCGCACATGTCACATACTACCCTTCACCTTTTGGGGAATAAGACATTTGGCACACACTAAGGAGGCCTTGTAAGGTCATCATGGGAGTCTTAGTAACTCCCTCATCCTTCCTCTTTCTCTATTTAAAGATCCATTTCCCCCTCTCTTATTCACTCAAAGCTCTCTCCTCTTCTTTATTCTTCTTGCTTATAAGCTTGTATTGTGAGGATAATTATTAACAAGGCCTCTTAATATTCATGTGGGTTTTCTTTTGATTAGTTTGGTTCCCCAATTCAACACTCTTGGGTCAATCTTGTGGTTGATTTGTTTACTCTTGTTAGGTGACATTGCTTCATGTTATGTTTTAATTTGTTATTTTTTCAATGTTATTTATGAGATATTGACATAAATCCTAATAATCTAAGAGCACTAATAAGTTTGAAATTAACAATGAACAATCCCAAGTAATCCTCCAATCATATTGTTACAACATCCAATCCTTTTGTTACCACTATACACCAAATATAATGAATGAATCCTTTTGTTCTTCCTTCCCTTGGACCTCAAGGTTGTACTATCTCCCATCCTGCTCCCATTATTCACCCATGACTTATTTTGGATTATGTAGTTTATGTTGTCAAAATTATATGAGGTAGGATTCCCAATCATGCACGGTAGAACAGAGGTAGTCAACATGTTCCTCCTTAACCCCCTCCACCTCCTACACAGTCTCTTGAGGGTTTTTGTATTCATATTCAATCACAAATACTAATGGTTTGTACTTGTTAATCAATTCTAGATTAGATGGTTACTATGAGAAAGTCCACAAAGGATATCTAAAATTAAATGTGTGTAGAGATTACATCACTTGAAGATAAGATTTCACATATCCATAATCTTGAGTGTGTTAATGGCAATTGCATGTATGCTTACCCATTATAGAACTTTATGCCTTATTTCATCTCTATATGGGTTAATAAATAATATATATCTATGATAAATGGTTCAACTAGTTTACCCAATCTTAATAAGATTTCAAGAGAGAATATTCAAAAAATGTGGCCTTCTATGCACCCTTTAATGCAATCAAAACATTATTGTACTTATCATATACTTATGGGACATCATATGAAACAATGTTGGGCTTTGAAGCACATCATGCATAAACTAATTGAAAATGATGATTTTGAATTAGAGACATCCATTCAAACACGACCGGATTCAGATACACCTTATAGAAGTAAGTAACCTAATACAATTGAGGATATATATTAAAAAAAAATATATAACAAGAGAAGTTACATAAGGAACAATTAGAACAAGAAAAGTTACAGAATGAACAAATAAACATATTATAAAAAGAATAAATGGAACAATTTTTTTTAACAAAAGACACATCTACAAAAAGATAAAGAAAAACTACATAAGGAATAATTGGTATAAGTACAAAAAAAAACAATTACAAAGGGAATAGTTACAAAAAGAAGTGCATGATAAACAAGAGAGTGTAATTATGAATTAAAAAACCAAGAAAATAAGATTTTTATAAGAAAGAGGATCGAAATCAAGATGTGTCTAGCAAGACTAAAGGGGTAACCATACAACATTCCCCATATCCAAAGTGTTTGATTCTATTTATATTAATAATAAGAGGAATGTTATAAAAAATGTATTCAATGCGAGCATTAATGTTTTTACACATCACGTAAGTTTTTTAAAGCTTATAGGAGTTGGTTGTAGAAAACCAACTAACAAGTTCAACCAACTCGTACAAGCTAAAAGTAAGTTTATTATATTAACCTAATAAATAGGTAAATAAAAATGAATGAATGTATCAACCCAAGAAATCCACCCTTGATGCAAAGGGCTATAAAGGAAAAATGATTTGGAGCTATGACTATAAAGTCATCAAAAATATTTGTCATACTTGAAATTAACATGCTATATATCATGGTATTGATAAAAATTGATGTTGCTTCATATAAAATCCAACATTGTGAGTTATGGCATAAAAGCTAATAAATACAATCAAAGCATGTTCATTTTTCATGATCATTTTGTACTGGTCTGCAATAAAACATGATAAAGGCCTATTTAACCACATTGATCCACATAAGGTCTCATACAAAAACATGTTTAAGTGACCATTTGATATTGTGCATTTCACATCTCCATAATATCCAATAATTATTGATGGACCTTTGTTCAACACTATGGTGTTAGTAACTCCTATGCCAATTCGTACAATCACCAATAATTTATCAAAGACCCTGTAATATCTTCCCCCATGTCAGGAGAGAGATGAAAAGACCTTAAAACAAAAAAACTAAATCAAAACTACTTTGTCTAATCCTCATCATGAATATCAATGAAGTGAAGAAGAATAAAAGTGAAATTGAAATAAGCATACTACTACCAAAATTTCCATTCAAACATTTGACCCAAACTCTGAGTGAATAACTAACTAGAGAAGAGTTATAGTCCTATAACCTCAAATAGATCCTCAAAACTCCAATTTGACACTTATAATTTCTCAATCATAAGAATCCTGATGGACCTATAAAGGATGGTATGTTCTTTGATAACACAAGTATGAGGTGCCATTATGAAAATTTTCATTTTAAAGGTGTTAATTTCTACCAAAAATGCACCTTTATACATCATTTTCAATACATTTGATGTAAAATCATATAATTAAGCTTCAAATCATATAATTTACCATTTTGATGTGTCAGGGATGTTTGAAAATGCATAAATCAACTAGTCACATGATTACCTTTGCATAAACTAGTGATTGATCATAAAAGTTACAACACGTTTTGCAAGTGTTACGTAACTTACGTTATTATGTTGCCTATTTATCTTTATAAATCCTTTAAAAAAATATAATATTCCCTTTTCAAAATAAATATAATCCAAAAAGTAAAGTAAAAAATAAATTTGACCAAAAAATTACTTTGGAATGATAGAACTCTTGACCTCTCTTTTTGATAGGGAGTTTCAAAATTCTCATCACCAACTCCTCTAGACACAATTCAGAAATATGAAAGGAAGGCATGTCTTTAAAACTGTACTTTTTAATTAAAAAAAATAGTTGGAAAATAAATTTAACTTGTTTTTCACTTTCATGTAAAAAAGACAAAGCACTATGCTCTACTTCCCTAGTGAAGCCCAAAAAAAAAAATTAGATATAACCTTACTGATTTATTATATTACTACATGTTTTGCCTAGAAGATGCCACTTTATCTCTGAAGGACACTGTATAGAGAATACGGAGGATGACGTAACTAATGGATCTTGAATTAAGAAAAATATTTTAATTGCTAAGGCCTACTAAAATTTCCTCAATTAAGCATTCGTAACTAAGATTAAGCTTACAAGTGGTTGTGGATGTAATTTGAACCTGTGACTGAATGTTGATGTGATTTAAACCCATGATTATATGTTTTTGCTAACTATTTATGTTGAATGGAAATCTTTGCTTGGGATCTCCTCCTTTATTTTTTAAGCATTGTATAGATGCTAAAAAGGATATTTAGATACTTACAAATAAATTATCAAATCTACCATGATGCTGCATATTGCTTAGGCTATAAGCTTTGATAGAGGCCGTACAAGTATTTTTAGGCAAGATTTCAAGCATCATACAAGTTTGAAATAGTCAATGAATAAAGTCACTAGCTACTTGCTTTTTCATTCACTTCTCTTCATGACTTCTTCCTTCAAAACGTGGCTTTGATACCACCATTCATACTAAGAATACGAGGAATAATATCAAAAATGTATTAAATGTGAGAATTAAGGTTTTTACATAACACAAAATTTTTAAAGCTTATAAGAGTTGGTATTAGAAAACCAACTAATGGGTTCCAACAACACGTACAAGTTACAAGTAAGTTTATTATATTAACATGCTAATCAAGTAAATAAAAATAACTAAATGGATCAACCCAATAGGTTTAAGAGAATAATATTAAATGACATTTTAAAGAACAATATAAAACTAAGAAATTATATCTCTCACGCAATAGATTCAAGAGAATAATAATAAAGGTCATTTTGAAGAATAAGATAAACCTAATAAATTAGTTCTCTCCCAAGATGATGACTACATGGATGATCATGCTTATGATAATATCAAAGGATAAATATAATAGTGATGAATAAAGTGAAAATTAAGTCAATTAAATTTTTGGTATTCTAAACAATGATACAATAGAGTATTCAACATATGATGGACATGAGTGGTGGTATATCTCTACTCACTCACACCAAGTGGCTATTATTTGATTTGATACATGACCTACATGGAAGCATTCTATTGATAGGATGATTGGTTACTATGAAAAAAATCCATTGTACATAGCTTCTTGATCCTTGCTTTATTGCTTATCCATTTTATTCTTCTATCTTGGCATACATGTGTTCATATGTGCTTGCAAAGACTATTCTTATAGCCATTAGCTTTATTTTATTCTATCCCTTTCCTTTTGATTATTTATCCCAATTTGAACATATATGACACTTAGCCTCCAATGATTATGTTGAGGTGTTGTTAATGATGTCTCCAAGGTGGCCAAGAGTGTCCATGAGATGATATGTATGCATGCTCCTCAATGACAAAGTGTACCTTTATAACAACCCTACTACGTTAGACATAAAAATATGTATTTTTTATAAAGCACATATATACAAGTATACTACATCCCATAAGTCTAACAAAGATCACAATAATACTCAAATGATAACAATGAGTACACATTACATCTTATATCACATATCCCTAATGTCATGATAATGTTTTATAAATGGATATAGAAAGTAATGCAACAACTCAACCACGATGGATACAACTCTGCAAACATCATTATCAATATATAATGACAAGTAATTATAAATCTTCATGACAATAATCAATAGTAATATTTAAAAAAATATAATGTACATAATTTTGATACCTGGCTCCATGGAGCAAGAGTTCCCCAGACTCTTTAGTATCTATGGCAATCTCAAGTGTCATCTCAATAGTAGTACTATTGTGGGGAGAGAGAGCATCATCTGAGTGACTTTTCACACCAACCATAGACCAACAATGCCCTACACTAATCTCATAAGGATATGGCTCTCCATTCATGGATGAGTAGATAGTGATGGTGAGGGAATCTAGAAAGACTAGCAAGTACCCGTGTGTTGTATGATTCTAAACTAAACATGCAATGTATCATAGAAATCCATTCTATTTCAAGATATCACACTAACATATAAACCACACTCATGAAATGATACTGTCCCATGAAACATACTTTAGCCCAAAGCTTTACAAATAATAAATGATAATGATCTAGATCAATCAATACACACCACTTGAACGGACTACCTTCATCTAACATTGCAAT
This sequence comes from Torreya grandis, assembly GCA_037957365.1. Taxonomy (NCBI): domain Eukaryota; kingdom Viridiplantae; phylum Streptophyta; class Pinopsida; order Cupressales; family Taxaceae; genus Torreya; species Torreya grandis. The sequence goes on along the minus strand of JARHVA010005050.1, from coordinate 1,056,877 downwards.
GCTAGTAAGACAGTGAAGTCCATCTCACTCCTTACTCCACATTAACAATGTAGATTGGTCAAATACAATTCATCCTCAAGATTCATCAACTTACATCCTACTAGCAAATGCATCACATAACACACTATATATAAGAGTAATAAACGCATACATTTAATCCATCAAACATATACATGAATCTTTCATTATATTTTATCCCATACTAGAAATAATGATTATAATTTTACCATCTAGGTAAACATAAAATTTAAATAATATAATTTTTTTTAGTTATCTACACCTTATGACAATCCATATTATCATAGTCTAGTGTTCTAAGACTTGACTACTAGTTTTCCACAATCAATCAAATAGATTAGTCTCAAATACATGAAAACACAAGCGTACACACACACACAGACACACACATATAATAAATAAAATATCATTCCCATGAAACACAATAACATGTCAACACAACATTTGTTAAATTGTTAGAGTTTGCATGCATGCATACACAAGTCTACCAATTATAAAAACACATGCTATCCTCAACAAATACTAGTAGGTATACATTATACAGACAAATATAGATATGAGTTAGATATAATAACTATAGTAAGTACCATTCAGGTACAATATACTTTTATACTATATTATCCTATGATATCCCATACTATCATAGGTTTTCAACTACATAATAACACACAATTCAAACTTATGATTTGCAATACTCAATCCATTCATACAGATAATAACAAGCAAATTGATTTAACCTATTTGGGAATATTAGTGTATTATTCCTAATTTAATTAAAGATTTGAGTAGTAAAATTAGTAAATAAATAAGCAATAATTAAGCTACCAATTTATGTAAATTAGAATATAATTTTGTCTTTTCTAAAAATAGTAATAAGAGAAAAAATAAGACTTAGTTGAAAACTGACTGATATAGTTGAGACAAGGTCTGAGATTTACTATGCTGGACTAGGACACTATCATAAACCAGGTTCTGACCTTTGTTTTATGATTGGATAGGAGTGTTGAAAGTGGATAGGAGTGGCACCAGTTCTATAGTCCACCTCTGTCATTGTTGTCCAAGAGATCTGAGCTTTTTGGGTTTTGTTCACTATATCCGTGTAACCCTGTCTGTGAAGTTTCGGTAGTTAGAAGTCTGTAGAGCTTCCTGTAGAGCATATTTTCTCTTCAAACCCTATACTCCATTATGATTTGACTAATTTTGAGAAAGAGGGGGGGTTAATATGTGTAAGATTCACTGAACATGTATCTACACCCCTTGTGTGGGCATGCTACCTACATACCAATACTCTGAAGAGGGATCGAGCCATATGTAGTTCTCTCACTTGATGTGATTTACGCAATAGTGTGTATGAATATGTAAAATTCTAAACTAGATATGCTTAAGGTGGCTATAGACTAGTGTTAGGATTTGGATAAGCTTGTAAGTGTATTAGTTGGTTGTATATAGAGAATAAGTAAGATTGCCTGAGTAGTCTTGCTTGCTTAGTGATAATTTTCAACCATCTCCAAATGATCTTTGAATGGGGTTTTATAGGGATCTATTGGTCATCAATTGAATGTGCTCACATTAGGTCGATAAGGAGAAGGATGGGGAATCAAAATAAATTAACTATTGGGGCCAAAAATGCACTTGGATAAAAACACCGAAAGTGGACATGAGTGGCATCGAAACTATAGTCCAAGTGTGGCACTATTATCTTGAGTTAACAGGGCCTGAGGGGATGGATTAGTCATGGAAAGTACAGTCTAACTGAGCTAGAATTAAGTTTGAAAGGCTAGAAATGACTTAAAATCAGTGAAAATATGCCTATGAGGGTCATGAGAGCAAGCAAGAGGGACCTGTGGGTTGGGTGTCACAAACCACACTCACGTTACTAATTTTTGCATTTTATATGACTACATTTCCCCCCCTTTATTCTAGTGATGTATCAAAATGAAATACTAGGATAAAGGAAAAATAGAAAGTTTATCGAAACTTACCTACAAGGGTGAAGCTCATGAAGCTGTGTGATGCTGGGTGTGCATAGAGAGAGCATGCTGTGAAGTATGAATCTGTAAGAAAAATAAAGATTAGATCAATTCTTATTAGATACACTACAGATAAAATAAGAACGTATAAATTTGGGTAAGAGAGAGAGGAAGATAAAGGAATGAATACACCTCATGGGGTATGCAAACCAATACCAAACCTATTGTGATGCTGAGTGATGTTGGATATATTGGATATACTGGGTATGCTGTACCAAGAGTGATATCATGAATAAAGCTAAGTGCTTAATTATTCGAGAGTGGCTCAAGAATGCAAAGGCTATCCGTTTGGCTCCATTTTCACCTACTAAGTGAAGCTATGTGATCATGCGTGTGTTAATTGATGTTTGGACTATGTGTCCAATCCCTTTGAATAGGTGGCTCAAGAATACAAAGGCTAGCTAGTCCTTTGGCTTCATAATTATCCCATAAAATAAAGCTATAAATTGATACTGGTATGAAATATGTGTCACATGAGATGGCTTCTAAAGCCCTTGAATGTACTATGTTCTGATAATACTAGTATGGACAGTCGAATGTATACTGGAAACTAGGTCACACTTGGCCACTCTAAAATATGGAGATTAAGCTTATATGAAAGCCACTCTAAAATTGGTGCACTAAGTTTATATGAAAGTCACTTTGAAATGATGCCAACAACCTGTAGATGGAATAAGGCATACAACTACTGAGAATGCATAGGTAATGTTGAACTCAAAAAGAAAAGAAAACAAATATACTGTGCACATTACCCCCAGTCACTGGTGTCTAGAACATGAATTATGATCTGGAAGTTATACTAACTATCGTATCTAAAATTGGAAGTGAAAGCTATCATTTCACGCATAATACCCCTTATATCTGGATTCTTTGAATAAAAGTATACTAAAAACTAGTGATTCTGAACTGGTCTGATTGTGCAAAACTATAGCTGAACTTACTTTCCTATCTACTTCTGGAAAGTCTAGTTTTTCTATTGTTTGGATAAGAGTACCAAAAATGGATAGTAGTGGCACTAGCACTATAGTTTAATCTTGGCACTATTGTCTTGGGCCAAATCTGGTAAATGTTCTAACATTTTCACTATTTGTCTGATCTGTTTTGACTAGTTTAATGTCTGGTTGCTATTTTGGATGTTTTGAATGCTAATTTTTTGACTTTTAGGAGCTCTGATCTCTGTGACAAAACCCTTGTTTATTTCCCCCTCTTTTGAAGGTAGGAATAAAGACTATGCAATGAGTACCCTCAGAAGAAAGATCCTTGCAAGTATGTTATGCTGCAAAGATACATGATATAGCAATGATAATCAACAAGATATCTCAAGATATAACATGTTTGTAATGAGAGATTGTTAGATCAATAGGGGGATGCCTAGATAGATATAACAATGTAATAGCATGTGCAATGTATTGAATTGGAACTAGAAGTGAAATCTGGTTAGTTGTTAGTTGGTAAGGAGGGATGGAACATGATGTCCATCATGGCATCTGAGATAGCAAGATAATGCATAATATGGATAATGGCATTGTAAACAATGAGAAGTAAAAAAACAACACACAAGGCAAGAAGCATACAAAAATGGCCAAGGGGCCAAGCAAACAAAGGACATGGGCACATGTCACTCAAACTAGAAAGCAAGCATACAAGGCATGTTCAAATTCTATATACACATATAATTGAAACAAGCAAGGGTTGACACGAGGGCCATAATTACACAAAATAGTACAAACAAAGGAGATTGGCAAATGTCCTAAGGTACACACATGAATAGAAGTAAAGGACATTGGAAAATATCCTAAGGCACACACATGAATAGAAGCAAAAGACATTGACAAATATCCTAAAACACATACAAGAGACAAAATAGGAACTAAAAAATACAAACAAATTAGTTACATTAAGAAAGAAAGTAAAGCATGTAATAATTGGAAATACAATCACATCTAACTAATCAAATCAAGAATTTGAAAGTATGCAAGACATGTTAGTAGAAGACTAGGTATATGCTAAGAAATACACAAGTGCTAAATATTAGTGAGATGTTGATATAGTAATTTATGTAAACTAGTAAATAATGTACATCAACATGATAACTAGAGTGCATAGTGTACGAATGACATAACCTAGATGGTGTAGTCATATAGAAGATGCCCCCAGTGGGTATGTATATCGATGTGTGTCTCGAATGTAGAAGTAGGATGCCCTTTCAATGGGTAGAGTGAAGTAATCAAAGAGCTGGATGTCACTACGCACACTCAAAGGAGATCAAGTGAAGCATGGTAATGTAGATAAATTGACAAACAATAACATAAAATAACAAATGTAAGTCTAACATAGTTGTAGAAATTTAAAGCATGGATAATGCATACAATCTAAATGTTTTTGATGTTTTGACATATTTGAATGTTTTTGTGTTTTTGATATGTTGTATTATATTTGTATTTTTGATATGTTGTATTGTTTTTGTAATTTGAAATGTTATGAACTATGCACAACCAATCATATGAAGACTATGTACAAAACAAATTGAGAAGAAATGATACTAACTGATGAGTCTCATGGGAGATTCCCTATCATGGTGTCTTATATCAAGGAGATGAATCGTGCATGATCATGAAACACGATAGAAATGTTGAGACTGTGGCTTTGAAAGCTATATATGTTGTAAATGCTTTGAAATATATTAAGTAAAAACTGAGTGTGGGGTCCCGCTATAACTCTAAAAAGTGGATGCAACTGTAGGGCTCTTAATGACCCATTTAGTAGTAGTAAAAGTTCTCTAAACACGTTCTTTGTGAGTAGATGCATAAGATATCAATGATACTACCTTAGTTATGAACATTATAGTTGGAAGATGTCTAGAATCCTGAAGTTATGGAGGTGTATGAACTCTTTATGCTAGTGGAGGCCTCAACTATGTCTGAATCTAAACTAGAGGAAGAATTGAAACTGGTGGAGAAACTAAAACTGGTGGCTAAACTAAAATTAGTGACTGTGAAATAGTAGATGGCTCTAAAGTAGGGAGTGGTAACTCATATGGAACTCCACCAACTGTAGCAACCTGATTAGCATGAATGAATTTTATGCATATGTGAACTATAGAAGGTACTACTCAAGGTTTTTGAATCTATGGTTGACCAAGTAATATATCAAAAACTCCTGCACTAGGAACCATAGTGAATGGTGTGGCCACGTGGGTTGGACTAACCTATAGAGAAAGTACAATCTCACCTAATGAAATTTATATGTGCCCACTAAGTCCATTGATAACTATGTCTGTCAGGGTAATATCCTACTCTGAATATCCTAAACGATATAATAATGTCATAGTGCACATGTTCATACTGGATCCACTATCTATGAGAATACTATGAATAGGAGGCTTATGAATGTAAGCTCTGATAAAGAGTGCATAATCCAAATCACCCTCAACTATCTCCTACTCTAAGAAGGAGATGGAAGGTCTAGTTGGAACTCAAGAATTATAAACACCAATCATGTTATTCAAAGGATGTGTCTCAACTAAAGGTGCCTTGTATGTATCTATTGGTAGATGTGCATGATATATATGGTGAACCCCTAATGTGTCCCCTACCTCTTGTTTAAAATGCTGTGAAAAGGGATATGAGAAGATTTTCAAAACTTTATCTTGTGTTTGCTTTGCTCGAGGAGGCTCAATTAAAGTGCCAAGATCAATATGATTTCCATCTATCAAATCTTGTATCTTGTGTCTCAAACTAATGCATCTATTTATTGTATAGCTTGATGCCTTATGAAACTTGCAAAATGCATGCTAATCATATCCCCATAGAAGACGATTTGTTGGGTCAACTTCTCAAATATGAGGGAGAGATATGATGTTACATTATAATAACTACTGTAAAACTCTGATTGGAGAAATTAGTAGATTGTTAAAGGTTTATCGAGGAAGTGTTGATAAAACCACTCGCTGAGGGGGCTTAGAAGCTGCATTAACTATTGGTTGATTTTGACTCTTGCTATCATTGACCTTGACTTTGTATGGGACTTTATTGTTACTCTTGTTTGTTGTTTTTGAGATACTTGTGTACTTGAGTTTTTCCATTAAAATTAGTTTGAATTCTCTTTCCTTTAGTGTGTGACATAATTCAGTGAAAAAAGAAAATCTTTTGAACATAATTGATTCATGCAAAGCTGGTAAAAGACTCTATTTGAAGAGATCTTGTAGCTATTTATCAGCTATGGGGCTAGTCATTTTAGCCAAATTAGTCTTATATCGAAGAACATAATCTGTAATATGCTCATTTGACCTTTATTTTTGTTGTACAACTTTGGCATATGAAACCTTATCACTAATGTTAATGCTGAAATGAGCTAAGAACATATTGGCTAAAGGATTGAATGTGTTGATTGACTGATTTGGTAGACTTTAGAACCAATGTAAAGCATAATCCTTTAGGCTCCATGGAAATAGCTTGGTAGGTTGAACAAAATCATCTAGAAAGGGTGTAGAAGTAATGTGATGTGCTAATGGTGTATATGGTAAAGCAAAAGAATCCAAATCCTATGTAGGTCTAGAGGCACTTTGCTCAAGATGTAGCACCTTGGATTGAAGAGGTCTTAGCTATTGCACAAGGGCTACCACATCAAGAGACAAAGATGTACTAGCCGTAGATGGTGGCAGAGAGGCAGGTTGGACTACTATAGTGGGTTATTGAGACATAGTTGCCCTTGTAATGTCATTGATAATTGGTTGCTCTAAATGAATGGAAGACTCAACTTGTTTAGCCTTTTTGATTTCCATGATGGATTGTAAAATATCTTGGGGCTGGTCCCTAAGTCTTTCTCAAAAACTTTGTAGGATCAAATCTTTGTTGAAGACAACTTCAATATTAATAATTGATAGAAGTTTATCAAGAATCTGATGTGGTGGATCATGAGCATCGGTGTTTGTATCATCATTATTATTCTCATACTATTCATCATCAAAATTATCCTCATTGAAATTGGTGTGATCTGGATGTGTAGGATTTATAACAAGAGTCTGAGCTAGTTGTTTATCCATGGTATATGGTCAAGTTGAAAGAATCTAGGTGAATTTAGGAGGGTTGCCACCAAGTCTTTCACTTTGTCTTGAAATAAGAGTTACAAAGAACATAGGTGGCATAAGAAAAAAAACTTGGATAATAGTAGTAAAAATTAAATAGATATAATCTAAACAAGGAACTGGAATATGCATAAAAAAGATACAAAGCTCACAAATATGTAAGGTGATATCTCAAAAAATAATGGGACCTAGTATATGCAACTAGGGTTTGAATAGATGATTTATTTGGAAAAATACTATGTAAATTTAAAATTTAAAGTGAATTTCTGAGAGAAATATGCAAGTAACAAATTAAAAAATTTATTGAAAAATTCATGATTTAAACAGACCTAGTAGATGCAAGTAGGGTTTTGAAAAATAAATGTCTTTGAAAATCACTATTGAATTTTAAAATTTAAAGTGAATTTTTGATTTTAATATGCTAGTAAAAAATCAAAAAATTATTGAAAAATTACTGAGAAAATTTTGGGACCTAGTATGGGCAACTAGGGTTTGAAAGAAAATTATTTTAAAATTACTACAAAATTTTAAAATTTGATGTAAATTTTTTATTTTATTATGTAGGTAAAAAATCATAAAAATATAAAAAAAATTAGTAAAAAATTTACCATAGGATTTTTAGGATTTTATGCACAATCGAAGTAGGTTGGGTTCACCAAATGATTTAACCTAAACGAGAAAATTGGTGTATTATTCTTAATTTAGTTAAAATATCTGAGTAGTAAAATCAATTAATAAATAATTAAGCTACTGGTTTGTGTAAATTAGATTGTAATTTTGTCCTTTCTAAAAATAGTAATAAGAGAGAGAAAATAAGACTTAGCTAAAAACTGATTGATACAATTGCGATAGGGTTTGAGATTCAGTCTGCTGGACTAGGACACTATCACAAACTAGGATCTGACCTTTATTTTATGATTTAACAATAGCACCAAAAGTGGATAAGAGTGGTACCAATATTATAATCCACCCCTACTAATGTTGTCTAGGAGATCTGAGCTTTTTGGGTTTTGTTCGCTATGTCTGTGTGACCCTGTGTGTGAATAATTGGCAACTAAAACTTTATAGATCTCCTTGTAGAGAAAATTTTCTCTTCAAACCCTATACTCCATTATGTTTTGACTAATTTTGAGAAAGATGGGGGTTAGTGTGTGTAATATTCACTAAACATGTATCCACACCTCTTGTGGGGGCATGCTACCTACATACTAATACTCCGAAGAGGGATCACGCCATATGTAGTTCTTCCACTTGATGTGCTTTATGCAATAGTGTGTATGAAGATGCAAAATGCAAAACTGAATGTGCTTGAGGTGGCTAGGGACTGATGTAAGTATTTAGATAAGCTTGTAAGTGTATTGGCTGGTTGTATGCAGATAATAGAAAAGATTATCTGAGTAGTCTTACTTATATTTTTGCTTTCTTAGTGATAATTGACAATCCTTTCTAAATGATCTTTGAATGGCCTTTTATAAGGATTTATTGGTCATGGGTTGAATGTGGTTGCATTAGGCCGATAAGGAGAAGGATGGGGAATTGAAAGAAACTGATCATTGGGGCCAAAAATGCTCTTAGATAGGAGCACTAAAAGTGGATAAGAGTGGCACTGATGCTATAGTTCAAGTGTGGTGATATTGTTCTGAGCTGATGGGGCCTGGGGGGATGGATTAGTCATGGAAAGAGCAGTTTAGCTAAGCTAGGATCAAGTTTGCAAGGCGACAGGTGACAAAGAATTAGTGAAAAGATGCTTGTGAGGGTCATGAGAGTAAGCAAGAGGGACCTATAGATTGGGTGTTATAAACCACATTCAAGTTATCAATTTTTATATTTTATATGAGTACACAAATAATAAAAAATTATACCATCCGAGTATATCTTTAATTAAACTGCATACAAGCACACTCAAGTATTACAACATAAAGGCATGCATTATGATGCAATATTGCATACTAAGTATAACAAAACATTTATACATATTAACACAATCATAGTATGAAATTCACACAAGTATCTCATACTGAATACATATGACTAATAGTCATTCACATTACTAATAATGAGTTAGTTAAACCCGTTATCTTATTGACTCATTTGTTTCTAGGAAATTGTTCCAAAAGTTATAGTTTTTAATTCTTATGAAGATTAATGACTTATTTAAATCATTTAATAAAATATAGGTATAATTCCTATATACTAGTACTTGCACATCCTAATGTGCACCACATGTAAATATTTTAATGCTATGCAATCTCTAAATCATAGTTTAACATTTTAGTTGTAACTACTAAGCATAGAAATCAACAAATAAAGTAGCTAACATATAAAGTAGCTATAAATACAAGAAACACACTTAGCATATCACAACTAGAAGAACCAGAACTTCATTTTCTCAAAACTTAAGTAATCTAGTTTCACATTCAATTTATATTTGAGATTGTATGAGCAATCATTTGCTAAACTAGCCTTAATCAATCCTTTAATATTTTACTTGAGAATATTACTAAAAGAAATCTACTCCAGGTTTTGACTGCATTATAAGTCATAAACACTTGATGTATTATCAAACTTAGGTAACGATTTTTCAATAAATAAAAGATATTGATGCTTTTATAGATTTAACTCCATAGAGGATAATTATGTTTGACCATTCAACTCTAAGTTCAATCCACTCTACTTTTGACAATAACTATTTAATTAATCAATTTCAGATCTAATAATAATCCATAACCAATCAATTCAAGGAATCCTAAGCTTTTATTCAACCATTTAGGTATAAACAAATACACTTAAATTTATAAAATACATATTACCATGTTTTTAGAGTCATACAAAAAATACTCACGTGAAGCTCAAAATGTATATATTTTTCAAATATTGTTTTTAAACCAAGAACATATCTACCCCCCTGGGGTTCTAAGATAAACTAATAAACAAGTTTATGTCCATTTCTAATATTCCATAATTTGGTATTAAATCAGATACATAATCTGTATTCTCCACTAGGAGTGTTTACTTATGATTTTTGGGAGAATTTTTGAAAGATTTAAACATCGGCTTATGTTTTTGACTATTTATAAAACTCATTTGTTTTCTACTCCATTAGATAAATAAGTCATAAAATCCTTATTACGTTTAAATACATCATTTAACATTATCCGATGTCTGGATAATAGAAACACGTTTATTTTTCATTTAATAAATTATTTTCATGGTTTGGACTTGGACGAAAAATAAATAATAATATTTTTTTTCCAAGATAAATACTAATTATTTTTTGAAATTGATAACAATATGTTTATCTGAAATATATTATAATATATTTTTTTGAAAATAGCTAATAATATATTTTTTTGAAATATATAATAATTTATTTTTTTGGAAATAACTAACAGTATATTTTTTTGAAATATATAATAATTTATTTTTCTAAAAATAACTAACAATATATTTTTTCAAAATATATAATAAATCTTTTTTCCGGAGATTCCAACTATTTATATGGAAACATCTTGTCAGCCACACGACAAATAAATACTATTAATATAAAAAAGATAGATATATTAGTAATGTTCAATTGCTAAAATTAAATAGATAAAAGGATTGCGCCTTATATAATATAACAAGTAAATGTTTTAATAATTAAATTGCTCGGCTTGCTAAAATTAAATAAGACAAAAGAATTGCACCTAAGATAAAATAGATAGTCTAGTTAATTGTGATGCAACTATATGGCTGAAAAACTAAACATAGAATGATGCCTTAAAATAACCAAATAACTAATACACCATCAATAAATGAAGGGGCTGAGCTTGGGCAACGCCATACAGATGGGAAAATCCAATTTTTAACAACAAATAAACAACTGGATATAAGTAATTAACACTCCAAAAAATTATGATGCCATGTTTGAACCAATTGGTTAAACCTCATAAGAATCTCTTGGGTCACTCCTTCCATAATAAAATGGTCTATAAGGTAGAATATGCAAGATATAGACTCAACATTTCATTTAATATACTCAGATAAAATTTTAAGAGAGGACGCAACCATTAATTATACTAAAGCGCTGGCAATAATAATGATGCTTGGTCACAATATTAGTTAGAATAGATTTTGGTGTCATTAAAACATTCTATATAATTTTAGATGTTGCAGTAATCTCAAATAGTACAACTCAGACCAGAATGACACACAGGTCTACTAGAATGGTATATAGATCTAATAAAATGAGACATAGGTCTGAGTAATAATCATATATTCATATAGTTTTCTATAGACACCTCAATGTTATGAGAAACATAAATACCAGATTACCCATCTTTTAGAGTTTATATTTTTCCAAACATTAATATACAGAATTTTAAGTACACCACTTACCTATTCGAGGTGTTGAAAAACTCTGTCTGGACGAAGTTTGTCCTTATCTTCCTCTGTGTCTTGATATGCCTCTCCTCTCTTTCCTTCTTTTTCCCAGACCCTCCTAATGATATATCTTTCCCCCTAAAATAGGTGTAGCCTGCTTTTAAGAGGTTTTTTTATTTTTTGTTTTTATTTCTTTTATTTATTTATTTTTTCCAATGCCAAAAAAAAACTATGAAAAATCTTCCTTATTTCAAAAAGTGTTGTAGCTTTAAAAATATTTTTCTCTTTTAAATTTATTCCAAAAATACTAAGTTTTCATTATTTTATTTTATTTCCTTATTTATAAATCATGAAATTTTATTAAAAACTTGCCTTCTCTATTTTTATGTTCATTTTTTTTAAAACATGATTTATTTTAATTTTATTTATTTCTTTTATTTTTAATTCTATGGCAAACTTTATTTATTTGTTTTATTTCATGAAAAATAATTATTTATTTATTTAGCTTTCAAAATAATATGAAATTTCAGATAAATATATTTGGTAACCCGAACCCAAATAATAAATACCCACTATGTCCCAAATTAACATTTAAATATCTCTTAGTAATTTAATGGTATTTTTCAAAAGCATAAATACTTCATATTTTAAATTTTACCTTTACATGTATTAATGGTACGATATTTACCTATACTAGAAAACCATAGAAAACAATATTCTAAGCAAAAATTAAACACACGATAATCAATTAAATGTATTTCTACCATGACTAACTATTATGTGTGTGTGGAGGGTTCTACCAGCTCTCTATAGACCTATGATGTCTCCATCTATAACACTCTCTTTGATGATGATATCCCTTTGATATGTTTGAGAGAAAAATTCTCTTACGTCCACCTCACAACATGCAAGTCATTAAATCTTCACACATGATAATCATAAGCAATAATATATATAACTATAATAATACATTAATATACTTAAAATGTAAATGTATACATAAACCAGTTCATAATAAGTAATCATGTATTTACATCTAACTAAACAACATTCTATTATCCTGAAATAGCATAAATGTCAAGCTTTAGCTATAAATATATCCAAATTCAAATTTGTTAATTACAATTATCCACAAATAATTTGACAAGTTTGTCTAGCAAAGAGTTGGGATGTAACATCTTTCTCCTCTAAAGCTAGTCATTATTTTTTATGACTTTTATTCAAAGATAAGTTCTCAATAAAAAATATTTTTTAGTAAAGAAATAACATGATATACAATGTCAAACTAAACAAATAAATGAAAAATTTCTTGAAGAACTCATCGAAGTTCCTTCAAGTTGCACTATTCTTGAAGTATTAGTCCCACAAGACTCTACTTAAAAATATATCTCAACTAATCAAACACGGTTGTGAGTATTATTTATTCAAACTAATTCTTTCATGACCATCCTGGGATCTAGAATCATCAAGACAAATCAATATACTATAAGACTGACCACTTCTATTACCTTGAAGGGTCCCACATGTCTTTGTAAAAATTTCACTAACTTCCTAAGCGCAGACAAGATTATTATGCAAGCCAAAATAAATGACCACGAAGAGTTTTACAAAATCTTCTAGCCTTCAACCCTTCTCTCTGAAGAGTGTTTTTCTCATTCTGAAGAAAAATAAGTAGAGAATCTGGTAAGAATAATGTGTAGAAACTGATACTACCACTACTCCATGTAGCTTCAAATGAGTATAACATGTCAATACTGTCACTACTCCATGGATCTCCTGACAAGTATGATGATGAATAGGAACGGTAAATATAAAGTATACAAAAATCATAGAATACTCATCCATATAGAATTTTTGTCCACCGTATACATGTATATGGCCATACAATTGAATTTGATAAGTTTTACCTATCAAATTTTGGATTTGATAAGTCCATTTATCGATCTAACTCAATATCAATGATCCGAGTTAATGTCAGGCTAAGTAGAATACTGTCTTATTGCTTAAAACTCATGTTCCCTATTCACAACTCTTCCCTTAGCTCTCCATGAGCTAGTGATCTCTAAAATGTGTAAAATATTTTAAAGAATCATAATTTTATGCTATCAGATCATTGAAAAGAAAGCTATATGCTAAATGATTCTAGATGTATTATCATACATACAAAAGAAATCATACAATCAATCTGTAATTATATTAAGCTACTACTAGTTAAACATACTAGTATAATGTTTCATAACTGAACTCATTCTATTATGTTCATGATTAAAAAGAAATAATATTATAATTATCATAACATACATAGGCCAAGAATTACACCATTCGTTTAACTTTATAAGGGAATAAACAATCAGTATCTCCTTACTTGTTCAACTAGCACACAACAAGTTAAAAGTTTATTCTAACCCCTAGATTGATAAGATGTTCTAGACATATTATACCCTACTCACATCCGACAAAAGCTATAAAAATATATCTTTAAAATAACATGCATTCAAAAAAAAAAATCAGTATCAATCTATGTAAGGGTGAATAATATTATACTAATTATAATCAACTTATAATTCTTAGTATATAATTTTATTTATAAATCAAGGTTTGTCACCTTACGTGGTTTAGAAATCACAAATTAGATCAAGTAGTGACTCTAAAGAGTCATAAGCGAAAGTAGGGAACTATCATCTCAAAAAATCTTACTTACCCTCCAATAATATAAAGAAAATATCACAACTCAATATTGCCCAAATGCTACCTACCTACCCAATCTTGTAAGTATGGTATCTCAATCTACTTCCATATTCAGAAGAGATATATGCCAACATAAAGATGTGTTCATCCATCTAATCTTAAAACTTATATTTTACCAAGAGTAGGAAACATCCTCCCATAAATTCCAAGGAAGTAAAATCAAACAATATTTAGAACCAATTCCTAATTAAAAGAGTACTAAATCAACATCATGCATACAAAACTCTTTCTAACAACATCACAACAATGTCAAAAGAGAATAAGATAATAAAAATAATTCACCTCTATGCTAACTCGAAGAGATGACACTTATTCCTAAACCACATATCTTAAGAGTGCAAATTCCATAAATAAACTCCTATCATAATGGAATTATCAAGCAATACATCAACACTCTACAAAGAAGATTTTCTAGCGCCTTAGGTGGTACTAAAAGTAAAATTGTCTTATGAGATTTTCCACTCCTAGGATTTATAAATATAGACTCAATCTAAATCACTTAAATAATGAAAACCATCCTAAGTAATTAAACACTCACAAAACTTAATGACCAACATGATTTGATATACAAGAAAAAGTTTAGTCACTTTTGAGGTGTTCAATCTAAGTGATCAAACTATGATAGGAAGCTTTTGTTCATAACTCATGAACTATTTTATATACCCATCTACTCAAGCCTCAAATATAACCATCACCAAAGGGACACTTGATAAACTGATCTCCTAAATAACTCAAAGGTTACAAGTGCTCTAAAGGGTACATGCTCAATGACCTAGACACTTTTTACAAATGTCGCAAAACTCTAATCATGGTGTAACATGGTTCCACATTGAGACTCTACAAGTCCAAGTTTTGGTGAAATACTTCATGATGCTAGGTTTACATCGATGAACAAAAGACATAAAAATGCTAATGGACTCTTTAGGTCTTAGAGTTCGAGCCACAGCTCTGATACCACATGTAAACAATCCTACTGAGTTAGACATAGAAATACGTAATTTTTTTTTATAAAGCACATATATACAAGTAGACTACATTCCAAGAATCTAATAGAGATAAAAATAATACTTGAATGATAATAATAAGTACACATTACATCTTATATCATAGTTCCTTAATGTCATGACAAAGTTTTATAAATTAGATATAGAAAGTAATGCAACAACTCAACCACGACTGATACAACTTTACAAACATCATTGCCAATAGATAATGATAAGTAATTATAATTCTTCATGACAATACTCTACAGTAATATTCAATATAATATAATGTATATAATTTTGATATTTGGCTCCATAGAGCATGAGTTCCTCAAACTCTTTAGTATTTGTGGCAATCTCAAGTATCATCTCAATAGTAGTACTGTTGTGGGGAAGGAGAGAATCATTTGAGCATTTTTTCACACCAACCACAAATAAATGATCCCCTACACTAATTCCATCAAGATATAACTCTCCCTTCACAGATGAGTAGATAGTGATGGCATGAGAATCTAGAGAGACTAAAAAGTACTCGTGTGTTGTATGATTTTAAACTAAACATGTAGTGTATCATAACAATCCGTTCTATTGTAAGATATCACACTAACATGTGAACAACACTCATGAAATGATAATGTCTCACTAAATATATTTTAGTCTAAAGATTTATAAATAATAAATGATAATGATCTAGATTAATCAATTTTATACACACCACTTGATTGGACTGTCTTCATCTAACATTGTAATGCTAGTAAGTCAGTGAAGTCCATTTCACTCCTTACTCCGCATTAGCAATGTAAATTGGTCAAATACAATTCAAACTCAAGATTCATCAACTTACATCCTACTAACAAATGCATCACATAATACACTATATATAAGAGTAATAATTTCATATATTTAGTTTGTCAAATATATGCATAAATCTTTCATTATATTCTATCTCATACTATAAATAATGATTACAAATATACCATTTGGATAAACATAAAATCTAACTATACAATTTAAACAATATAATTTATTTCAAGTTATCTACACCTTACGACAACCTATATTACAATAGTCTAGTGTTCTAAGACTTGACTACCAGTTTTCTACAATCAATTATATAGAGTAGTCATAAATATATGGAAACATAAGTGTACACACACACACACACATAATAAAGTAATCATCATTCCCACAGAACATAATAACATATCAACACAATATTTGTTAAATTATTAAAGTTTGTATGCATGTATACACAAGTCTATCAACTATAAAAATGCACGTTATCTTCAACAAATACTAGTAGGTATACAATATACAGATAAATATAGATATGAGTTAAGTATAATAACTATAGTAAGTACCATCTGAGTACAACATACTTTTATACTTTAGTACCTTATGATATATCATATTATCATAGGTTTCCAATTACATAACAACACACAATCTAAACTTATGATTTACAATACTCAATTAGTTCATGCAGATAATAACAAGCAAACAATAAAAATTATACCACTCGAGTATATCTTTAATTAAACTGCATACAAACACACCCAAGTATTACAACATAAAGGCATGCATTATGATGCACTATTATATACTAAGTATAATAAAACATTTATACATATTAACACAATCATAGTATGTAATTCACATAAATATCCCATATTGAATACATATGACTAACAGTCATTCATATTACTAATAGTGAATCTTATAAACCTATTATCTTATTCACTCATTTGCTTCTAAAAAATTATTTCAAAAGTTAGAGTTCATGATTCCTATGAAGCTTAATGACTTATTTAAATCATCTGATAAATTATAGGTATAATCTCTATATAACAGTACTTGCACATCCTAACGTGCACCACATGTAAATATTCTAATGCTATGCAATCTCTAAACCATGGTTTAGTATTTTAGTTATAACTACTAAGCATAGAAATCAATAAATGAAATAGCTATAAATATAAGAAACATATTTTGCATACCACAACTATAAGAACCGAAACTTCATTTTCTCGAAACATAAGTAATCTAGTCTCACAACCAATTTATATTTGGGGGTTTACGAGAAATCATTTGTTAAACTAGTCTTAATCAATCCTTTAATACTTTATTCGAGAATATTACTTAAAAGAATCTACTCTAGGTTTTGACTGCATTATAAATCATAAACATTTAACTTGATGTATTGTCAAATTTAGGTAATGGTTTTCCAATAAATAAGAGATATTAAAGCTCTTCTAGATTTAACTCCGTAGAGGATAATTATGTTTGACTGTTCAACTCTAAGTTCAATCCACTCTACGTTTGGCAATAACTATTTAATTAATCAATTTCAAATCTAATATAATCCATAACCAATCAATTCAGGGAATCTTAAGCTTTTATTCAACTATTTAGGTATAAGCATACACACCTGAATTTATAAAATACATATTACCACGTTTTCGGAGTCATATTATAAACATTCACATGAAGCTCAAAATGTATATATTTATTAAATATTGTTTTTTAAACCAATAACACAACTACCCTCCTGACGTTCTAAGATAAACTAATAAACAAGTTTACATCCATTTCCAATATTTTATAACTTATTATTAAATCAGATACATAATTTGTATTCTCCACCAGGAGTGTTTACCTATTATTTTTGAGAGAATTTTCGAAAGATTTAAACATCGGTTTATGCTTTTGACTATTTATAAAACTCATTCCTTTTCTACTCCATTAGATAAATAAATCATAAAATCCTTATTACGTTTAAATACATCCTTTAGCATTACCCAATGCCCGAATAATAGAAACATGTTTATTTCTCATTTAATAAATTATGTTCATGGTTTGGACTTGGACAAAAAATAAATAATAATATATATATATATATATATAGATAAATACTAATTATTTTTTCAAATCAATAACAATATATTTATCCAAAATATATTATAATATATTTTTCTGAAAATAGCTAACAATATATTTTTTTGAAATATATAATACTTTATTTTTTCAGAAATAATTTACAATATATTTTTCCAAAATATATAATAATTTATTTTTCTGGAAATAACTAACAATATACTTTTCTAAAATATATAATAATTCATTTTTTTGAAGATTCTAGCTATTTATATGACGACATTTTGTCAGCCATACGATAAATAAATAGTATTAATATAAAAAGATATATATTACTAATGCTCAGTTGCTAAAATTAAATAGATAAAATGAGTGCACCTTATATAATACAAGTAAATATTTTAATAATTATTTACACTACTTAGCTTGCTGAAATTAAATAAGATAAAAGAATTGTGCCTAAAATAAAATAGATAGTTCAATTATTTATGACACAGCTATATGACTGGAAAATAAAACATAGAATGATGCCCAACAAATTAAAATACCCAGATAACTAATATGCCATCAATAAATACAGGCATTGAGTTTGGGCGATGTTATACAAAAGAGAAAATCCAAATTTTAACACCAAATAAATAGCCAAATATAAGTTATTAACACCCCAAAAATTTATGACGCCATGTTTGAACCAGTTGGTTAAACCTCATAAGAATCTCCTGGGTTGCTCCTTAGGGCAAAATATGCAAGATATAGACTCAACGTTTCATTTAATATACTCAGATAAAATTTGAGAAAGGACACAACCATCAATTATACTAAGGCATTGGCAATAATAATGATGCTTGGTCACAATATTAATTAGAATAGATTCTGATGTCATTAAAACATTGTCTATAATTTTAGATGTTGTAGTAATGTCAAATAGTACAACTCAGACCAAGGATAATTAAATTCAGGCTAAAAGCACTCAGGTCTACCAGAATGACACGTATGTCTACCAGAATGGTATATTGATCTAATAAAATGGGATACAAGTCAGCAATAATCATATCCTCATATAATTTACTATGGACACCTCAATGCTATGAGAAACACAAATCCCAGATCGCCCATCTTTCAGAGTTTATATTTTACTAAGCATTAATATATAGAATTTTAAGTACACCGCTTACCTATCCAAAGTGTTGAAAAACTCTGTCTAGATGAAGTTTCTCCTTCTCTTCCTCTGAGCCCTGATATGCCTCCCCTCTCTTTCCTTCTTTTTTCTAGACTCTCTTAATGATATATCTCCCCCCCTAAAATAGGCATAGCCTTCTTTTATAAGTTTTTTTTTGTTTTTCTTTCTTTCTTTTTTTTTAAATGCAAAAAAAACTATGAAAAATCCTACTAATTTCAAAAAGGGTCGTGGCTTTAAAAATATTTTTCTCTTTTAAGTTTATTCCAAAAATACTAACTTTCAGTTATTTTATTTCCCTATTTATAAATCATGAGATTTTATTAAAACTTGTATTTTCTATTTTTATGTTCCTTTTTTTTAAAGCATGATTTATTTATTTTATTTTTAATTTCATGGCAAATTTTATTTATTTATTTTATTTCATGAAAAATAATTATTTATTTATTTAGCTTTCAAAATAACATGAAATTTTAGATAAATATATTTGATAACCCGAACCTAAATAATACTTACCCACTATGTCCCAAATTAACATTTAAATATCTCTTAGTAATTTAATGGCAATTTTCAAAAGCATAAATATTCTGTATTTTAAATTTTGCCTTTACATGTATTAATGGCACGATATTTACCTATACTAGAAAACCATAAAAAATGATACTTTAAGCAAGAATTAAACACACGTTAATCAAGTAAATGCATTTCTATCATGACTAACTACTATGTGTGTGCATGGTTTTATCAGCTCTCTAGCGACCTACGATGTCTCTATCTACAACACCCTCTTCAATGATGCTCTCCATTTGATATACTCAAGAAAAAAAATTCTTATATGTTCACCTCATAATACACAAGTAATTAGATCTTCACACATGATAATCATAAGCAATAATATATATAATTGAATCAATACATTAATATACTCAAAATGTAAACATATACATAAACTAGTTTATAGTAAGCAATCATGTATTTATATCTAACTAAGCAACATTCTATTACCCAAAAATAGCATAAATATCAAGTTTTAACCATAAATATATCTAAATCTAAATTTTTTAATTGCAGTTATCCATGAATAATCTAGCAAGTTTATCTGACGAGGAATCGAGTTGTAACAACCTTAGTGCTCACATAATTTACATGAGACCTTATAGGTTTTGGTCTTGTTATAGATGTTGTTGATGATATGTTCTTAATATAGATGCCCTATGGGGTGTAAGAAGTTCTTGGTTTACTTGTATAAGTGAAAAGAATCTATTTGAGTAGTCTTGTGAAGGTCTAGGTTATCTTAGTCATCTTGGTAGAATTTTTTAAGTGAGTAGATTGATGACATTAGAATTTGCACCTGTGAAGATGTTAGAAAAAAGTGGTTAGATGGGTCTATTTATTTTTGTGCCTATAGCATGTCTTTCAAATTTTATGCCTTGACATGGTGTCTATCAAAAGTTATGATAGTGTAAAGTTGCTCTCCCAAGAAGATTTCATTGTTTTTATACTTAGTTAAATTTACATTTTTTAGTGACCATTGGAATTCAAATATTTAAATTTTACACAGGAAATCGGTTAAGATTGTTTGATTTGTATATTGAGAAAATTGATTAATTTGATGATGGAGTCAAAAACAAAGTGGTAAATAACTTCAAGGGAAATCCATGGAAATTGATTAGGAGGTTTGACTAATCGTACAATCACATTTATTGCAAGTCAATGTTGACCAAGGGTTTGAATTTCATCTGTTAAAGACCCGATAAAGATGTTTTAGTTTGTATTGATGATGTTTGGATGTTTATTGATGATTTATCTATTGTAGAGTGTTGTATACTCCCTAAGGATCATCGTTATGGATTTTGGAGGTTTGACCAATCCATCTTCAGTATGAACCATTGGTTGAAAGTTGATTATTTGTTCGTTCATGGTATTTTCATATACAAGACAAATGGTTGAATGGTTTTGCATATGCATATGTATGTAGTGATGACTTTAATCACTTGAGGGTGTCTTAAGGGTCATGTGGTGTGGACCTATGTGCTTAGAAGTGGACTTGTGTTTTTTATTTTGCTCTGTGAAGTGTTAAAGGGATGAACATGTCTCTATGGACCTAAAAGGGCTACTTAGGCCTAATTGTAAGGGTGATATATCAATGGTATGGTCAGCCTATGTAGGTGGTGTTGATAGTTTTCTAAGTGGGATATAAGCCTTAAGGGTTAAGAAATGTCTTTTGGCTGACCAAGGTGGTGATCATGAAGACTCTATAAAGAGCCAAAATAAAGACGAAGGTTTCTAGAGAGAATGAGCTAAGAAAAGTGAAGTGTGAGTAACCTTAGTGGATGAATTAAAGAGAAGATCAATGTGATGAATATTTGTGTGACCTAGTGGTCATGTTTATGATATGGTAACATTGTTTTTCAAGGTTGAGGATGAGCTAAGAGGTGCAGAGTGATCCAAAAGGTTGTTTTCGATGCATTGCTTGTGTGTGAAGGCTATAAAAAGTGTGAAGGGTTGAAAAGAGTTATTATTCATTGTTTATCCATCATATTAGAAGGCAATTGTATTTTTGGAGGTGTTGACACCATATGTGTTGTGTGGGTGTTCAAAATCTATGGCAAATGGGTGCTTATCCATGCTTAGGGGTTGGTGCTCTTTATGGAGTGGGTGCTTCACTAAAGTCTCTTGTTTGTGATCTGTTATAAGAATGTAGTCCATTGGTTTGTAGGATTGAGAGTAGGTTTTATCCCCCATGAGGGGTTTTCACATAATTCATGTATTATGTGCTTTGATCTTGTATTGTTTTTTTAATTCATTGCAATGAATTGTTTATATGTTTCATGAATACTTATGTTGATTGGTTAAGAGTTTGAAGAATTAAAATTGAAGTTGATTTGATTGCATTATTGATTCACCCCCTCTCAGTGATTGTACCTCTAATATATTATAGTGCACATCACTTTTGGCATCTTATTTTTTCACTCTTACATATTGAATACTTATATATGTTATGACTTCCATTGAGATTATAAGATCACAAACACTTATATCTATATATTACATGAGCATGTATTGATTCTTGCACACTTTGGGCATGATGATTCTTATGTCCACATAAATGATTGAGCTACATTATTGCAATTCATAAATATAATGGAGACATATTCTTTGCTTTCACTTTATCCATATTTGCATACTACCACATCTAGTGCACACTATGTTTTGACAGTGTTGTGGATTGTTTAGATCCCTCCCATTCTTCTAGTTTCAATACCTTGATAATTGGTCTTGCTTACTAGTGTCAAGATAAATTCAAAAATACAAATAAAATAATAAAAAAAAAAATAACTTAAAAAATATTAAAAAAATCAAGACCTAAGCATGACATGATTACTAGATTATACTATTTACATATGTTATTGATCACATTTTGGTAAATAGAATTTTATTTTTATACACATTAATTTTATGGCATATGAGTGTGATTCAAGACATACAAGTTACACATGAACATATAGATGTTGGAATTTCTTCTACCGAGTGACCATGTTGATATCGAGGGCATCTTATTCCATAGGTTTCACTATTAAAGGTTATATCTTTCAACAACATTATACCATGTTGAGCTATCTAGATTAGTTACACATGATTTTCTAGTTACTCATATATTAAATAGTGCTATATAGATATGCTATTTTAATAAGATGTGGCATTACTACATATGGATGGTGTACACTAGTTCTTACTTGTTATATGTTTCATTGATGCTGTTACTCTCTTACATGATAGGCTAGTTTATGCTTGTCTATCATGTGTGGCCCCTTAACCTTATTTGACACTACATTTTTGTGTCTCTTATTTATCGTAATCCCTATTTTGGTGCGATATCTTTATGTCCCTTGTTTACAACATCTCTATGTCCCTTATTTGATGTGGCATTTTTATCTCCCTTATTTGGTGTGAAATATTTATCTATGTTGTTTGAAACATATTTATGTCCCTTGCATGTGGATGCTATTCTTATTTATTGTAACATCTTCATGTCCTTTATATGCAATCATTGGCCTTATATGCAACACTAATTATTGAACTTATTAAGCTTGATGAGATTGGGTGGTGTCATGATCCATATCATACACCGTTACTGCATAATCTTACTCAGTTATCATTTTACTAATGGTTACTACTACATGCTTCATTAATATATCTATCTAGACATGACACTTATATGCCTTGCATTACATGTGTTACATATTATTTTGTCTATTTTGATTTGAAATGACTCAAACAAATAGATCTAAACTATTGAAATTGGAATACAATATATATACAAATATGAATGTAAGACACATAATTTACATAATTACAAATTAGTTAAAAATAGTAAATTGATCAATAAATATGAAAAATTCACTCAAATTGATTCTATGTTGACTGTGCAGGTTTACTATGATTGAAAATGCTTGAGAAGTCTTGCAAACTATGCCACACCTACAAACTAAATTTAAAATTATGTTGGGACAAGGTTGCACTAGGAAGACAAGGATGCACTATGGCCTTGATTGTTAACTATAGTCATATCCTAGTTGACTATGTGACTGATTTTGTGATCTTAGTTTGTGCAACTATCGACTAGGGTTTATTAATTTTTTACATATGTAAATTTATTGCATGAAAGACATATAAAATATAAACCCTAAATCCTACACAATAAACACAGTAGTGATGAAATTACAAAATAGAATATCTAAGCTACCCTAACAAAATCTTCATCTAATTTGAGTGTTGCCTACATATCCCAAAAGGGCCACAAGCAGATATAGTTCTCCCTCCTAAAGTTAGTGTGCAAATCTTAACTTTTGCTAGATGAATTCAACTAAATAGATTATTTTAAATGCTTGAAAATGAATTCCCTTGACCTATAATAAAATATATTTATACTTGGCCCATGACTGTTATAATGTTTCATAATTAGAATAGGAACAAATAGTGCTTTTTTGCTTAATGTGCAATAAGATTTCCAAGTGATTTCTAGATGTATTTGGAGAAGCCTTGATGTGCTTATATAGATGAATATTTTGAATATTTTCACTAACTAACCTTGATAAAAGTGTGAGATGAAAAAAGTGTAACATATTTCTAAAAATTTATCATTGAAGCATATGAGACAAGGCTACACTAGTGAACAAGGTCAAAATGCAACCTTGTTTGACCTATCATGGTCTTGTCTCAAAAGGACATAGACTATTAAAACTAGTCTAATAAGAGTCTGTGAGAAAAATAGAGATGTGTGAATGATGTTATTATTGATGTATTTTTATACACACCAAGGAACCTTACAATTAGCCTCTAACATTTTATGTTTGGTGAATAAAGATTCACTCCAAGGCATGAGTTGTGGGGTATTGGGTTTTATAAACAACCTGGTCGTGGAATAGTAGTGAGTGGAATAGTACTGAATAATGATGTCTGAATGATGTTATTATTGATTATACTACTTTGGTTATCAAAATAGGTGGATACTATGGGTGAATTTATGAGGACCAAGTTTTTTCTATAATCTCTTTGGCCTTGTAGCTCTTTAACCCATTAGGGCATAATGAGTCCCCCTTATTTTTTAGGCTAGTTGTGGTGTGTAGAGGTAGGAGGTGGTGTAATAATTACAGGTGGAATAATCACTAGAGGTGATATTTAAGCACTTATTTAAATGGGGAATTGAAGGGGTGGCTGAATAATCATTTTCTAGATTGATACTTCCCTTTGAGGGTGATTTTTATCACATACTTCATCTGCCCTGAAGTTTTCAAAATTATCATTATGACAAACTATGTGGGTATAGATTGTGGCAATGGTAGCTCCAATTGAGCTAAATATTTTTGAAGGATAGGTGGTCCTCAGGGATTAAAATTATAAACTGACACCAAGTTCTCAAAATAGATGCTTTTTCTTGGAACCATTATTTGGGTTAGAGGAGAAAGAATGGAAGAATCAATAAAACTGGTAATTTGTGATCTAAGAATCCCAGGTGGAAAATTAACATTTGAGTATCTAAAATAGTAAGGGAAGAATCATGATAATAAACTGCATTATTAAGGGTTAACCCCTCTTCTTTATTAAGAATATGTTGGTCATGTGCTCCAACTGGAGCTGCTTCTTCTTCTAAACTTCCCAAGCTTATGGATTTTTCCTTTTCTAGCTGTGCCTCTTCCTCTATTTCATCTTGGACTATTGCTTCCCTTAATTATTTCTCTAGTCCCTTCATGGTTTCTAAATTTTATTCTTCTTCATCTATGGGATAATCAAATAGTGAAATTACATGTCCATGCTCTTCCTCATTTATTTCCTCATCAAGGGATCCTCTAAGAGCAACTAGACCTAATGATTGTCTTTTTTTCAATTGTTGAATTTTGAAGTAGGTTGAAAGAACTCTGGATTTCCATTAATGAGTAATGGTAGGGGGAATAAGAGGTGAAGGGGAAGATAAAATCAATAAATGAGCCATAGTAGTAGGAACTACTACTATAGGTGATAGTAAAGGGATGGGTAGTGGAACAACAGTGGTGAAGGCAAGAGTAGATAGAGAGGAAACTAGTATGGTAGGGAATATTTAAGGAGATGTCCCCTCACTTATGGTAATGGGAGGAGATGTAATCACTAAAGGTTATTGAGGGGAAGGAGGAGCAAATGGGAGATATGAGAAAGAACTTTATATAAACTCAGGGAGAATTACTTATGTGACATAAATAAGTGGATCCACAGATGCCCAAGAGAATGTGCTCATTTATCCATCTAGAGGAGGTGAAGTCCTCAAAACTGTAGTTTCTATGCCCAAAGTGGTATCAACTAGATGAATGGATCTCAAATGAGGACCATGATTACCTTTAAGAATATCCTTCCTAATTTGGAGATTATCTTCCCTTCGACTACTAGGCTTTCCTTTTGATAGATTAGCCAATTCTTTTGTGGAAGATGGAGGCTAATAGGAAGTTAAAGAGCCAAAATTAGTTTGGATTAATACACACAAGTAATAATAATAAATTTCACACTGATAATATTATAATTCACACTATATATTTTATTCCATCATCTATTTTATAATGGGCATTATATTTAAATAAGAAAGCATATCTTATAATCAAGGAGGCTTCCTCCCTCAAATATCTCAACCATATAACCTCCTAACCCAAATATGAAATATATTGTTTACAACAATATATTCATTTAACCTACTAACCAATAATAACTGTATTAATCATATGGTAACTTACATAGTAATTTACCTCAATATAAATATTAAATTCTAACATTCCCCCCTTAATTTTTACATAGGGAGAAATCACATCATGTAAACTAAAATCAAAATCATATATCAACACAGACTTTTAGGTCTTCATACTGTTATCTAAATCTTGTTATACATGATAACCTACATATGAGAACTTATCTCACTTTCACTTCCAGTTGAATGTATTCACCGATCGACCATCTTCCAATGAAATACTATAGTCAGAGAATTTTTGCAGTCAGTTGCCCTCCTATACAACTATTTTAATATCAGTGATATGCACATTCTCATTTTTTTCACTCTTAACAACTATAAAATTATAACCCATAGTTGTTGCTCTGATACCATTGATAGGAAGTAAAAGAGCCAAACTTAGTTTGGAGTAATACAAACAGGTAATAATAATAAATTTCACACTAATAATATTATACTTCACACTATATATTTTATTCCATCATGTATTGCATATGGGATATTATATTTATACAAGCATCTCCTATAATCAAGAAGGCTTCCTCAATATTTGATCCCTCAAATATATCAACCATATAACCTCATAACCTAAATATGAAATATATTATTTACAACAATATATTAGTCTAACCTACTAACCAATAATAACTGTATTAATCATATGGTAACTTACACATAATAAATTACATAAATTTAAATACTAAATTCTAATAGAGGTTGATCTTGTTCGGCTAGGTCTTGAGGCTGTGGTTGAGGCCACTTATGACTCTAGGCTCTTTCTGATCCTTTTACCATTTCATTTTCTTACTCGATGATTTTTGGGTGATATTGGATATCTTGAGTAATGATCATTGACATATCATAATCTCTCATATGAGTCTAGACCTCAAAATAATATGAAGCATTCAAAAAGATAACATCATGCTCATAATATTGGTGACCATATTTAATGGTAACCCATTTTATCTCCTTGAGGAACTTAAGATAATTTCTAACTTTTCCCATGGGATCCCATTCTCTTAATTGGGCCACCTTCAAATTATAATGGGCTCTTACCTTTCCCACTTCATTCAGGTGTGCCCTTAATGCAAACTAAAGTTGCCCAATACTTAGGGGAGTCTTGTGATAATAATCCCAGTGTTTGATGCTGAACTCCTCATCCACACTGTTATAAAAATGATGTGCAATTTCTTATTCTATCAGTTTATCTGGGATGTGGCATGGTAAAGCTAAAGGGGGTGATCTGGTCCCTTCAACTCTAATGATGGTACAATCTGGGTTCTACCAAAAATATCTCATTTTAGAGATGTCCCTTCTCAAAAATTTAGATATCCTGGGCATCTAAGTGCCATAAATGGCTTGATAGACATAAGGATAAACATATTCACAAATTATGGTGATCTCATCCCTTAATCTATAAACAAATAAGAAATAATAGTCATCATAGAATATATTATTCTAGTATTTAGTGGATGGCTCCCATAGTTCCCCATGAGCCTTGTGGAACATCCTATAAATAGGAAATCATATAAAAATTTCCATCAGTCGACCTCTATTCTAGTCTAAACATTTTTGCCTTCAATCTGATAGTGATAATTTCACCCGGGGTTACAATTTTGTTTGAAGTCAATAACATATCCAATAATGGCACCCATTCCACTTACATGTAAGTGACACTAGTGAAGCTATATAACCTATTTAGAAGGGCCATTGGTACCCTAATACCTAGTTTGAACTTGATTATGGAATTGGAGGAAATACATCCCTTGGGATTGAATTTATCCCATTTCACTAACCACTATTTCAATTTTCCCTTTATAGTGTTTGGCGCCATCCATACATTGGCCGAAACCTAGTTATAAGCAACATCGAGCCATGGGAGATTGAGATATCTCTCAAAAAATTACCTTGAATCATAAGAAACTACATTTTTTGTTTCTTAATATGCAAGAAATCTCTAGTGCAAGTGCCAGTAAAGAATAAATCATGAATCAAGTCCATATAAGACATTACCTCAAGTTTTGAGACCACATTATCTAATCCCATGTTTTTTATCAACAACAAGTCATCGATGCATTTCTTGTCCTCCTGAGATAGATGATCATGTGAGGAGTATGACACCATGGCCTTCATTACATTCCAAATAGGTGAATAATAAGGGAACTTGAAATTGAGGGCATTTTTGTCAAATGTGGTATTTGTATATTCGATGCTCTTAGAGATGGAGTATAAGGGGGCCTAGCCACATGATGATTTAGAGAAGCCATTTTAGTAATTTGAGATTGGGTATTTCTCATATAGACTGGTTGAGAGTTCTTACAAATTTATTAAAAAAACTAGGGTTTTTGGTTGCTTGAGAGCTTATAATCGCAATGTTCAACTTGCAAATTAATGGGAAAGTGAGTTATTTTTACTTAAATTTTTCATGTATTTACAAAGCCTAAATATTGAATGTATAATTCTTGCAAAATCAATGTGAATAATGGATTTCAATTTTATTCTTGTTTAGATTTAAATTTGTGAGTCATATTTGGTGGGTTTTTACTTGCCATATGGCAACTTTTTGCTAACTTTATGTGCCTAGTCAACACTTTGAGATAAGTGTTAATTTATCTCTTACCATCATTTTATTAGTTACCAAACTCTTTATTTGCATTTTGGTGATGCATCTCTTTGATCACAACACTTTTCTTCATCTCAATTACTCGAGGTCCTTAGACTTATAATTTTGATTTATATGCTTTGTGGACTATGAGTTAACAAGATCGAGTCATGTGGAGTGACCTCAGGGATGCAAAGCTATTTGAAATTTTGAACTATATACCTCTTCCAAAAGGGCTCTAGGTAGCCAAGATGTCAACATGTAGTGTGATATTAGGGCTTGGGGACTTAGAGACTTGGGTCTATGGGGATATGGGGCTATTGATTAGGTACTTTCCTTGGAATTCTGTGAGTGAATGGGATTATGCCACTTGTCCTTATCTTGGGGCTCTAATATCTCAGGATACTTTAAGATTTGATTTGACCTTTTAGGTTTTGGGTTCATAGGAGTATGCCATGTGTCATGATCTTGGGGCTTCAGAGACTTAGAAGACTTAAATTTTTTTATGAAACAAACTTTGTTCTGATTGAACATGGTCTTACCATGTGGATGATTTATGGAGATCTGATTGCCTCAAAGGTATGAAAATTTTATTCAGCTTTAGTGAGCTCTAAGCAACATGATTATGCCATTTGTCTAGATCATGAGGTTTTGAGGTTGTCAAAATTTTGAATTTTTGCAAAGGTCAAAGGGCTAAGGATGAACATGATCCTACCACCTATCCTAATCTCCACATTCCAAAAACTTGGGGAAATATAAATATTTACGAATGTTGAAGGTCTGTGAATGTACATGATCCTACCACCTCTCCTAATATTAGAGTTCTTGAAACTTGAGGAATATAACAATTTATGAGCTTTAGGTGTGGATAATTTACAACTCTTTGAAATAGTCTTGCATGCCCATGAAATCATAGAAACACTAAGACATAACATATTAGCTCCGTTAGCCAATAAAATCATAAGGTCAACTTTTTGTGAGAAACTATGATAATCTAAGGTTAAAAAATAAATCATAACTAATGCCTAAGAGTTAATTTTCATAATTTTAGAATTCTATGATTTTCACTTAGACTTTTGAAAATAACCTTAGACTTATGGATTCCAAAATCAATGTAATGGATCTCTAAGGCTTATAGGACCTCAAATAAGGATTTTTAAACAATAATGGGTCCCTATTTGAATTCAAACAATGGGTGTGTGTGTGTGTGTTAGGGAACAACAAATAGTTATTTAGTTAGGAAATACTCTTGAGTATTTGAGAACCTAGAATATCGATAATGTCTCATAACAAAATTTTAGTTCCAATAAGAAAGGAATAAGTGAACTAGTCCCTTGAAAAAGATTCCTCCTTCCCCATGCAACATACTAACCCTTTTCATTCTTGGGATATATGTGTGATTGTTTATAATTTATTTTCCCCTTGTTATGATAGTTTTAACAAATCCCTATATAACACTGTAGGTTTTGTTTTGATTTCAAATTTTGTAACCAAATAGTAAATAAAGCTTAGGCATTGATCTACTACTAGCCAGACATCCAGAGCTCAGACATATATACCTTTGATCCTAGTCTAAACCTTGTTATACTATCAACCATGCATCCATAACCCCGATAGAGATTACTTGAATCACCTTCTTTCATAAGTTTGCATAATTTTTTTAGAAATAAGGGCTGGGGATCACCATTGGTTGGGTGTATGCATAAGACAACTTATTTTAATCAATACATCCCTACCAATGTGCATCCATTTTAATGTTTATTATCTCTTATCCAAGTTTTATCATGTAATAGTGAAATTGATCTCTTAGAAATGAGAAGTCTTTATAAAATTTGCACCGATATATTAGAGTAAATATTAAAGGCCTAGTGAACTTACTCAATCTAGGTAGAACTTAATTCAGGTATAACACATACCTCAATCCTAGAACCTAAAGTACCACCAGAATAAATCCTAGCAAACACCAATTGTGATTACTTTTATATAGTCCCCTTGTTTTTGGCAAGTCTTTCATAATTCCAGCATAAGAAATTGATTGAATTGTTCTATAGTTTTAGTAAAACTAATATGGAAATCATAACAAATAATCTACCAAAAGCAAATGTAGAAAACATGGAACTTAATCTTAGAAAACTAGGAAAGACTAACCTAAAAAATAATAAATCTATTCTACAAAGAAGAAACATAATCTATTCCTACATCTACATGTTCACTTATAGTCATTCAGAAACATCTCCAGTTAGAGCAACTATGAAATAATGTTTAAAAAACTATTCATTGACTGAAAAATCAAGATCATTAACTTGGAGGTCCATCAAGCAGAAGGCAATGTTACTTATAATTTTAGATATTTGATATGGGATAATATATAAAGGAGTGAACTTATCATGATGTCCTTTCTTATCATGTGCTTTATCCCAAAAAAATACCAGGTCTGAAATCTTGAAGGCCTTGATTTTAGATCTTTTGTCAAACCAACTTTTGATAATGTCTTAGTGTTTGTTACAACTATGTAGTGCTTAAGTTCATGTATCTTCCATTTATACTATATCAAGAAGTCTAGATTGGATTATTTCATCCTCCCCCATATACTCCTTCATAAATTGGTATATTGGTATTTTAAGGGTGATAGGGAAAATTGGTTGTTGTCCATATACTAGTAGAAATAGTGAACCTTTGAGGGCTTGCTTGTGTCTTGTTCTATCTACCCAAAGTGTATACTTTAATAGCAAATGTCATTCTCTTGGTTTATCTTATGCTGAATTATTGATGGCATCCATCAGATTCTTATTAACATATTCAACAAATTCATTTCTTTATGGAGAGTAGTTTGAAGAGAAATTGATGGTTATTTAGTTATTGTAGGCCTACTCAGTAAATAATGTAGATTGAAAGGATGGACCATTGTCATAGACTAAAGAGATTGGAGTACCAAACCTTGTCAACATATTCTCTTATAAAATTTTGATAACATCCAATTCTCTATAATTCTTAGTGGCCATAACTTTTGTTCATCTGGTGCATTAGTTAGTGGTTGTTAGGATGAATTTGTGCCTTGTTGAGGAATTTGTGTTAATCACCCCAATAAATTTAAGATTGATAAAGTAAAAGGGCTTCCTTCAATGATTTGTTGTAAAGGCATGGCGGCATGTACTTCCCTTTTTCCAAACACCTAGCATTCATGGAAAATCTGACATGATTGTGGGCATCTTTGAATTTCTTTTGCCAGTAGTATCCTATTCTACAGATTTTATGAGATATTACATTGCCTGATGGATGCCCACTATGTATATTTTGATGTAGATTATTTAGGATGTTTATAGATTCCTCTTTTGAAACACACCTCAAGTTGATGGCTTCATAATTATTTCAATATAAAACTCCCTATTTAATCATATAATGGGCTTATTTGAGTCTAAGGGCTTGCCTCTACTCTTTGTTTAGCTCAAGGGGATATATACCCAAGAGTAATTTGTGGATGAAGTGGGCATACCATTTACCACCAACCACCTGAGTCTCATTGACCTATTCAATGTAAATGCATAGATCAGTCTTAGTCATGATATGGATGATTCCCCAACCTCTCACCATCTAGATTGTTCTGATTTCAAGATCAAACTCTTATAGTTTGAACTTCCACTTACCTCTTCTTTCACCCAACTTATTTTGGACGGGTGTGAGATTGACAACTAGGTTTGGAACAATGGCATACATATTATTCTTAAAAATGTAATGCCTAAATT
Organism: Torreya grandis; assembly: GCA_037957365.1. NCBI lineage: Eukaryota > Viridiplantae > Streptophyta > Pinopsida > Cupressales > Taxaceae > Torreya > Torreya grandis. Next base: position 1,024,005 of record JARHVA010005050.1, on the reverse strand, counting down.
GTTGGTAATTTGAGATGTTTTGATGTTAAGAAGCTTAGTGAAGAAGGTTCAGTGATCCAATATCATAGGTTGTCATGGATGTAAAAAATGCAATCATTAATGACAAAATTTTAGTGGTATTGAAGAAGGCTTTTAACCCAAGGATTTTCTATGTTTTATATAAGGTAGAAGTTACATCATGTAAAAAGTCTGAATGACACTTGTAATGCAAATTGGGTTTGTGAACTTCCATTACTTTTACTTATTTCATAAGTAATAAGTAAATAGCATTTGAAAACCTGAATGGGTCTTATGGTGTAAATCGGGCTTGTAAAAAGCTTTTACTTATAAAATAAGTAAAGTAGTCTTGAGAACCTGAATGGATCTGGGTGAGTAAATTGGGTTTCCAGAACAACTTTACTTCTTTCAACTTTATAAGTTAAGTTGTCTCAAGAACTCGAATGGGTCTAGCTGTGTTGATTGGGTTAATGAAATGACTTTACTTAGTTCATTTTTATAAGTTAAGTTGTTGCAAGAACCCAAATGGGTATAATATGGAGTAACTTAACTTATTTGTATTTTATAAGTTAAGTTGTTAAAGGAACCCAACTTGGTCTAGACGAGTGGATCAGGGTTGCAAGGTGACATTACTTCTTTAAAGATTTTAAGTTGAGCATTATTACAAACCCAAATTGGTCTAATAGGGTAGATTGGACTTTCATGGCTTCACTACTTATTTTGATTTTTTGAGCAAAGCTATTGGAAGAATTCGAATGGGTCTCAAGAGTGTACATCAAGTTTTCAAGGAAGACTTTGTTGTTGAAGTCTTCATAGTTGAAGTTGTTAACATCTTTGAAGTAATCTACATTCAAGAGTCTGAAGTAATCGATGGAGAATAACCCGAATTAGTATTAAGTGAATTGTTGTGGGAAAAATGGTTTGGACTTTGAGATTTCTTGTAGGAAAAATGTCTATAACATTTCTATGACAAAATAGGTCTTAAGCAAATTCTTGCAGGATAATTATCGGAAAGACACTTTCAAAATTCCTGAAGGGTAATTGATCCTTACATTTTCCCCAAAGGAATCTTTTCAAAAATTCCAAAGGGATCATTTCAAAACCCTGAAGGGTATGTGAACCTTTACAAATTTTTTGAAAGATATGTGCAAATATTTGAAGGGCATGTGCACTAGTGTGAGTTTTTCAAAGGATAGATTGTAAACATCATCGAAGGGAACGTGAACCATTGTAAGTTATTTTAAGGGTTATTGATAGGACCGAAACTCCCCAAAGCCCTGACACAACTTGTCAGATTTAAGAGCACACATGATTACCAATGTATAAGCAACTAAACATGCGGAATCCAGAAGAACAAATAACTATCAATGAGAAAACACACAGAACATGAGAGGCAATATACAATTATATTCAACTCTTTACAAAGGAATCTACAACAAAGAGGTGGCACTCTTTCTTCCACTTCGTGGGCTTACAATAAACTTCCCTCCAGAGTAATCTTCTCTCATAGGTCACAACACACAGCTAACACAAGCTGTTGTTCACCTCATTGCACATCTGTACAATCGAGTACACAATCGTACTCCAAGTAGATCTCTCCATGATCCTGCTGATGTATTGCTGTCACCTTGGATCTAGCTTCCCCGCTGATCTCCTTTCTGACCCTCGCATCCATACACCCCTGCAAATCAAACCTGATCTTACTTAAACACACATGGGGAATCCTACTTGATTCCACCATGGGAAGAACTCTCCAAGCTTCACATAGCTCTTCTCCAAATTCTCCACTTAACAATACAGCCCATGAGTCTTTCATATAGATCTCATGCATACACTAAAATTAGACGGGCGGCTCAAAGACTCGAACTGGTCTTCACATGCAAACTTCGCGTTCACTTAATTGACTATTCGTCAACAGCAGTTCTGACCGCTACAGGTGACCGACGTCGGTCCTTGCCCTCCTGGAGGTGACCGACGCTGGCCGATCCTCTGCCGATGTCGGTTTCCCTTTTGCGTCCCCTAATCGATGTCGGTGTGGCCTGTCGACGCCGAAGACTGCATACTTTCAGAAACCTCCTCCTGTTTGCAATAAGGTGAAGCTTTTAGCTCCACACCCTAACAATCTCCCACTTGGAGATAAAGAGCTACACCTGTACCCATACCAGTACTCTGTCTAATCTGTATCCTGGCTTGTATTCCTCTTCAAGCTCCCACTTGAAGACAACCCACCACACTCCTTGTGGTGCTAACCCTGTGCATGATTTCTTTATTCTCATCGTACCTTCTTCTGCCTTGCTATACTCCCACTCAAATAGCAACCCCTGTGAGTAACCTGTAATCAACAACACTTAACAGATTTGGGCCATCTGTTAGTCAAGCTCACTCTGAGAACGTCTAACTTCGCTCTGATACCAATTGATGGGACCGAAACCCCCCAAAGCCCTGGCACAACTTGTCAGATTTAAGAGCACACATGATTACCAATGTATAAGCAACTAAACATGCGGAATCCAGAAGAACAAATAACTATCAATGAGAAAACACACAGAACATGAGAGGCAATATACAATTATATTCAACTCTTTACAAAGGAATCTACAACAAAGAGGTGGCACTCTTTCTTCCACTTTGTGGGCTTACAGTAAACTTCCCTCCAGAGTAATCTTCTCTCATAGGTCACAACACACAGCTAACACAAGCTGTTGTTCACCTCATTGCACATCTGTACAATCGAGTACACAATCATACTCCAAGTAGATCTCTCCATGATCCTGCTGATGTATTACTGTCACCTTGGATCTAGCTTCCCCGCTGATCTCCTTTCTGACCCTCGCATCCATACACCCCTGCAAATCAAACCTAATCTTACTTAAACACACATGGGGAATCCTACTTGATTCCACCATGGGAAGAACTCTCCAAGCTTCACATAGCTCTTCTCCAAATTCTCCACTTAACAATACAGCCCATGAGTCTCTCATATAGATCTCATGCATACATAAAATTAGACGGGCGGCTCAAAGACTCGAACTGGTCTTCACATGCAAACTTCGCGTTCACTTAACTGACTGTTCGTCAATAGTAGTTCTGTCTGCTACAGGTGATTGACGTCGGTCCCTGCCCTCTTGGAGGTGACCGACGCCGGCCGATCCTCTGCCGATGTCGGTTTCCCTTCTGCGTCCCCTAACCGACGTCGGTGTGGCCTGCCGACGCCGGAGACTGCATACTTTCAGAAACCTCCTCCTGTTTGCAATAAGGTGAAGCTTTTAGCTCCACACCCTAACAGTACTTTGCATCATCCCCAAAGGGCATGTGAACCATTGTAAGTTCTCTAAAGGGTACTTTCATCATCCTTGAAGGGTATGTGAACCATTGTGAGCTTCTGAAGGATATAGTTGGAAGGAACATAAGGCTTGTTCACAAATGTTGAAGGATAAGTCTAGAGAACACCAAAAGAAGAATGTAAAGGACAAAATGGTAATTTTTTTGGAATTTTTGTCTGAAGATCTTCAAACAAATGTCCAAAACAAAAATCTAAAATAATTATCCAAAAAAAATTAAGTAAAAGATAGTTGTGAAGGAAATAAAAATCAATGTGAGAGACATAAAAAATTGGTTTAAGTCATGCAGTCTTAAAAACTTGACAAAAGACAAATTGCATAAGAATAAGTTTTACATCTTAGAGAACTCGACAAGGTAAGTTGAGTTGTGCACTCCTGAAAACCTAAAAAGAGATGAATAGATTAATGTGAAGACTTGCCTTTACAAGAACCTAATAAAGTGAGTCGATTATAAGAGTTTATGGCACCATTTAAAAAATATAACCAATTATTGTAAAAATGGTTACTCATATGAGTCGTGTATATATATTCAAAGGTCACTTTCAAAGTTTTTTTTCTAATGCAAATTTCCAAAGTGACAGGGAAAAGAGAAGATAAACATGCATTTGTTTTGGGAATGAGAGGAGTCAAGTTGCATAAGTGAATGGATTAAGACTCATCTAAGTATAGAGCAATAATAATTTTTTTTGAAGAAGCCAATGTTACAAACATACAATCATACACATAGAGTATGTAAGAAAGAAGAGTGAAGATCACACAAAAGAGCATTGAAGAAGAAACAAGCAGTTACAAATATAAATCGCAATAAAGAACAAACTTGGATTCTTTTAAGAATATAAATAGAATTGTAATTCATTTTGTTTGATTAGTTGGTGCCATCAGATTGAATTGGGTTGGTGCTCAGAATAGGAAGTGGGTGCTTCCTAAGAGTTGGTGCTCTTAAAATAGGGGAGTGGTGTCTCCATGGGATGGGTGTCCTGAAATGTAACCTGTGAGGTTCTGTTAGTGAGACAAACTTTGTTGTGAGGTTGGATTATAACAATAGATTCTAGTAACTTTCTCACCATGGTTTTTCCTTTTGGGTTTCCATGTATAAATCTTGTGTTGTGCTTTTATGATTGTGTTATTTCTCTTTCATGTGTTTAAGTTTGTATTTGTTTTTCATTCATCTTGGGAGGCATAAGAAATTAGGTATTTGAGATCTACTTCACCTCCCCTCTCAGTGGATAGGTGTGTTCAACAATTGCTATCAGAGCATTGGGTTTATAGAAAATGGTTTAAACAACTCAGGTGAATCTTGGGATTTGAACACATAATGACTAGTCTTGAAGGAACTTCATCAAACAAGGCACCATTATTTGGTGGGACTAACTATGTTTTTTGGTGTATAATAATAGAGGCATATTTGAATTTTTTGGGTTTTGATGTTTGGATGTCTATTATAAATGGATACACACCCCTTGCTACTCCTTCAATTGATCAGACAACAAAAAAGACTTGTGAAAACAATGCCAAAGCAAAGAATGCTATTCTTTGTGGACTGTCAAATAGTGAGTTTGTCAAAGTGATGCATTACCAAAGTGCAAAAGACATATGGGACAAATTGAAGATCATCTATGAAGGAGATGACAGAGTAAAACAAGTAAAACTCCAAACTCATAAGGGATAGTTTGAAAGCCTCAATATGAATGAGGATGAGAAGATTGAATATTACCTTCTTAGAGTAGATTAGATCGTAAATGCCATCAGAGGACTTGGAGAAAAAATAGATGAAGTAGTCATTATCAAGAACGTATTAAGATCTCTAACAACAAAATATGATTCTAAAATTTTTGCTATCAAAGAAGTAAGAGATCTGAACAAACTCACAGTAGATGAGTTACGTGAAACTTTTGCTACTTATGAGATGAGGATGGGAGATGCCGAGTCATCTAAGAGAGAAGATACTTTAAAAGTTTCTAAGCGAGCAAAAGAAGAGGAAGCTTCTAATTTTGAATTTGAGGAGGTTGATGATGTTGAAGCCAATTTCATCAAAAAGTTGAAGAAAGACTCAGGCAAATACAAAGGTAAGTTACCTTTCAAGTGATTTAATTATGGTAAGATAGGTCACTTTGCTGTTAAGTGTCCACATAAAAAGAAAGAAGATTCTGATTCAGCTGAGAAGAATTGAAAGGAGAAATCCCTTTTGAAAAAGAAGAAAATATTTTTTAAGAATAAAAAGGGGCTATACTCAAAAGAGGAGAGTGACTCGATAGATGAGAACAATAGCTCCTCAAGTGATAAGCATGATAGTGCATTTGTGGCTAGACAAAACAAAGTTCTATTCATGACTTATGAATCAACTTCTTTATGTCAAGATGAAGATAACCTAGATGATGAGGAGGATGAAGAAGGTGAAGTAAATCTAGAATGTGAACTCATCTATGCTTTGAAGGATACTGACAAGCTAAGAAAATTCTAAACAAAAAAATTTAGTCAAAAGGAGATTGAGAAATAGAACAAAAGAAATGAAGAATCTGATCAAATGATAGTGAGCTTGAAGACTCAGATAGAAAAGTCAAAGAGGATAGAGGATGTAGTCAAATCTAATTTGCAAGTAAAGTCCTTAGAATGCTTGAAGATAGAGGAAAAAATCATGGACCAAGCTTAAAAAGGCTAAAGAATAAATTGATAAATGTCTGAAACTAAAAGGAGGATCTACCATACTAGATGAAATGAGCAGTTCACAAAATTTCTCCAAGGAAAGATTAGGTCTTGGGTATGAGAATGGCAAGATTCCCATGTTGAGTATAGTTGGGAATCTATATGAAAATTTCAAGGCAATAGTAGAATCAGGAATAAAAAGGAAGAAAATTACTTTCCTGAGGAGAAGAAGAAAAGTAATATTTTAGTTCCTACAAAGACCAAGGTTGTTGCTACAAAAAGCAACATAATAACAAGGAATGTAAAGAAGGAAAAATTTATGAGACTTATTATATATCCTCAAATAGGAATGATACCCAGGTATTCTTCATCATTCTATGGTTATTGTTATAGCTGTAATCAATTTGGGCATAGAACAATTGATTGTAAGTTGTTCCTAAGAGAAGGATAAGCTTTTTAAGTAGGAATTCATTTGCTCCTCTACTAGATCTAGATGTCATATGCTATAACTGTAATAGATTTGGATATATAGCAAAGCATTATAGAGTGAAGATTGTCAAATCAAAGTCTAACACTGCAAAAAGGGTTGAAATTCCCAAAGTGAATAAAGGTTCACAAATCGGTAACAAAATAAAGAAAAGTACAATCAAGAATCCCAAGGAGATATGTAAGAAGAAGAATCAATCAATGATTTATCAAAATACTTTACATGCTAAAGAGAAAAATCTAAGGGTCATAGTGGCTGCTCAAAACATATGACCGGTGACAAGAGTAAGTTTACCAATCTGAGCCGATACAAGGAAGGGACTATCAACTTGGGAGATAATACTATAGTCAAAATCAGAGGTAAAGGAACCTTGCATATTGATGCTATGCTATCTACTCATGATGTTATTTATGTCAATGGACTGAAGCATAATCTACTGAGTGTCAATTAGATGTGTGACAATGGTTATAAAGTCATCTTTGATGCTGAAGGCTATGAGTTATGTAGGTCTGGTAAAATAGTTTCTCAAGGAAAGAGGACTGAAAGTAACATATATAATTTGATTGAGGTAAATGATACAAGTTGTCTCATGGGAAATATTGATGAGAGCTGGTTATGGCATAGAAGGATGGGTCATGTTAATTTTGACAATCTAGTCAAAGTAAGTTCTAACAAGTGTGTAAGATAGATGCCTAAAATAATCAAGCCTGTAGACACAACTCGTATAGAATGTCAGCTTGGTAAATAGACCAAGTTCTTATTTTAAATCAAAGAGTATGTAACTACAAAACCTATTTAGATAGTCATACTGATCTTTGTGGACCAACCAAGACAAGAGGATCCAAAGGAGTTTATTACTTCATGTTGTTCATAGATGAATACACAAGAATGACATGGGTAACCTTCTTCAAAGACAAGTCTCAAGCATTTGAGATATTTAATATCTTTAGAGCTATGGTTGAAAATGAAATTGGCAGAAGATCAAGTGTCTCCGATCTAAAAAAGGTGGTGAATTCACCTCAAATGAATTTATAGAGTACTGTGATAAGGATGGAATTAAAAGACACTACTCAACTACAAGAAATCCATAACAAAACAAAGTGGTTGAAAGGAATAACATGACCATAAAGGAAATGACTAGGACAATGCTGAAAGAAGCCAACTTGTTAGATGGTTATTGGAGAGAGGCAGTCTAGACAGTCATATAGATCTTGACCCAAGTTAAATTTAGATTTAACAACAATAAGACTCCATACAAAATATGGTATGAAAATCCTACTTCTCTCAAATACTTCAGAGTGTTTGGAAGCAAATGCTACATTCAAAGGAAGGAGAAAAAGCTAGGTAGTTTTGAGTTGAGGTGTGATGAGAGAATATTTCTTGGTTATTCCACTCATATTAAAGCCTATGTTTGCTACAATAAAAGACTTCTTAAGTTATTAGAGAGCCTTCATTTTAAAATTGAAGAGAACCTCAACAAAGTGACTAAGCCCATAAAGGAGATCAGTATTGAACCAAATAATGAAGAAGAGGTAATGAAAAATGAAAAGATGCATCCTAGATTTCTTCAAAAGAATCATCCTAAGGAACAAATCATTGGATACTTGAAAGAAGGAGTCCAAATGAGGAGTAGGGAAGCATGAGAAAAGATGGTAAGTTTTGCCTTACTATCTGAAATTGAGCCCAAAAACTATGTTGAGGCCATCAAAGATGAGAATTGGCAAAAGGCCATGGATGAGGAACTAAGTCAAATAGAAAAGAATAAAACTTGGAAACTAGTTCGAAGACCCATAGACAAGAATGTCATAGGCACAAAATGGGTCTTTAAAAACAAGTTAAATGAAGATGGAGTTGTAGTGAGAAACAAAGTGTGACTTGTTTATAGGGGGTATGCTCAAATAGAAGGAATAGACTTTGAGGAGACATTTGCTCTAGTGACAAGATTAGAAGTAATCAGAATGTTTTTAGCATTTTTAGTTTTTAAGAAGCTCAAAGTCTATCAGATGGATGTTAAGTCTACTTTTCAAATGTAAATATTGAGGAAGAAGTCTACATAGAACAACCTGAAGGCTTTCAACCGAATGATAAGGAAGACTACGTGTGTCAACTGAAGAAGGCATTATATGGTGTAAAATAGGCACCTAGAGCATGGTGTTCAAGGCTGGATCAGTATTTATAATGTCAAAGATTTATCAAAGGTTGTGTTGATAGTAATATGTATGTTAAATCTAAAAATGGACATATGTCGATCATAGTTGTTTATGTTGATGACATCATTTTTGGTGGTAGCAACAAAAATATGTGCAAAAAATTTACAAATCAAATGCAAAAGGAGTTTGAAATGTCCATACTGGGAGAACTTGCATTTTTTCTTGGTCTACAGGTTACACAATCCAATGAAGGAATCTTCATATCCCATACCAAGTATGCAAAGGAGATGCTTAAGAAGTTTAGAATGGAAGTAATCTAGCCAATTAGTACTCCTATGATAAATGGATGTAAGTTGAGAAAAAATGATGAATCTCCTTAAGTAAATCATACTATGTGTAGATCAATGATTAGTAGTTTACTTTATCTTACTACTAGACTAGACATCATGCAAGTTGTATGTATGGTTGCTAGATTCCAAGCTACTCCAAAAGAAACTCATGTAAATGCAATAAAAAGAATCTTCAGATATATCAAAGGTAAAATAAACTATGGTTTGTGGTATCCTTCTAGTAATGATTTCATTTTGATAGCATATACAGATGTTGATTGGGTAGGAAGCACAGATGATAGAAGAAACACAAGTGGTGGTGTATTCTTCCTTGGTAACATACTTATTTCATGGATAAGTAAAAAACAAGAGTAAGTTACTTTGTCTACAATAGAAGTAGAATATGTTTCAGTAGTGGCATGTTGCACACAAGTCTTGTGGATGAAACAAACACTAAAATACATGGAGGTAGAGTTCAAAGGACCAATTAACATTTGGTGTGATAATTAAATTGCAATTAATATCTCCAAAAATCTAGTGATGCACTCTAATACCAAGCATATATCAATTAAGTATCAATTTCTAAAAGAGAAGGTTACTAATCAAGAAGTTACATTAGAATATGTTCACACAAAGGATCAGATTGCAGATATTTTCATGAAGCCTCTGTCTAAAGATCAATTTGAATATCTAAGACAATAGCTAGGAGTGGTGGCTCCTAAACCACATCACTAATCTTTATTTGATCAGACATATCTCCAGGAAGAGTTCATCAAGAAACATCTCTAATTACTGGATGAAAAAGAGCTTAGTCAAATGAGTCATGGCCTAAGGGGGAGCTTCTCAATCTATTTTCATCTGATAGGTTCGAGGATCAGAACTTTGACATACCTGAAAAAGTATATTTCAAGGGGAGCTAGTTGATATACTGGTAGAGATAAGTTTTCATTAATGTCAAAGGGGAAGAAACACACATAATAGAGGTGTAGAGTAGTGATTGATTTGTAGCAGAGGATATTTTTTCCATCAATGACAAAGGGGGAGATTGTTGGCAATTTGAGATGTTTTGATGTCAAGAAGCTCAATAAAGAAGGTTCAGTGCTTCAGTATCATAGGTTGTCATGGATGTCAAAAATGTAATCATTAATGACAAAAGCTTTGTGGTATTAAAGAAGGATTTTGACCCAAGGATTTTCTATGTTTTGTATAAGGTAGAAGTTACATCATGCAAAAAGTACAAATGACACTTGTAGTACAAATCAGGGTTGTGAACTTTCATTACTTTTACTTATTTCATAAGTAAAAAGTAAATAGCATTTGAAAACCTGAATGGGTCTTGTGGTGCAAATTAGGTTGTAAAGAGATTTTACTTATAAAATAAGTAAAGTAGTCTCAAGAACTCGATGGGTCTGGGTGAGTAAATCGGGTTTCGAGATCAACTTTACTTCTTTCAACTTTATAAGTTAAGTTGTCTCAAGAACCTAAATGGGTCTAACTATGTTGATCAGGTTTATGCAATGACTTTACTTAGTTCATTTTTATAAGTGAAGTTGTCTCAAGAACCCAAATGGGTCTAATACAAAGTAACTTAAATTATTTGTATTTTATAAGTTAAGTTGTTAAAGGAACCCAACTTGGTCTAGATGAGTGGATCAGGGTTGCAAGGTGATATTAATTCTTTCAAGATTTTAAGTTGAGCATTATTACAAACCTGAATTGGTCTAATAGGGTAGATCATACTTTCATGGCTTCACTACTTATTTCCATTTCTTGAGTAAAGCTATCAGAAGAACCTGAATGGGTCTCAAGAGTGTGCATCGGGTTTTCAAGGAAGACTTTCTTGTTGAAGTCCTCACAGTTGAAGTTGTTAGCATCTCTGAAGTAATCTATGTTTAAGAGTCTGAAGTAATCGATGGAGAAGAACCTGAATTGGTCTTAAGTGAATTGTTTTGTGAAAAATGATTTGGACTTTGAGATTTCTTACAGGAAAAATGTCCACAACATTTCTCTGATAGAATAGGTCTTAAGCAAATTCTTGAGGAAAATTGTCCAAGGGACACTTTCAAAATTTTTGAAGGGTAATTGATCCTTATATTTCTGCTAAAGGGATATTTTCAAAAATTCCAAAGGGATCATTTCAAAAACCCAAAGGGCATGTGAATCTTTATAAATTTTTTGAAAGATATGTGCAAAGATTTGAAGGGCATGTGGACCAGTGTGAGTTTTTAGAAGGATGCATTGCAAACATCACTGAAGGGAATGTGAACCATTGTAAGTTCTCCAAAGAGTACTTTGCATCATCCACGAAGGGCATGTGAACCATTGTAAGTTCTCCCAAGGGTACTTTGCATCATCCCTGAAGGGTATGTGAACCATTGTAAGATTTTGAAGGATATAGTTGGAAAGAACATAAGGGTTGTTCACAAACATCGAAGGATAAGTCTAAAGAACACCAAAAGAAGAATGCAAAAGACAAAATGGCATTCTTTCAGAAATTTTGTTTGAATATTTTCAAACAAATGTCCAAAACAAAAAGCCAAAACAATTTTCCAAAAAAAATTAAGTAAAAGATAGCTATAGAGGAAATAAAAACCAATGTGAGGGACATAAAAAATTGGTTTAAGTCATGAACTCTTGAAAACTTGACAAAAGACAAATTGCATAAGAATAAGTTTTACATCTTAGAGAACCTGACAAGGTAAGTTGAGTTGTGCACTACACTCTCAAAATCCTAACAAGAGATGAAGAGATTAATGTGAAGATTTGTATTTACAAGAACCTGACAAAGTGAGTCAGTTACAAAAGTTTGAAGCATCATTTAAAACATATAACCAGTTATTTTAAAAATGGTTACTCATATAAGTCATGTATACATATTCAAAGGTCCCTTTCAAAGTTTTTTTCTAATACAAATTTCCAAAGTGATAGGGAAAAGAGAAGATGAACAGACATTCATTTTGGAATGAGAGGAGTAAAGTTCTAGAAGTAAATGGATTAAGACTCATCTAAGTATGGAGCAGTAATAATTTTTTTTGAAGAAGCCAGTGTTATAAATAAACAATCCTACACACAAAGCATGTGAGAAGGAAGAGTAAAGATCATGCAAAAGAATGTTGAAGAAAAAATGAGCAGTTATAGATAGAACTTGCAACAAAGAATAGACATGGGTTATTTTAAGAATCTAAATAGAATTGTAATTCATTTTGTCTGATTGGTTGGTGCCATTAGATTGAATTAGGTTGGTGCTTAGAATAGGGAGTTGGTGCTTCCTGAGAGTTGGTGCTCTTAAAACAAGGGATTGGTGTCTCCATGGGATGGGTGTCCTAAAATGTAACCAATGAGGTGCTGTTAGTGAGATAAACTTTATGAGGCTGGATTAGAATAGTAGATTCTAGTAGCTTTCTCACTATGGTTTTTCCATTTAGGTTTCCACGTATAAATATTGTGTTGTGTATTGTGCTTTTGTGATTGTGTTATTTCTCTTTCATGTGTTTAAGTTTGCATTTATTTTTCATTCATCTTGGGAGGTATAAGAAATTAGGTTTTTGAGATCTAATAATTCACCCCTCTCTCAGTAGATAGGTGTGTTTAACATAAATTTATTCACAACTGTGATCAATACATATATCTATTTATCTATCATTGAATACTTTAACTCTAAATTTTTATAGGTTGGTACTCATGAAAGCAATTGGATGTTCAATATTTTCTAGCTTTTATGTGAGTATAACTATTATAGTGTACTCTAAAGAAAAAGGAAAAAGTCATTAGTGAAGCCCACATTGATCAGAACTATAAATTGAGCAATGATGATTTTGATTCTATTGTCCATTCTATTTTAGCGACTTGCTACAACATGGCATTTAGTGGCTTGACAATGTCTACGAACCCAAAAATAAATTTCTTTACAAAGTTTATCTTGCCAAAAAAAGACTTCAATTCTTTATTATTGTTAGGAGGTGTTAGCATGGAAATATCCTAGATTTATTTTGTGTCAATAGAAATCCCATCCTTAGTAATGACATGGCCTAATAGTTTTCCTTTAGTGACTCCAAAGATGCTCTTCTTTGGATTGAGTGATACTCCATATCTTATACACTTATCAAACACTCTCTATAGATGGTCTGCATGATTATTTATTTCCTTTGAAAATACCATTAGGTCATCCATATAAATGATTATACCCTTGCCAACAAGTCCTTGAAAGGCAAACTCCATAGCTCGTTGGAAGGCTAATCCTACATTAATTAGGCCAAAAGACATCCTTTTTTACGTAAAAGTTCCTCACCTGGTCATGAAGGTAGTCTTCATTATATCTTATGTTTCTACTAGCAATTGATTATATCTTAAGGATCCATCTAATAAGGACATCATTTTGGATCCACTAACCATTTAAATTACCTTGTCCAAGGAGGGCAAAGGATAAATATCCTTTTATGATGTTCGGTGTAGATTTCTAAAGTCAACACATAGCCTAATTTTTCCATTATTCTTCCTAAATGGTACTAGGTTGGCTACCTAGGTAGAATGCTTGATTGAAAATATAATCTTAACATCTAATAGATTATGTACTTATATTTGGATGAGAAGTTCTAGATTTGGATTTAATAGCCTCTGTATTGCCTAAAAGGATTATGTTTTGGATTTAATGGGATAATATATGTGATGACCCTGGGATCAAAGACCTTTAGATCTTCATACATCCAATCAATCACATATTTGTATTATATTATCAAACCTTTTAGCTTTTGTTTCTCATTTTCAGTGCAAATCAGACCAATGTTTACATATTGGTGATGTTGGTCAGTGCCTAAATTCTCCTTGAAAAAATTAGATTAATTCATTTTAAGTTATTTCTACTTTTGAGATTATGAGTCCACATCAAAATCTCACTCTAGTGAGACCATCCCCATAATAATGAGATTCTCTTTCATCTATAAGACACCATCTTCTCTTAAATCTTCCATATTCATGGGTTCAAAGTCATTTTCATCTATTTTGTTAGATTCAAAGGCTCTAAAACTATTCATAAAGTGTATAATCTATTGATCATCCTCAAATACTTGAAAGTTTTCCACATTATCTGGGACTGAGGGGAAAGGAACTAGGCTCACAAAAAAAATTGCATCTTGGATTCTTGGAGTGGTGCTAGAATGGCAGATAAAGCTGCTAGTGAGTTTGCAATTTGGTTTTCTTCCCTTAGGATGGATCTACTGTTGAATGATTTGAAAAATTCAATCAGATCCCATGCTTGGTGTTTATACTTCTTCAAGTAAGATAGTTTACATCAGTATTTCTTTTTTATCTTGTCGATGACTAGCTCTGAATCAATGAATATCTGTAAATGCTTGACGTTATGTTTCAATATGAATTATAGATCAAGTATTAGGGATTCATTCTAGAATCAATTATTGGTGTAAGGGAATTAAAATTTATCTGTAGTTAGATACTATTTACAGTAGGGTTCAATCAAAGCTATGCTAACACTTGAACTATACTTTGATCTAGATCCATCGAAGTGGAGAATCCATAATTGAGAAGGACCTTAGAATTATTATTCATGATGATCTCACTTGGTAGTAAACATATACACACCTACGTGTGAAGATGCAAAGCCAACCTTTTATTTTTTAAAATTGTACCATGTGATCAAGTACTTCATTTTTAGTTCTAAGTATACTCGAATTTGGTTTTCTACGTCTTTCTAAGGTAGCCAAATGTGTGAGAAGCTGGTAGCCATGTGTCCATTCAGTGTGTTTGACCAATCCCATCTCAAGAACAAGCCATAAAATTTTGAAATGTCAATGACCAAAATATTGATGTACTGATATACACATGGCTCTAATGTAAGCTGGATGTGTACATTTGTCAACTCTCTAACACATGCGACATAAGACTTGTCTAGTTGTAGGACCACCCTTTTATATTTATCTGGGGTCAAACCGAATTTCTTACATATAGTTATAGGTGTCACATTGGCTGATGCACCTAAATCAACCAAAAAATTATGCATGTTGTTTTTTAACATTTAGACATTTAACAAAAAAGGTGGTACTTCAGTCCTATCCTTATAAATGACCACATTTATATATGCATATTTTAATCATCTTCAATACTTTGAGTAATAACTCTCTCTATTCAATGATATGAGCTAGATTGTGAAGATTGATATTCACCTTGATTTTCTTCATATCTTCAACAATATTATATCCTCCCTTGCTTTGAGGCTCTACACTCTATAACTAATCATTCCCTTTTAGGAGAGGTAGATTATTATTGGCCTTAGGATCTATAAGATTAGTAACATTATTGTTTTGGGGCATGGAAGTAATAACAAGCTGCTTGTTACTCAAATTATAGTTATTTCTCTAGAATTGCTAAAATGCATGAATTTTGTTTGTGTTATATTCATGTTTATTTTCATCTTCCACTAAGAGTGGGAAATCATATGTCTCAAAGACAATGGTTATTATAAGAAGACCTAGAGCAGTAGAGGAAGATGGATTTGGTTGATTTGTAAAGCCTTCTTATCTATCCATTTCTTTCTAAAATATTTCAAAGGCAGTGTAGAATTCTATGCAGTCTAACTCACCATATTGTATTATGTTGTGGACTCAACACCAATTGGGAAGTGCTGCTTCTAAGATGTTTATTTTTGAGATCTTATTAGGTGGTTGCTACTTTGTATTATTTTCAAGTCTATTGAATGGCTTGTTGTACCTTTGATATGTAAAATTTGGACTGGTATTATCCCTCATGGTGTTTCCCATCCATTTCTAGATGCTCAAAAACTCATTGCTTAACTTATGTATCATTTGCTATATAAAATCTAATTCTAATTCTATAGAATCATAAGTGGAACCCTTTGTAGTAGCCACTTTGACTAGTATCAAATATTGGATATAATTGTACTAGTTGGATGTAGACATAGGATTGTTCAAAAAGCTAAGGTGTTGGTTAGGTGGAACATGGGATAAAGGCAATTGGGTGTACACCTAGTTCTTATTTTGAGTGATAACATACTAGTTAGAATTTAGAATAGGGTTGAGGGATAGAAAATTAGGACCAATATTAAGTGGGGCTAGAGCTTGTGACTGAGGATTCAACTGTTTATCAATGTCACTAGCTTTGGGATAACCCAAAGGTAGTGTATCAACATTGGGTGCTCTATGGAGAAAGACAACTATTATAGAATCCAAGCATTATTTTACATCTTAAGGGGTAATGCCTCATCGAGTTTATAAATAGCTTCAAGTCATTTGTACATCTTTTGTAATCTCATGTTAAAGGCTTGAATTGGTTCATTAGTTCTCTCTTCATGCTATCAAAGTGTTGATATACAACACTTGGGTTAGTGACCTATCCAAACTATGATAAAAATGTATTTTGACACTAGTTCTAAGAGGTAATTGATTATTCAAGGAGGTTAAAGAATTAATCATAAGTAGCATCTTGCAAGCTAAAAGTTAAAATTTAGCATGCTATGTCTTCATGGGTTACATTTAGTATCCCTAGGGAAATTTTATAAGCCTTTATGTGTTTCTTAGCAATCCTACATCTTGAGGGAGAAAATGAAGGAAGATACTTTTCAAGGTTTCTAGGTAGATCATGCACATCTCCAGGGACAACAATAATAGAATTGGTTAGCCAAGCTAGGGCCATCGTGTATAGAAGAAGATGGGGTCATTTGTTTGGGGAATATTATTCGACCTTGAGTCTTCTTAGGACACCTCTATCCAATCCAATTTTTCTATATATTTTTAAAGGTAGGAACAATAGGCCAATATCTAAGGTGGACCTTATTAGTCTTCTAAGTATATCCAGTGTGACTTAAGTGATATTTGAAAAAAAACCAAAGGGACCTCATTTTAGCACCTGATATATTTCTATTGATGTGGATTTTATACATACCAAGGAACCTTATGAGGTAGACTCTAGAATTTCAGGATCAATGTAGAAAGATTAACTCCAAAACATGAGTTGCATGATATTAGGTTTTATAATCAACCTAGTAGTGGAATAATGGTGAACAAAGTAGTTGTTTACATCAGATGGTTTGGATATGATGTGAGTCTAGGCCTACTTGAGATGGGTGGATTGATGATGAATCTAATCTAAGGTGGGTAGGATTAAAATAAATTCAAAAAGAAAGAATTATTCTGGGTATATCCAGTGTGACTTAAGTGATCTTTGAAAAAAAAACCAATGGGACCTCATTTTAACACCTGATAAATTTCTATTGATGTGGATTTTATACATACCAAGGAACCTTATGAGGTAGCCTATAAAATTTTAGGATCAATGTAGAAATATTCACTCCAAAGCATGAGTTGTAGGGTATTAGGTTTTATAAACAACCTAGTTGTGGAATAATGGTGAACAAAGTAGTTGTTTACCTCAGATGGTTTGGATATGATGTGAGTCTAGGCCTACTTGAGATGGGTATATTGATGATGAATCTAATCTAAGGTGGGTAGGATTAAAATAAACTCAAAAATAAAGAATTCTTTTGGGTATATCTAGTGTGACTTAAGTGATCTTTGAAAAAAAACCAATGGGACCTCATTTTAGCACTCGATAAATTTCTATTGATGTGGATTTTATACATACCAAGGAACCTTATGAGGTAGCCTCTAAAATTTTAGGATCAATGTAGAAATATTCACTCCAAAGCATGAGTTACAGGGTATTAGGTTTTATAAACAACCTAGTGGTGGAATAATGGTGAACAAAGTAGTTGTTTACCTCAGATGGTTTGGATATGATGTGAGTCTAGGCCTACTTGAGATGGATGGATTGATGATGAATATAATCTAAGGTGGGCAGGATTAAAATAAACTCAAAAAGAAAGAAGGGTAGGGAAGAGAAGAAGGTTTGTGAATCAGACAAGAGAAACCCCTTCCAACATGGATCTTAAATTAGGGGTTGGACAAATAATCAAGAACCAATGCTTGCTACAAGTTACTTTTAGTACACATAAAATTAGACATATTTAAGATTCCAAGGAAACAAGAATACAATGAACTTTAGTGCACATGATCAAAGGTTATTGCATTTGTGAGATTAAAATTACACATATACAAAGGGAAATTATGATTATTACACAAAAGCATTTAGATTAGCTACTACACAATATGAAGAAATATATCAAAAGAATATTCATGCATAACCAAAATATTAAGATACCAAATTGATGGAACTGCTTTTAAAACTCACAAATTTGGAGAAAAATAGGATTTTCACATCAAGACTAGTCACAAAAAAAATCCTTATAATTTCTTATTAATATTAATTATCTTCCCTTTGGGATCAAGATGATACAAATATATATATATATATATATATATATATATACATATACATATATATATATATATATATACATATACATATATATATATATATATGTATATATATAACATATATATATATATATATATATATATATATATATATATATATATATATATATATATATATATAGGCTTAGGGATGGAATACCTTACCCTCCAAGTGAATTCCAAATTTAGATTTAAAATTATAGAACAGTGCATTAAAAATTCATGCATAGCATGCATGTATGAAAAGTGTGTATATAAATAATATCCCTCATCTAAAACATAATATATATATGCTAATAAATCTAGGACCACCAGTCCCAAATTAATTTAGAATATGAAATACATATATATTTAATGTGGTGATGATGTGACACCATTGGGAGAGAAAAATAGTTTCATGGTTGATGTTGGAACTAGAGTAAATATAGTGACCATTGTAGCTCCTTGAGAAATCAAAACTAGTCTTGTTAGAGTATGCATTATTACATATCTGTATAGTTGGGGACCTTGTGATGATTTGGAAGTAGTTATGTTGACTATGTGCTTGGTGATGATTTTGGAGTTTCCTTTGTAGATTTGATTTTATGAAACAATGCATATTCAACTTCAAACTATTTATTGATAATGTCAAAATTAAGGATAGAAGAATTGAATATTCTGACAACTTCACCCATTAACATTATATGATCTATTTTTGAGGCCTTAAATATTGTTTTGAGGGCTTCAACCTTAGTCAATTTAAATTTCACAAAATTAATTAGTTTTATCTTTTTCACATTAGTCTTATAGATAGTTCTATCAACTTCCTTCTTAAAGCTATATGCAATTGATTTAAGAAGGGATTTAAAATTACACTTGTTTACTAATTTACCAATGGAGGTTATCTTATCCATGATCCTCATATCCTTTAAGATCTCTAATGCCTCACTTTATTGGTCTAATAATTGCCATATCAAGGCTTTAGTTTGTGCATGCTAATTAAAGGCACCATCCCTCTTTGAGATCACATAACTCAAAGTCCATGCAACATTCTGGGTAGACATCAAGTTTAGGTGATTGAATGCACTATTTCATATATACTAAACTATGAAGTTGCCTCTTTTCAAATTCTTTCAGTTGGTGCCAAAGTTGTATCACTTTTACCCTTTTATGCTGGAATTCACCCCTAGAGACTTGAATTATATTTAAAATGTTGTACATCCTTGTGGATGCACTCTGAACATTGTCCATAATATATTGAGGAATATGAATGATTTGTCTCAGTGGTAACCTCTATTGTGCTTGATTTTAGCTTTTATACATTTATTTCATGGCCTCCCTAGTTGAATCCATAAAAGAGAAAAAAATTATACATATTCTATGGCATCACTTGGATTCCTTTTCTGCTTATTAGAAAAAGGAAACATGTTTTCCCTTTGTTCTAGTAGTATTTCCTCCCCTGTGTTAGTATTCACCCCTTTATTTTTCCTCACCCTCTAAATTGTACCACTTTGATTATCAAAATGGGTGGATACCATGGGTAAATCTATGAGGGCCAAGTTTTGTCTATCATCTCTCCAACCTTGTAGCTCTTTAACCCATTGGGGCACAATGACTTATCCTCATTCTTTAGGTTGGTTGGGGTCTATAAAGGTAAGAGGTAGTGTAATCATTGGAGGTACCATTGAATCACTTATTTATATGGGGAATTGAAGGGGTGAATAAATAATCCTTTTCCATCTTGATACTTTTCTTTAAGGGGTGATTTATGCCATGTACTTTATCTAGCTCAGTATTTTTAAAATTGTCATTGTGGTAGATTGTGTGGGTGAAAATTATGGCAATGGTAGCTCCAATTGAGCTAAATTTTTTTGAGGGATAGGTGGCCTTCAGGGATTAAAAACATAATCTAATACTAAGTTATCAAAATAGACTTTCTTTTTAGGATCCATTATTTGGGTTGGAGTAGAAAGAATGGAAGAATCAATAGAACTAGCAAATTGTGATCTAAGACTAGCAGGTGACAATAAAAATTTGAGTATATACAATAGTAAGGGAATAAGTAAGAGAATGAAATAAATTATTAATGGATAGCCTCTATTATTCATTAAGAATATGCTGGTCATGTGCTCTAGCTAGAGTTTCTTCTTCTTCTTCTTCCAGGCTTCCTAAGCTTATGGATTTTGCCTTTTCTAGCTCTGCCTCTTCCTTTGTTTCATCATGGACTCTAACTTCACTTAATTATTGATTTGGTCCCTTCATAGTTTCTACATTTTATTATTCTTCATTTTTGGGATAATTAACTAGTGAAATTACATGCCCATGCTCTTCCTCATTTATTTCCTCATCAAGGGATCCTCCCAAGGCAACTAGACCTAATGATGGTCTTTCTTTCAGTTTTTAAATTTGAAAGAGGCTGGAATAAATCCAGATTTTGCTTAGTGAGGTAAGGGGAATAATAGGTGAAGGGTAATATGGAATCAATAAATGAGCCATAATAGTTGGAACTACTACTATAGGTGATGGTGAAAAGATGGGTAGTGGAACAACAGTGGTGAAGGCAAGAGTGGATGGAGAGAAGACTAGTATGGTATGGAATATTTGAGGAGATGTACCCTAAATTAAGGTAATGGGTAGAGATGGACTCAGTGGAGGTGCTTGAGGGGAAGGAGGAGCAGATGCGAGAGATGAGAAATAACTTTACAAAAACTTAGGGAGACTTAATTATGTTATTGAAGTAAGTGAAGCTAGAGGTGCCCAAGAGAATGTGCTCATTTATCCATCTAGAGGAGGTGAAGTCCTCAAAACTATAGTTACCATGCCCAAAGTGTTAGAAACTAGATGAATGGAGTTTAGATGAGGACCAAGGAGACCTTTGAGAATATCCTTCATAATTTGGATATTCCTTTCCTTTATTTCTAGGCTCTCCTTTTGATAGATTAGTCTCTTCTTTGGTGGGAGAGTGATGTAGGAGCATCACTCATATAGCCAAGTGAATGTAAATTTTATCTAATTTAGGTGAATATAGAGTCAAAATACATGTGTAGGATGTGGGAGAAGTGTTATGAGACTTAAAATGAATCTAAGAATGATTTTTAAATGCTTTGGAATGCATAGGATGGTCAGAGGTTCAAATATTGCATTTTCTTGCCATTTTGGCACATTTGAATTGTGAATATTTTGTAATAGAATAGTTATATTTAGAAGAGTTATAGTGGTCTAAAAGTTGTCACATGAATAACAATTTTAAGGAAAGACATTTTAGGTCTATTCACTTGCTCTCTTGGTTATAGTGTATGGAGGCATCACCCTTGATTTTGAATCAAGAGGTAAGCATTCTTCCAAGAGATGTTAAAAGAGGTATTTATTATAGTTTTGGAATAGATTTAAAAACATTTTTTTGTTAGTTTTGCAATAATTTGTAAATGGATTTTAAATAAAAGTGACTCAGATCCAAATAAATGAAGAAAAATTTCTAAAATTGATGAAAAAGTATTATAACCCCTATTTTGGGCTTATGCAAGCATAATGGTAAGGACTGTGCTATATTTACTTAGTGAAGCAAGAAATTCTATGTTGTGTTTTCATGTTTGATTTGTGTTTGAGAGAGTTGATATATATATATATATATATATATATATATATAACACATTTTGAAGGATATATATATTCTTTCTAACTTTGTTTGCATATAATGAAGGGTATTATAGGCAGAATGTAACTAGTCTATAGCAAAGGACTATAAAAAAAGATTCATTTTGAATGTTGTTTTATTATAAGAGGAAAGGAGTCAAGGATCTTGAAATACCCTGATGGAGTGTGAAACTCATTTTGTGAACTAAATTACCATAGGAAACAT
Source organism: Torreya grandis (assembly GCA_037957365.1). Taxonomy (NCBI): domain Eukaryota; kingdom Viridiplantae; phylum Streptophyta; class Pinopsida; order Cupressales; family Taxaceae; genus Torreya; species Torreya grandis. The sequence continues at coordinate 1,001,879 of JARHVA010005050.1, read as the reverse complement.
CAACATGCTTGTGCTTTATGATGGTGATAGTATAGATAGTTATTTCAAAAAGTGTTACAAAAAAGTAAGCATCCTAGTTGTCTTAAATATTGGAAGGTGTATTTTTCAAGGTTATTGATAGTTTCACAAGTTTATAGTGCTTGAAAATCTCCTTAGATAATCTATAGACCCCTCAAGACACTGATAAACTTCACACAGGTAATTGTGTGTGCTAAGCATTCAAAGAAATGTAATAAAGAGAAATACAAAGTTATTAGTAAAAATAACCATTATTTGATTGGGTATACTGAGGATTTAAATCTCATAATTATCAATATAAACTAGAGAGACCTTTCTTATAAAGCCTTGTGACAAGAATTGGTTTTCATAACCTGAATGCATGATTATATACTTGTTTTGAAGCAAGGCTATCTGGTAAAGGAGAGTAGGGTCACAATTGTGAGAGTCTAACTCTTAGATAGAGTAAACACATGTGAACCAAATCTTAAATGTTTTTTATATTTAATTGGAATCTTGTTTTAAATTTTTAAACCTCATTGGAACCCTTGTAACCCTGTTTACTAAAACTGTACACATAGAGTAAGATGGAAAGTGGCTTAAAGTATTGAACATAAGAAGTATAATTAGTAACTAAAGATTGGAAAAGTTGTGTATAAGTATTAAAGACCTTAGAGAGTGATCACAATTATTTGAACCCCTAAAGGAAGTGATAATTAAGCAAATTTACTCTCTCAGGTGTATATAGAGACTATAAACCCAAAATTAGGGTTTGAATGAAAAAGTACCATTATAAAAAAATCTAATTGGTGGAAAGCCCAAAAAATTGGCCATAAGAGAGGTATGGTTGAACATAATAACATTTTTGAGTTTTTAGTTTGATCCTGTACACACACGTGCCAAGAGGAGTGATTGAGTGTAAACAGTGACAAGGTTGACCTAATTAGGCCTAATAGTGGCCTTAAAGAGAGGAGTAAAGGGGTTAAAAAGGAGAATTAGAGTTTGAAAATTTAGGAGGACTAGTTCAATAGAGGGTAATAAAATATATTAATGGTTTATCATTATCTTTTTGTACAAAACCATATAAGTCATTTAAAGCCTAAATAAAGGCGACAAAGAATAGCCTAAGGGTTCAAGAAAGTGGCTAAGTTAGATTAATAAGTGAAGAGGTGTGTTGATATTGATATAAGAGGACTATATGGATCATAAGGATTCTATGAAGAGTAACCATATCTAAAATATAATAAAACATCAATATATCCTTATGTGATTATTTGTAATTTGTGTTAGTGTCTAAACATTGAACCAAGAAGAGATTGGGAAAATTGGCTTGATCATCTCTACATCAGAGAGGAAGGCTAATCCTATTTAGTTAGGTCTTGAGGCTAGGGTTGAGGCCATTGATGACTCAATGTTATTTTTGATTCTTTTACCATTTCATTTTCTTTATCTTTGGTGATTTCTAGGTCATATTAGATGGCTTGAGCAATGATCATTGACATCTCATTATCTCTCACATGAGTCCAGACCTTAGAATGATATGAAGCATTCAAAAAGATACATCATGCTCATATTCTTGGTGATCATATTTAATGGTAACCCATTTTCTCTCCTTAAGTAACCTAAGATAATTTCTAACTTTTCCCTTGGGGTCCCATTCTCTGAATTGGGCCACCTTTAAATTATAATAGGTGATGACCTTTCCCACTTGATTTAGGTGTGCCCTTAATGCAAATTGATGTTTCCCAATACTTAGGGGAGTCTTATGATAATAAGCTTGGTATGTGATGCTGATCTCCTCATCCACACTATTGTACAATTGATGTGTAATTTCTTGTTCTACCACCTTATTTAGGACATGACATTGTAAAAATAAAGGGGTGATCTTGTCCCTTAATTTCTAATGATGGTACAATATGGGTAGTAAAAATAATCTCCCATTTTGGAGATGATCATTCTCAAAATTTTAGATAGCCTAGGCATCTAAGTGCCATTACTCATAGACTTAAGGATAAACATCCTCACAAATTCTAGTGATCTCCTTCTTGAATCTATAAACAAGCAAGAAAGAATAGTCATAAAAAATTCTATTATTCAAGTATTTAGTGGATGACTCCCATAGTTCCAAATGAGACCTATGGATTATCCTAATGACTACATCTAATAAATAAGACCTTATATAAAAATTACCATTTTCCAACCTCTATTCTAGTATGAACATTTATTCCTTCAATTTGACACTGATAATTTTACCTAAGGCTACAATTTTGTCTAAAGTCAAGAGAATATCCAATAATGTCACCCATTCCACCTGCATATAAGTCATAATGGCAAAGTCATATAACCTATTTAGAAGGACCAATACTACCCTAATACCTAGTCTAAACTTGATTATGGAATTGGACGAAATAGCTCCCTTGGGATTAAATTTCTCCCCTTTTAATAATCATTTTTTTAATTTTCCCTCTATAGTGTTCTACTCCATCTATACATTGACTAAAACCTGGTTATAAATAACTTTGGGCCCTAGAAGCTGGAGATATGTCTCAAACACTTGCCCTAAAACATAAATAATCACATTTTTTCATTTCCTAAGATGTAAGAAATCTCTAGTGCAAGTGACATTAAAGAATAAATCATGAAACAAGTCTATACAAGGCATTACCTTAGGTATTACGATCACATTATGTAGCCCCATGTTTTTTTATCAACATCAAATCATCGATGTATTACTTATCTTCATAATAAAGATGATCTTGTGAGGAGTATGGTGATATGGCCTCCACTATATTGTAAATCTCTAAATAATAAGGGAACTTGAAATCGATTGTAATTTTGTCAAATGTAGTATCTATATATTCGATGCTATCAAATATGGAGTATGAGGAGGGGCATAATCACATGATTGTTTTGGATAACGTATTTTAGTAATCTGAGACTGGGTATTTTTATTATAGACTGGTTGAGAGTTCTTTTGGACTCATTGAAAAAAATTAGGGCTTTTAATTGCTTTAAAACTCAGAATCACAGTGTTAAACTTGTGTATTAATGGCGAAGTGACTAATCTTTGCTTGGATTTTACATATATTGTCAAAGCATGAGTCTTTAATGCATAATTCGTGTAACATCAATGCAAATAATGACTTTTTATTTTTGTTCTAATTTATATATAAAATTTTTAGTCAACTTTGGTAGGTTATTGCTTGAATTATGGTAAATTTTTGCAAACTTTACATGACTAGTCAACACTTTAAAACAAATATTGATTTCTCATTCACTAGCCTTTGATTAGTTATCAAACTCTTTATTTTCATTCTGACCATGGATCTCTTTGATTATGATACTTGTCATCATATTTATTACTCAGGGTCTTTAGACTTATGATCTTACTTTATATGCTCCACAAGCTGTGAGTTAATGAGATTGAAGCATGTGGAACGATCTCAGGGCTCTGGAGCCATTTGGAATTTTAAATTATATACCTCTTCTAGAAGGGTTCTAGGTGGATAGGATGTCAACATGTGACATGATATTGAGGCTCAAAGACTATGGGATACAGAGCTATTGACTTGGTACTTTCCTTAGAGTGCTTTGATTGAAGGGGTTGTGTCACCTATCTTGATCTCAAGGCTTCAAGATCTTGATATACTTTAGGATTTGGTTTGACCTTCTAGGTTTTGAATTCACAAAATTATGCCACACGACATGATCTTAAGGATTTGAAGACTCAAAAGACTTAGATTTGTTTACAAAATAAACTTTATCCTAGTTGAATGTAGTCTTTCCATGAGTATGACTTGTAGTGATGTAACGGGCTCAAAGGTATGAAAATTTTATTTGACTATGGTGAAATCTAGTCAATGTGATGATGCCACTTGTCTGGATCATGGGGTTTTAGGGTTGTAGAACTTTTGAATTTTTATGAAGGCTGAAGGGATAAGGATGAGTGTGATACTCCCTCCTGTCCTTATCTTGAAGTTTAGAAAACTCAAGGAAATCTAAATATTTATGAAGGATGAAGGTCTATAAATGTGCATGATCCTTTCACTTATCCTAATCTCAGACTTATAAAAAGTTAGGGAATATAAAAATTTAGGATCTTTGGGTGCAAATAATTTTCAAGTCTTTGAAATAATCATGCATGCACATGAAATCATAGAAATACTAGGATATAACAGATTAGCTTCGTTAGCTAGTAAAATCATATAGTCAGTTTTTTGAGAGAAACTATGAAAATGTAAGATTAAAAAATAAATCATAACTAATGCCTAAGCTTTGATTTTCATAATTTTGGAATTTTTTGATTTTTATTTAGACTTTTAAAAATAAACTTAGACTTATGTATGTCAAAATCAATGTCATGGATCTCTAAGGCTCATAGGACCCGAATAAAGATTTTCAAACAATAGTGGGTCCCTATTTGAATTTAGAAAATAGTTGTGTGTATGTTAGGGCACAACAGTTTTGAGTAGTTTCAAAACAGTTTTTAGAATATTGATTATTACCGTATAGATTACAAGTTAGTAAAATAATGAATATTCCAATTAAGGTATGTCAAGTTTAAACATTGTCAAGCACTTAATGGTTAAATTTGAGTGTCTACATTTACCCCTACTTTATTCTAATGTTGTAATGATATGAAATTACTAGAGTAAAGTAGATGAAAACCTAAATATGTATACACACTCTATATTTTGATGCAAATCTTGATCGTGCAATACAGATTAATGCAAAACCTATCATAATGTCATTGAAAGTAGTTATTGTCCATATTTGAAGATTGAAAATATAAAATTTACAATTTGAAATTTAAAAAGAGAGAAAAGAAAGTATGCACTTGAAAGAGTATGTAATCTAATTTCCATGTATCTTGGAAATGGAAAAGTTCTCCCCCCTTATTGATATATTTGGCGAAATGTTGTCATGGAGAATTGAGAGTGATAAAATCTCAATTTGAAAATTAGTGAAACCCCTTGAGTTGGAAATATTGTATGATCCAACTCTCACTTGACTGTGTAGAGTACTATGTATAATAGTTTGAAGAGGTGGAACCATAAAATGTGGCTCATTGCATATAAAAGTGAAACCATAGACATTGAGTGTCACTAGGCTCTCATATGGTCCAATTGCAACATGAAGATGAATCACACCACTATAAATGGATCTAGATTTTATTTGAAAATTTATAACTTTGAAGATTTTTAACTTGAGAGATTTAAAATGATCATGTAGCAACTTGAACATGAATGAATATCATTCCCCCTGTACTATATTGAATTGATATTGAAATGTATTTGAACTTGTAACTATTTTGACACTTTGCACTCGTAACTATTTCGGACATGCCTATTATAAAAATGAGTGCACATGCATGTAACATGCCCCCATAATTTTAAAATATTGAATCATGTTATAATTTTGAAATTAGATATTGTATCAATCTAAAATTTGTTATTCGGGACGCTTAAATTCTCAAGGCAAACCCATTGTGATGCCCCCCTTTTGAGATCAGAGATGTAACTTGTAAGCCACCTATCTCAAAAGAAAACATATGTGAACAATATAACCATGTAGTAGTATTTTGAACTTTTGAATTTGTTTGCATTAGAGTATTGAATATAACATTGAATTATATATGAAACATGTATTAGATATATATAACACTAAATCACTTAAGCCACATGTGCATGATATGTATCATGGCACCAAAATAAGAGTATAACATATAATAAATACATGATATGAATCATGGCATAATAATAAGTAATGCACATGCAAGTAATGTCATACAATGTCACATAATTTGCATATAATGTCACACATAAGGCCCAAAGGCCATATACAAGGGACATGTGAATGTCACATAAAAACACAAGGCCAAAGGCAACACACAAATGACATGATGTTGCCATATAATAAAGAACATGTATATGTTGCAAACATAAGGCTGATGGCCATACATAATAAGAAATCAAGTTCTAACTTATGTAGTAAAGTAAGAAATAATCATAGAACAAATGAAACTAGTCTAGATCAATCATATGTATCAATCTCATTGTTAGAAAATAACATATTCATTTAACATGATGTATAATATGAGTGACTAACAAAACGTTTGTATGATATAAATATTGACATGGTAGAAATGTTGTGTATAGATACAACATGTTGAAGTGTTCATGGAGAATGAATAGATACCCCCAACTTAGCAAGGTTACTGGGCAATAAGAGAAGTTTGACATCAAACTTGAACCATGTAAAAAATGTCCTATATCACATTGAAAATACCTCATGAAAAATAATGTGTATTGAAAATTGAAATATCCTATCTACTTGACATGAAATAAATAACATATGTAAAGAAGTAAGATATCACCATAAACAAGATGTTTTTAAGGTCTTGATTTTGAAAATATTTTGATTTTTAAATTTTTTTGACATATTTGAAAAAAATGATTTTTTTCTTTTAAATTTTAAAAATATTTGAAAAATCTTATGACTTGGATAATGTGCTAAGAAGCAAGGCTTAAAAAATAGTTCAAAAGAGAAGGAATCAAACATTCCACAACAAGGTCCTAAATCATAGTATGATAAGAAGGAAGGAAAGCCATATAACCCCAAGTATGTGCAAAAGGAAATATATCAATGTAGATAGGGATGTTCATGCCCCTAATGGGCTTTAATCTGTGTGTGCTCATGGAGAATGTATATAATAGATGTAATCAGGTAAGTGAAAATAAAACCATATCATGATAGGTATATAATAGTAAGCAAAAATGAGCATTAAAATCATTTATAAGATATTTATTTTGGATTTTTGAATCAATTTAAAAATAAAGATGGCAAATGCCCAAAGTGAAAAATAAAGCTGAGGGATATAAAAGTTGCTTGAAAGTTAGAATAGAAGTAGTAATGAAGTAAAAGGAAAGAGCTATGTACAAAGTATAATGTAATTATTTAACCAATTATATCAATGATGGACATGTATACATAATCTAGGGGATGATAAGAAGGAATGACTTTTTGTGAGGAGGAAGTATCAACTCTATATGACTTTAAATTTGAATGAGAATCATATGTTGCAATATAACCCTTTGAATCATTTCTTATATACCCATGTAAACATGTATACTCATGTGTAATAAGAGAAGATGTAATAACCTATACCTATGGTGAATATATCTAAATAACCTTTGGTTCTTTAGGAGATGAAGAAATATTTTTAGGTGCTAATTTATGCTTAGGAGAATGCACCATGCTCTTTGGAACTAACTGGATATGTGCATGTGTAACTATACCATGCTAATAAGTAGATGGATAAACTGATTCTGTATTATTAATATCATGCTTATAAGTAGATGGAGAAACTAATTCTATAATATGCTCTTGAATAGTTATATAAATAATTTCATTACCATGTTGCTTAACGTATGTGCCAGACAACTTTTCTATAGGAGAAATAAATAATATTGGTTCCAAAGGATATTCATATTAGATTCCTTAAATTTTGACCACTTGATTATCATGAATATATTTGAGACATTTATGCAATGTAGAAGGTACTAATCTAATATTTTGTATCCAAGGTCATCCTAATAGAATATTAAATACCCTTGTGTTTTGTGGAATTAAGAATTGAGTGGGTGCTATGAGAGGTCCCACTTATAGTGGTAACACTATATTCCCAAGAGTATCCTGTGTATGACCATGAAATGATTTGATAACTCTAGAAGTATCCTATAAATATTGTTATGCATAACCAAGAGAGTATATGAGTATTATGGTACGGACATTTTCACTTGATCCACTATCAATCATAACACCATGCATGGATTACTTATCAAAATATGATTGAATAAAGAGTGCATGTCTATCTAAATCATCATCAACAACTTCAATGTCATCAATTGTAATCATAGGACGTGATGATTATTTGATTTTGAACATGCCAATGATGTTATCAAGTGGATGCCCATATGTAAGAGGAAAAGGATGAACATCATATCCATAATGTACTTTAGAATTATCCTTGTTATTTGCTTCATGATTTGGAAAGGGATCTTTGTATATTTTGAGCTTTGCATTATAATTTGTTTGTGGTTTAGCCTCTTTAGTAGGTGTACCAATATCAATAATATTATCATCAATGAGATATAGAATATTTTACTTAAGCCTAAAACATTTATTTGTAGAATGCACAATACATGTATGATAGTCACAATATACATTTCTATCAAAAAAATTAGATTATGATCTAGACATGTCTACATACACATAATATTTTAAAACTTTATCATTTACTAACAATTTATCTCTTGCAAGAACCTATCAAGTTTTAATATTTTTGAGTGCATGCTATAAAGGGTGCACCAAAAATATTTTTGGTCAACTCTATCATTACCTAAACCCATTACAAATCTCGCCTATCCAACTTCTCAAGCAATTCAAATCTCGTTTATCCACTTCCCTAAAAAATTATTCTTTAAAATAGCCCCTAACTAATCAAAAACCTTATTTTTATAATAAGTCATCCTAGGTCAACCCTATTATAAGGATTAAGTGCACATTATGGAGCAAGGTCAACCTAGATGACCTAGTTCGAGGCTTAATGATAACTTTTTCCTTAAAACTGGGTTGTGTTGGATGACCTGATCAAATAATTTTTTGGAAGGGTTTATGCTTATTCATTACTATAAATATAAGGCTCATTTTAATTTAACATAAAGGAACATTCATTTTCACATCATTACAATTTGTAATTCTACTAAATCTGCATTTGAAGGAGCCATTGCTTAGGGTTTGCCTTAGAGGGAAGACAACTTGCCTCATGGGAAAGTCTTGGATGAAAATTAAGAGTATTTTAGCCTAGAGTTGATTTTTATAATGTGATCCTTACAAAGCCACAATAACCTATTTCAAAACACCATTGGCCAAGAAAGAGATTAAGACTTGACAGGTTCACCCAAAGGTAAGTATTCATAACTCTTATTATTTATAATATGTGTTGAATGTATAACTCCTTGCTTAAATTACCTATATACTTAATATTATTATAGATATAAGGTTTTATTTACCTTTTATTTTCCACCTTAGGTGATATAGGCCCCCATTTTCCTACCATGATCCTTTGATTTGTTTATTTAACCACCCCTATTTGTGTCACAAGCTTTGGTGAGCACTAGATTAGTTTATTTTATGTACTTAGAACTAACTAGGGTTATTGCATATTATCAATTTCCTAGAGGCTTTAGAATCCTCTCCTTTAGTGTTTTGTGATAAGTGATCCCTTGGTTAGGTTTAACGGATCCAATTTGGTCATGCTCCCAATATAAATAGTCTTACAATAGATGTTAGTTGATTACCTATCTGATATTGGATTTACTAAGTTAGATAAGTTATAGGTTTATATTTATTTGTTATATACATTATAGTGAACCTAACACAAATTTAACCCTTACATTTTTTATTTTTTATTTATAGTCAACTGGATCATGCTGGTCAATCTAGTCTTAACCTTTGTTTGTAGATTCAATATTTTTCAGTCAACTAGGTCACGTTGGTCAACCCCATTTTCTCCTCTATTTGAAGGTTTCATCTTTAGTAAACTAGATCATGCTGGTCGACCTAGTTATTTTTTATATTCTCAAAATTTTCACTTTTAATCATCTAAGTCAAGCTAGTCGACCTCATCCATTTTGATAACCGTTATTTTTTTAATTTTATCAACAAACTAGATCACGTTGATCGACCTAGTTCCATTTCATTGTTTATAGTTTTTAGCTTTCTAAAGACTAAGGCCAACCTTGGTTAACCTCTATGCTTTTTATAATTTTACCTTTGTAGGACTCAAGCAGATAAAATTTTTAGTGTTTTTAGTCAACCAACTAAGTTGACCTAATTGACCTAGTTGTATTGCTTAGGCTCACTCTTAACAAGCTTCATACTTCCATTCTTTTCAATTACCTCAATTTGTAATTTGTCTTTTAGTAAAATTATTTAGAATTTTAATTCCTATACTATTTTTACTAGTTTTTTAGTACTACAAAACTGTATCACACAGTCAACTAAGTAAACTTGGCTGAATTAGTTTAATGCTTGTCTATTTTTCCAAATAAACCATGTCGACCCACCGATTATGTTTATTTTTGGCCTATTTTCACAACAAATTAGATTAGTCTGCCTGACTATGTTCTATTCTATTTTTTAACTAGATCAGCCTGGTTGACCTTATTCTATGTATTTATTTTTTAGCATAAATAAGAAAATCAATCTTCATTTCTAAATAATTGATCTTATATTTTCTTTGAAAAGAGTTGGCTACATATTTATTTACTTTTTAAAACTGTAACTTGGTTTTCAACACTTGAGTTTTGCCTATATTTTCACTTTGTCTCAATTTTCTTAGAAACAATGTACCAACAGTTTTGAAACTACTTAACTACTATCATGAAGGGCTACATGATATTCTATTTACGATTTCTGTTTATCATTTGCATATATCATGGTGTGATGGGCTTACCCCAATACTCATAGCCATGGTATTGTGTTAAACACAGTCTTTAGTTTCCACATACCTCACAATATTTTGAAAATGCTTATAATTTCCCTTTGAATTAAACCTTAGGAATCCAACCATCCATTTGATCTTGTGGTGTATCGGTTAGTGTTTAGCATCAAGAAGTTACTTCCATCTTACCTTTGGAACTAAGTTTAGTGGGCTATGAGAATGATATTTCCTCCATAGTTAGTTCTTTGAAACATTGAGATGTCACTATCCAATGGACAAGAAAATATCTTTGGGAGCCTACAAATCAATCAAAACCTTTTAGTACAACTTCTTGATCTTCTTTTCAAATAATTAGTTAGCATTAGTAGTTAAAAAATTACATTTTTTGCTTGTTACTAGCTATTCTCTATTATATTGTAGATTGTATTGACCAACTTCAATATAGTTATCTGATGTGTGTTAGGTAGTTCAATATTCTATCTGCTTTACTTTTACTTTAAAAATTACATAGTTCATATTTTTTTTTCTAGATTCAACTAAATCGACAAGTTTGACTTAGTATAATAGACTATTTGCCTAACTAGATCGACTGACTTGACTCAGTGGGTTTCCAATATGTAAATTTTTCCTCTCTACCCAACTAGATCAACCAACATGACTTAGCTAGTTTCTAATTTGTTACTTTTCTTGTCTGCCCAACTAAATCAACCAACTTGACTTAGTTGGTTTTGAGACTATTATTTTTTCTTGTCTGTGCAACTAGATCAACAAAGTCAATTCAATTGATTTATAATGTGTTATTTTTCCTATCTACCCAACTAGATCGATTGAATCAACTCAGTAGGTTTCTAAATTGTTATTTTTTTGTTTGCCTAAGTAGGTTGAACAACTTAACTCAGCTGGTTTTTAAACTGTTACTTTTTCCTGTATGTCTAACTAGGTCGACCATCTTGACTCAGTTGGTTTCCATTTTGTTAATTTTTCTATTTGCCTAACTAGGTTGACCAACTTGACTCAATTTTCAAACTACTAATTTTTTTCTTATCTGCCCAACTAGGTCAACAAAATCAATTCATTTAGTTCCTAGACTACTATTTTTACTATCTGTCCAACTAGGTTGACCATCTTGACTACATCGGTTATCATCTTATTAATTTTATCTTTAATTTTCACCATGCATTACATTTTTGATGAAATTAAAACATAAACTCAACATGATGTGATGAATTCAATTAACCCTCCTAAGTGCCCTGATTCTCACCTTCCCTATACTTATGTAGAAAATCCAAATGTAAGCAATGTTCATGTGGCCACTAGAACCAAAAACTATGGGTCACTTCCCTCCAAAACTTTAGATCTACTTAACTATCCTTTAAAAATGCCTATTGTCGAGTATGAGAATGATCTCAAATATATTGCTAAAATGATACTTTTCATCAACTAAAACCCTTAACATCCAGGAAAGTATCCCAGATCATCTATAATCTGATGATGGGACCTTACCTCAATTTTTCACCTTCACCTACACATAACTTGTCCACAAGTCTTGGGACAACTCACCCTATGACTTCTTCCACGACATTTTCATCTCCCATACCCACTTCTTATTCCATGCCTTCTATTTTCTTTACTACTTATTCTTTTACCCTACCTAGCATCTCAGAAAGTATGGTGGGTCTTTCCTCTAGTGGGCCTACTCAAAGTGCCCATGTTTACACTCAAATCAATGCTATCTATGGTACATCTCAAGCTTCTTCTACTAGCCAAACCACTTCCAATACTAATCAAATTATCTAATAAACCATAAACCAAATGGCTACTTTCCAAACTAATAGTACAATTTAAATGATACAAATTCAAAACAACCTTTTCTAATTACAAAATCATCCTTAACCTACTTAATGGGGAGTGAAAAATCCTAATGTCACCCATGCCCCCTAGGAGATGCACAAAGTAACCTTATACGTCAACTCCTACTTCTCAACAAGGCCATAAAACACTTACAAAATGAACCCTTAGTTCTTCAAATTTCAAACATCGACATATGTGGTATTGTTCCTGTTATCACTTATATCAGATCCACTATCTTATTTTGCATTTGAAAGCTTTCAAAAACTTGTATAAATATTGAATTAATCTCAATACCTTCACTGACACCAAGCTCTTAACCAAAACATTTGCAGGTGATGCTTTAGATTTGTATAATCAACTTAAAACTCATACTATATCTAGTTTAGAATATTTAGTTAATGCATTGGTATAGGAGTTCCAAACTAATGATCTTTTTGAAAACAAATTAGTTCACTCTATCAACTGTAAATAATCAAAATCCAAATGTACCCAAGGAAACTTTATCCAATAAATCAAAGCATAACATGTTAGAAGACAATATCTTCCACTTATTCATCAATGCTCTCCATCCTAAATTGTAATATCATGTTAGGACTCTTTGTCCAAAATATTTAAAATAATCCCTCAACCAAACCAAATGTAAATATTTTCTCATAAGACAATTTAATCCTTCTCATTCTCCTACTGGAACTCAAATGCTTACGAGATCTAAAAGTGAATGTGCTACCAATGATGGTGTTACAGATATCTATGATTCCATACACACTATTTACACTATCACCAAGGTTAACAAAACCAAAACTAAACACAATGCCATTAATCAAGATAACACTCATCTCACTATTTATAAGGATCCTCTTCCTAATCATCAATCGTGTACTATTCAACCTCCTACTTCAAACACTATCAAAATTTATATTGATCATAATGATGAGAATGTGGCTAATATAAATAATATGAAGAGTTTAGTTTTGTATATTGATCCTTACCCAAATTCTAAATATACCAACTTCCCCACTTTTTGTACTATCCATAATTCTTACCCATCTCATTTTATAGAACTTGGGAATATGGCAATAATTCCAACCACTTTAACAACACAACCTACTCATACATCCATTATTCCACATGTTTCTAATGAAATGCCACATGTGGATACCCATTAAAGTTACATTGATATAACTTATAACCCTTCCATATCCTCACATTTTACACATTTTGAATCACCTAAAATTCCATATCAATCTATTTCCCAACCACAACACTAAAAACATTTCCCAATTTAACCCAATTGGACACCCTAAGATTTTTTTTTTGATTAAGTCCCAATAAACTACCCATAATCAAAATCAATTTAAATTCACTTGAGCCCCTCCAATAGATTTGATTCAACATTATGCACCACTATCCGATATAGTTCTAACAAGATATGATGAATTGGATCATATAACAAAAATTTCCATTATCCCATCTCCAATTCCTATTCTAGATTTCATGAGGACTTCTCCTCATCATCATAATAATCTATTGTAACTCTTATTTAAAATTAACATCACTCATCCCCCACCTATGGGCCAAGAAGCCACTTTGTCTAGGTATAAATCTAGTATTCTTCAATAATATGAGGAAATGTCTATATACGTCAATGAAACTATAGATACTTCTCTCTCACTCAAATTTACTATAAATTCAATGATTCCTAATGAAATATTTCTTTATGTGGATGATCCTCAATTATTTATAAGTGTCTAAATTGGTAATATTCAAGTCAAGCATGCTTTAATTGACAAAGTTTCTAGTACTTGTGTTACTTCTCTTGACTTTACAAAAATAGTTGGGTACTCTGAATGTAATCTTAAATCTACCCCAAATACATGTCAGGGTTATGATCAAAGAAAAATACCTATCATAAGATGTGTTTTGATTCCTATTATGGTCCCTCTTGTCAGTGTTTACATCAAAGATATGATATTTAATTTCCCATTATCATATAACATTTTAATTGGTTGACCTTAGACACACTGCATGAGAGTAACCTCATAAACATGCAAATGTGTTGAATTTACTCATAATGACACTATATAAAAGATTTAAAGAGACACAAACCCTTTTAATTTTGAACAATTCTAGGAATGTGGTGTTTTTAAAATACCCACCATTGAACCTTTACCTAACATTCCCTTTTGTGAGTCTTAACAATTTAATTACCCTGTCAACTCTAATAGAGAATATAAAGGACACCTTGTGCTTGTGGGAAACATACCACCTAACATATTATATTCCTGGCGATGACAAACTAGATGAGATCAGTTTGAAATTCAAACTTTTGATCTCCCTTCACACATAATTACTCAACTACCTCCTTATTTATGACCCTAGTATCGATAAAAACAAATCAATAAGATTCTTGTTACCATAACCAAAACTAAACAATCTATTTATCATGCTTCTTTGATCAATAAGATCATTAATGTTTATACTATTGATATTCATACTCTGATTATGATGATGGGTATTGATTAGATGACCCCTTTTTAGCTAGTTTTACTCATGTTAAAAATGTAGAAATACTTAGATATCATTTTCACTTATAAAATTACTTTCAAAATATCAAAGCTATTGATGTAATTCCTTCTCATTCTACTACACCTAACATTATATCTTCTTCACATTATGTTCACAAGTCAGATATGGAGCATACACATTACTTATCACCTAGTCACTGCTGAGCCTCTTTGGAGTATGTTTCTTGATAATGGCATGATAGGACCATATTGGTTTGCCAGGTTTTCATATCCTTCAAGTTTGATTCTTCCTAATATTTCAACCACATTACATAAACCAAAATTAAGATCATCCATAACAATTATTGATCCTATTTTAGACTCTACTCTGAGTTATCCTACTAATGATTATGGCATATTACCTTTACTTACATGATGGGCATATGAGACATATTCTGAGTTCCATAAAGTTGCTAGTCATTGGGATAAGGATTTCCATGCATAACAAAAGTTATTAGGATAACAATAGGCATTAGGTTCTACCTCTACCATGTATCATATACCTCCATAGTTATCTACTCCTTGACATACTTGTTATTTTCATGGTACAACCCCACATACCTCTACACACTATAATCAACTTAGACAATACATTGATGTTCTTTGTATAGAGAAGGCATAGTCTACTGATAACACTCTACCTCTACCTAATATTCTTACCAAATATATTCCTAAAAATGGTGAAGTCTATTGCCTTTGGCATTAATGTGATACACATCATACAAATAGGTGTAGAGTCTTACAACAACACTTCTATGATTTTACATGGTCTATACCATCACCTTCTCAACAACATACATAAGGTCATTCAAGGGTAAAAGAGAAGCCTTCACTACCCCCTTCATCATTCCAGAGATTACATGCTTTCAGTCACATATGTAGTACCAATTCCTAGCATTGATTAGACTTCACAAGAGATGTCACATACTCTACCTTCTTCTTCTAGTATACCTACATTCTCCATTGAGACAGTGTGATAGCAAGTCCTCACATGTCTCTCAATTAAGAGAGATGAAACTATGGTTTATAATAGATTTGAATTATATTGATGATGTATATTGTGAAATCTATCAGTATTTATGAGAACATTGATTGCTATGGCATATTCTGCCTCATATTTCTACCTAAGTGATTTTTAATATTTGTTGATACTTAAAATTGTGCTTGATCTTAATCAACAATAATGGAAGTTTCAGGCTATGGGGTATTGCGGCTTGAAACAACCTCCAGATTTTAGAGAAGCTGGTCTCTTCTTTTGTATCAAGTGTGGGGGAAAAAGGATAGGAAATTAAACAAAAATGCAAATGTAGGAATTGAAACCTAACTATGGCGATGCAACTGAGTGTAATTTTATCCTAATCTTGAACACAGTGAGACTATATGTAGGT
This sequence comes from Torreya grandis, assembly GCA_037957365.1. NCBI lineage: Eukaryota > Viridiplantae > Streptophyta > Pinopsida > Cupressales > Taxaceae > Torreya > Torreya grandis. The sequence goes on along the minus strand of JARHVA010005050.1, from coordinate 985,572 downwards.
TTCATTCACATTTAAGAGCAAACAAGTGCATGATCAATGTAAAAGATTGAAACAATAGAAACATAGGCTTCTTTTGCTGAGATACATAAAATGTCAATGAAGGCATAGGGTTCAATCTTCTTGTAAGAATCTTCCAATCACATAAGAGGTGCAGAAACACATATAATTATGTAGAACTTCCGATTCAAGAAAATGAGACAAAAGCAAATGACATTCTTAATCACAACTCTAGAAAATCTATAGTATAGACTACTTTTGCAAATGACACAGATAATACCAACAAAGACATAGAGCTCAATCTTCTTAATTCTTTCAACCACATAAAAGGCACAAAAACATGCATAGTTACATCAACTTTACAACTCAAGAAAATGAGACAAAAGTAAATGATATTACTTAGTCAAAAAACTCTAGAAAGTCTAAACTATATCATCCTCCCCCTTTTACAATCTATCCTCCCTTTCTTATAGCCTCAGATTTTACTAATAAAATAGTGCAGCATTCGGCACCTTCAATGCCTTAGATGTATCCTGGTCTTATCAGGAATGGCCATGATGGGGCAGGGTGGCTACCCTTATTGCGACATGTCAATTCATGTCTAGTATCTCCTCTCGCGTTTAAATTTCCTCATTCTATCACCTGCTTAGCCGCGTGACTGTCCATTCTGCCTCCGCTTACAGGGGACAAATAGATGCCCCTTTTAATGTTTGCAGGCTCCAAAAATCTACTCGGTGAACTGTTCCATCTACTAGAAATAACTCCCACTGAGTTTCCCTCCATCTTGCTTTGTTGTAACAGATACACAAAACACTCTATTTTATTGAAATGGGAGAGGACACTTAGTCGATTTCCTGAAATTCTCTTTATTGCTTAAAAAGCACTTTAGAACGACACTTGGTGCTTTCCACCTGATTTATTAAAGACACACAACATTTTCCACTTTCCCTATATCCTGACCAAGAATGCTTCGCCTTCAACACCTGTCGCAATCTGCTTATTCAATACTTAGCAATTTTAACAAAATAAACTCACCGCATTCCTTACCTGAGCAACTACAAAAAAGGATGGATGTATGTGGCCATCTTTGCTTGGTGACACTTGGCACTTTCATAGACCTTTGAAATAAAACCTAGGACCCACCACAATCTTTATTTCACAATGAAGCTTGAAGATGATCTCTCAGAAGTTGACACGTGGCAGCCTCTGCTATTTTTGAGAAGATACGTGGCATCTTCCGCTTATCTTACTAGGGGTATGTGGCGTCTTCCACTTCTTTTGAGAATGGAGTGGAAAGGGGCTTGAAAAGTGACACTTAGCAGCCTCTGCTTCTCTTCAGAACTTAAACAAAATGAAATGATGCCTTTCTACCTTTTGAAAAGGTACTTGACCCCTTTGGTTTTTGGGACACTCCCTTGAACTGCCCGATGAACCAAAATGGTTCAATGGTTCAACATTGCACACCATTTACATGTTAACCAAGGTATTGAACCAAAAAATGTTGAACCAAGGCATTGAACTTGGGTGTTGAACCGACTGTCTCTCAGATGCCGACACGTGGTGATTTCTGCTTTCCTTTGAAAAAGTAGTCCAAGGCCTTCTACGACTGCCACCTGGTGCTTTTCGCTTCTTCTTGCTATTTAGCTTATTGAAAACCTTTGCTAAAAATAGAATGGAATGTGGGTGCCAACACGTGATGCATTCCGTCAAGTTGCCATTGGATATGTGGCACGATTTGCAGCTCTCTTGAAAATTAGGAAAGGTGCCTTAGACAACTCCACTTGGCCCGTTCAGTAACTCAGAAAGCGACACTTGGCAACTTCCACTACCCTTCGACACTTAGATGGAAAATGAATCAAAATAAACAAACCCGTGCTCTATTTCAAATCTTCTACCGCCATAACCAAGGTATGTGAGAACAAAACTGCAGTGCGCGACTGAGAATCAAAATACAATGTAGAGTAAAATTTTTACTCTATAGTTACTGGCGACCCCCAAGACTTTTGAGCTTGCTCAAAAAGAAAATTCCACCTTTCGCTAGATCAAAATTGTGAAACTTACAGCTTCAAAAGAGCCATCAGTCATGTGTTTAAAACACTTATTTAAAAGAAAAGTAGGAAAACAATGAAAGAAAAAAAAATGCGAGAAAGGAAAATTTTAACTATGATACATTAGAGACCCAAGTTAATTTAAATGCTTCAAATAGATTCCATTTACAGGAATCTCTTCAGGTTCTCCTTCCATCGACTCTAGCTCGAATGAATTCTTCTTCTGCTTACATGCACAAATTTTATACGAGCCAGTCCATAATGCTTCAAATTTGGTATGCTAACTCTTGCATCCCACTTCAAAACAATTGAGCCTACTTCAAAATTAGGATTTGAAGTCCTTTCATCAAAATAGTTCTTAACCATTCCCTGATGCTTAATCAATGAATCATGGGCTATATCCCTCTTTTTCTAAACTTCCCAAAGTTCTGTGAGTCTGCCTGCATGGGGCCATTTTCTTCAATTTCAATTTGTTTGATCAGTTGGAGAGCAGGGATTTCCAAGCTTAGGGGAATTACAACAGACTTCTATATACCAATTCATATGGGGACATTTTAATCACCTACTTAGGCATGATTCTATCAGCCCATAGTGCTAAATTAAGCACTTTATGCCACTCTTTGTGATGATCAGCCCCTACTCTTTTGACGAGTCATATCAGGTTCTTGTTGGTTGATTCTGCCAGACCATTACCTTGAGGGTAATAGTTAGATGAAGTTTTTAGATATATTCCATGTTTCAAGGCAAAGTCAGACACTTTAGATCCTAAGAATGCTTTAGCATTATCTGAAATTATGGTGTGAGGAGCCCCAAAGCGAGTAGTGATACTCCCTAGAAAATCTAGGATCACATTCTCTATTGCTTCCTTAAGTGGGACTGCCTCGGTCCATTTGGTGAAATAGTCTGTGGTAGTTAATATCCATTTCTGACCCATACTAGACACTAGATTTATCATCCCAATGAAGTCAAGACCCCATTGAGTAAAAGGTTCATCCACAATTATAGGACTGAGGGGCATGACTGCATTCCTCCTCATCCCCATATAATATTGGCAGGATTGACATTTTTTAACCAGCTAATAACAATCTGTAAATAAAGTAGGCCAGAAATATTCTGCCTCACTTATCTTTATTGTTGGGGATCAACCAACAAAGTTGATTACTATATGAAAGCAATTAAATACGGAATTAAACTAGAATGATAAGTAACTAGAATCAGAAAACAACAAACAATAAGAGATACAAGAAACCACCCTGAAAACTTGTATTAAACTCTTTACAGAAGGAATACAATTGAAGAAACTTCTTTTCTTCCACACGTCTCTTAGATGTATAGATCTCTTTCCAGATCTCTTTCCCTCAATAGCTCTCTCTCTCAATTATAATCAACTCCAACAACTTGGATTGATTCACATATACAATTCTTGTACTGTTCTACTGTTACAATTCAATAAGCTATGAAGATCTATGCCTATATATAATATTAAGAAACATGAGCTATGCATTCACAACCATTAGATGCACCTCCTAATCAAGGACTCAAAATAGTCTTACTTAAAATAGAAATGCGGACTTAAGACTAACACTTAATCCTATCATGCAAACATTCTGTTCTGTCCACAAAAATAGATTCTGGACGCACAGGTGACCAACATCGGTCCCTGCATGTCTTCCTGTGACCGATGTCGACTGATCCATGACCGACGCTGGCATCTCCTAGTCGACTCTTGATCGACATCGGTCGCTCTTGACCGACGTCGGTGACTGTGTAATTCTTGCAACTTCTGCACTCACTCATTTGGTGAAGCTTTTAGCTCCACACCTCAACAATCTCCCACTTGGAGATAAATAGCTGCACCAATACTTGTACAACAACATATTCTAGCTCCTCCATCTTCAAACTCAATCATGAAGACCAAAAAAATTTGAATGAAGATTCAACTTCTCCTTTGTTACCAGCTTGGTTAACATATCAACAGGGTTCTTATCTGTATGGATCTTTTCCAGCTTCAACTCACCATCCTCCAATACCTATCTTATGAAGTGGTACCTAAGTTGTATATGCTTGGTTCTTGAATAAAAGGCTGAATTTTTAGCCAAATGAATTGCACTTTGACTATCACTGTATAATTTGTAACTCTCTTGCTCCTTTCCTAGCTCTTCCATGAACCGTGTCATCCATATCATCTCTTTGCTAGCCTCTGTGACTGCAATATATTCTGATTCTATAGTTGACAAGGCAACAACCTTTTACAACTTTGATATCCAGCTAACTGCCATTCCACCAACAATGAAAACATATCCTGTGGTGCTCCTTCTGCCATCCAAATCACCTGCCATATCTGAATCTACATAACCATATAGAGAAGTGTTTGACCCACCATAGCACAAAGGCCTACTACTAGTCCCTCTCAGATATCTAAGGATCCACTTAACTACTTTCTAGTGCTCCTTTCCTGTATTGGCCATATACTTACTAACAACTCCCACTGCTTGGGCAATATTCGGTCTAGTACATACCATTGCATACATTAAGCTCCCTACTACGGAAGCATATGGAACTTTACTCATGTACTCTACCTCATCATGTGAATTAGGACAATGTTTTTTACTCAATTTAAAATGTCTAGCCAAAGGTGTGCTTACCGGTTTTGCATCCTACATATTGAACCGTTTCAACACCTTGTTCACATAACCCTCTTGAGACAAAATCAACCTATGATTTTTCCTGTCTTTCTTAATACTCATGCCAAGGATTTTCTTTGCTGCTCCCAAATCCTTCATGGCAAATGTGTGAGCTAATTTCACCTTAAGCTTAGAGATATCTTGCATGTGTGATCCTGCAATAAGCATATCATCTACATACAACAACAAAATAATATATCTACCATTATCCAATCCCTTAAAATAAACACAATGGTCAGATTGACACCTACTGTAGCCATGCTTAGTCATAAACCTGTCAAATCTCAAATACCATTGTCTAGAAGCTTGCTTGAGACCATACAAGCTTTTCTTCAATCTGCACATAAGTTTCTCCTTACCTTTGACCTCAAATCCTTCCAGCTGATCCATATATATTTTTTCATCCAAATCTCCATGAAGAAACGCTGTCTTAACATCAAGCTGCTCAAGATGCAAATCCTCAATAGCAACTAAAGACAATACAGTCTGTATAGAAGTCATTTTAACAACGAGAAAAAATCTCACCAAAATCAATACCTAGTTTCTGTGCAAATCCTTTCACTACCAACCTGGCCTTATATCTCATCTGTCCATTCTCACCTTCCTTCAATCTGTAGATCAATCTGTTCTTTAGTGTCTTCTTTTCTGCTGGCAACTCAACCAAATCCCATGTTTGGTTCTCTTTCAAGGAATCAATCTCCTCATTCATGCCTAGCTCTCACTAATTCTTTGATTCCACCTGTATTGCTTCATCAAAACTCTCTGGTTCTCCACCATCAGTAAGCAATAAATAGAATAATAAAGGGGAATATTGAATTGGAGGTTTACTTACCCTTTTTGACCTCTTGATGGGCGTCTGAGACTCATTCACAACACACTGTCCACCTAAATTCTCTGACAGTGACCGACCTCGGTCACTTCCAAGCTTGTTACTGGCTGACGTCAGTTCTAAATGACTGACATTAGTTACTTCCTGGCTGACATCGATCACTATCTAACCGACATCAGTTCATGTATTGTCGACGTCGGTTCCTGCCTAACCGACGTCGGTCTCTGTGTTTTCCTATCTGTGATAATTCTTTCTCGCGAGCTCATTTTGGACCGTCACCTCGTCCAATTCTCCATTGCTCTACCCAGATTGATTCAGCTTCTTGAGATGATCACTATATATCACTTTTTCATTGAAAACAACATCACGACTCTTAATTATTTTGTTAGTTCCTAGATTCCAAAACCAAAATCCAAAATCATCAGAGTCAACCAATAAATATGCACCTCATAGACTTAGCATCCAGCTTCTTTCTATTTTACTTATCAATGTGCACAAAAGCTTCACAACCAAAAACTTTGAGAAATGAGAGATCTATCTTTTTACTTGTCCATGCCTCTTCTGGAATTCCACCATCCAGAGCTGTAGAGGGTCTTCTATTAATCAGGTACACTGTAGTATCCATAGCTTCTACCCAAAACTCTAAGGGCAAACTAGCGTGCAATCTCATACACCTTGCATGCTCCATTACTGTTCTGTTCATCCTTTTAGCAACTCCATTTTGCTGAGGTGTCCTTGGAACCGTCCTTTGCCTGCGTATTCCATGCATATAACAATACCAGTTGAACTTGTGGCTACAAAACTCACCACCATTGTTATATCTCAGGCACTTCAATCTCCTACCTATTTCATTCTCAACCATAGCTTTCCAAATCTTAAAATTGTCAAAAATATCAGATTTCTTCTTTATACAATAGACCCATACTTTTCTTGTAGCATCATCTATGAAAGAGACATGGTACTGTGATCCTCTAATGGAAGCAACCTGAGCTGATCCCCACACGTTTGTGTGAACAAGCTTCAATTTGTGCTTCTTCTTTGTTGACCTAGTCTTAAGAAAACTTACTCTCTTCTGTTTTCCAAAAATACAGTGCTCACAAAAATCCAGATCTATGCTTTTCAAATCTGAAAGCTTACCTTTTGACTTAAGAATAGACATTCCCTTCTCACTCATGTGGTCGAGCCTAGAGTGCCACAACTTTGCATCCACATCTGAAGTAGATAATACAGAAGGAGAATTATTAGTAATACAATTACATAAATAGAGAGTACCTACTCTCTTACCTTTGGCCAATACAAGTGCACCCTTGGTCACCTTCCAAGATTCAGCTGTGAGAGTTACTGTACAACCCTCATCCCCCAACTTTCCTGCAAAAATTAGATTCCTCTTCAAGCTGGGAACATGCATGACATCTTTCAACACCCATGTGTTGCCATTCTACATTTTCAGCTGCACTTTTTCTTTGCCAACAATTTTACAAGGCTCATCATCCCCTAAATAAACTATTCCAAAATCTCTATGGACATAGTCACTGAAATATTCTCTATTAGGGGTAGCATGAAAAGAGGCACCATAATCTAAAACCCAAGATTCTATATTATTATGCAAAGAGAATATAACAGCATCTTGTGTAATACCTGCAACTTTTGCTTCTTCTTTACCTTCATGCTGATTGTCCTCTTTAGGTTTTGATTAGCAATCTTTGCTTATGTGCCCTATCTTTCCATAATTCCAACAGGCTATCCTCCTGCCATTTCTGGATTTGGATCTACCTCTCATCTTTGACTTAGACCTTGATCTCCCTTTCTTGCTCTTCTCTTTTTTCCTTCCCCTGCTCTCAAAACTTAAAGTGTTCCTTGATGTTTCCTTTGTGCTTTTCCTATGAATTTCTTCATTTAAGATTACACTAACAATATCATCTACTTTTAAAATATTTGAAGCAGATGCAGTATTACTAACTGCCATTACCAAGCTATGCCAGCTCTTAGGTAAAGAGCATAAGATTAATAGAGCTTTAATTTCATCATCAAACACTATTTTGATTGAATTTAATTGATTTAAAATTCCATGGAAATCATTTAGATGATTAGATACAGATCCACCTTCCTGCATTTGCAAATTAAATAACTGCTTCATAAGATATACCTTATTTAAAGCTGAGGGTTTTTCATATAAATTTGGTAAAGTAGTCATTAACTCTACCGTTGACTTTGCCTGTGATAAATTAGATATCACAGTAGGTGCCAGACTCAATCTTATAGATCCAAGAGCCTTTCTATCAAGAACTTTCCATTCTTCATTTTCCATGTCTGTGGGCTTCCTTGAAACTCCACCTAACGGTAAGTATAGATCTTTCTGATACAGATAATCCTCTATCTGCATTCTCCATAATTGGTAATTCTTGCCATTAAACTTCTCCATTCTCAGTTTACTTTCTTCTGCCATTGCTTCTCCCACTCAAATAGAAATCCCTGTGAGTAACCTGTAATCAATACACACTAACCAGATCTGAAACACCTGTTAGTCAACCTGAGCTCTGATACCACTTGTTGGGGATCAACCCACAAAGTTGATTACTATATGAAAGCAATTAAATACAGAATTAAACCAGAATGATAAGTAACTAGAATCAGAAAATAATAAACAATAAGAGATACAAGAAACCACCCTGAAAACTTGTATTAAACTCTTTAAAGAAGGAATACAATTGAAGAAACTTCTTTTCTTCCACACCTCTCTCAGATGTATAGATCTTTTTCCAGATCTCTTTCCCTCAAGAGCTCTCTCTCTCAATTACAATCAACTCCAACAACTTGGATTGATTCACATATACAATTCTTGTACTGTTCTACTATTACAATTCAATAAGCTATGAAGATCTATCCCTATATATAATATTAGAAAACATGAGCTATGAATTCACAACCATTAGATGCACCTCTTAATCAAGGACTCAAAATAGTCTTACTTAAAATAGAGATGCGGACTTAAGACTAACACTTAATCCTACCATGCAAACATTCTGTTCTATCCACGAAAATAGATTATGGACGCACAGGTGACTGAAATCGGTCCCTACCTATCAACCTGTGACTGACATCAGCCGATCCATGACCGACGTCGACATCTCCTAGTCGACTCCTGACCGACCTTGGTCGCTCTTGACCGATGCCGGTGGCTGTGTAATTCCTGCAACTTCTGCACTCACTCATTTGGTGAAGCTTTTAGCTCCACACCTCAACATTTATGGCCATGGTCTTTGCAGAAAAATGCCCCCTTGATATTCCATGATGCATCTCATGTAGTATTCTCTTAGCTTCAGCCTGTTCTGCACATCTTAACAATTTTCCATCAAAATTTCTTTTGAAAAGGATTTGTTCAATTAAAACAAAATGAACTCCCTATACCCTATAATATCTCCTCTTATTTTGAGGGAGTTCTCTAAGATAAATCTTATTTTTCATAAAACTAATTCTACTTATGACCCAAGATTCTTGATCAACCTCTTGTATTTTTAGCACCGTCTCCATCTCTCCTTCTGAATCTGCTTCCTCAAATAACATATTTTCAAGCTCTTGGGTTATATATTGGCACAGACCCCTGCCTCTGACTAGCTTGGTGGGTCTAACCTCTACATCATATTCAAGGATCTTAGTGATCCAATTGGCTCTTTTCTCAATAATTTCCCCCTTCATGATGTATTCTCTGACACTTGGGTGAGCTACAAGTATCAAAATTTTGTTCCTTGATATCATATGCCTGAATTTTTTGAGGGCCTTTACCATGGCATAAGCTTGTCTTTCTACAAAATTGTACCTGGTCTCATAATCCCTTAGAGTTCCTGAGAAAAAGGCTATTGGGTGTTCCCCCTCTAGCCTATCATTCTTTTGCGTCAAGACAACACCAATACTTGACTCTCCTCCATATACATACATTATGAAGGGCTTGAAAAAAATTGGGTTTTTAAGCACTGGGGCTGCTGAGATAGCCTTCTTGACCTCTTCAAAGGCTTGCCTTCCTTCTATAGTCCATTTGAAGACCAGGTCTTTCTTTAGCAAGTGTCATTGGTCTTACCAAGCCTGCAAAATCAGATATGAATTTACTGACAAAATTGATCTTCCCTAAAAAAGACTGAACTGCCTTTTTATTTACTAGAAGAGGTAGGTTCATTATAGCTATGATTCTCTCAGGATCTATAGAAACTCCTTCTTTAGATACTATATGTCCCAAAAATTTGCCCTGAGGTACAACAAAGATGCATTTCTTGGGATTCAATGATATCCCAAATTCTTGACATTTCTTGAAGACAGATTCTAAATGATCAAAATGATCATTAGCATTTTTTGAAAATATAGTGAGGTCATCCAGATAGACCAGGATAATCTTATTTATAAGCTCCCCAAAGGCTATATCCATAGCTCTTTGAAAGATGGATCCTGCATTTGATAGACCAAAAGGCATCTTAACATATGCAAATGTTCCCCATTTGGTAGTAAAAGTAGTTTTGTACTGATCTTCATTAGCCAACCTAATCTGATTGTATCCAGAGAAACCATCTAGTAAAGAAAACCTCTCTGATCCAGCCATAATTTATAGAATTTATTCCATTGAGGGAAAGGGATAGTGGTCTTTCAGAGATGCTCTATTTAGATATCTGAAATCTACACATAGTCTTACATCTCCATTCTTTTTCCTAACTGGTACTAGATTTGATATCCAGGTTGAGTACTTGATTGGAAATATTATTTTGGAATCTAAAAGTTTCTGCAACTTGTCTACCATTAGAGGCTCAATCTTTGGATTAATTAGCCTCTATTTCTATCTGATGGGCCTAGACCCTTTAGTCAATTCTATTGTGTGCTAGATAATGTCTCTATTGTATCCATGAAGGTCTTCATAGCTCCAAGTTATGACTCTATCATATCTCTGGCACAATTTGATTAGTCTTTCTTTCTCTTCTTGAGTTGCGAAATTCCCAACTTTTAGCCTTTTTCTGTCACTCACCTCTATTTCAGAATAGTCTGCTTTGTCTACTTGGAACCTTTTCTTTTCCAGGCTTACATCCTCTGGGTCAAACAAGTTTTCTAAGGTAATCAAGCCCTTGGGGAGCTTATTAGTCCTTAATTGTAAAATCTAATCACCATACGCCTCTTCAATTTTGGTTTACAACTAATCAACAAACTCATCTGATTGTTGCAAGAAAGAAACTACCTGAGCATCATTTTCAAATTTTTGCCAATTCTCATCATTGTTTGGAATGGTCGGCCTCACTATAACCTTCACTAACTCATTGTTAACCAATAGGCCAGTTGCTGGGTTAAATTGTGAGCCAATCTAGGCCATCTTATCAGCCTCAGAGTTTTGACTTCTCGGGACTATCTCAATATTGAAAGCTTCAAAATCTTCTATCAAATCCTAAATCCTATCCCTGTAGGATCTCATTCTCACATTTTTGGCTGCCGCCTTTTCTCTAATTTGCTTTACTACTAATTCTGAATCTCCTTTTACTTTTATATTCTTTATTCCCTTTTTCTTGGCTAATAGGAGCCCATGTACTAAAGATTCATACTCAGCATCATTATTAGTACAAGCAAATTGGAATCGAATAGCCCTTAAAATTTTATCACTATTTGGAGCAGTAAGACAAATTCTTGCTCCAACACCATGTTTACTTCTAGCCCCATCAAAATTCAAGGTCCAAATCTCTGAATCTTGAGTAGTAGGAGCCTCTTCCCTTATAACATTTGGGATTGCCTGGTCCTCGTCAAAAATGACGTATGTGCCCAAACCAGTAGAGTCATAGTTCTCATATGGGTCACTATGCATCATAGCCAACAACTGGCTGTTCTCTTCTTCTTGATCATGCTCAGTCCAGTCACCTAGCTCTTCAACAAAAATCCTTTCTTCTTTATTTAACATGGCATGATCTAATTCTAATCTTTTTGTTGGTTCATTGGTGATATGGTCTTTGGACATTGGTTCAGATAGAATTTTCATCTTCGAACCATATCTGGTTCGCAGGATGAGGTGGGACTAGTCAAGAGACATATATCCTCCTATTTTTGCTGTAAAGTCTCTGGATAAACATAAACAAAAAACAAGAGGTATATCTATGACAACTACATCTTGGTTGACAATTATGTTGGGACATGTGTATAATTGCAATGGGAGTTGTTTGATTCTCCCTATAGTTTGTACTATTTTGCCATCTAGCTGCATAACTCTTTTTGTAAGGGGTTCATATTTTATTTTCAAAGCATCAGCTATTTGTTTAGGCATCACAGTTATACTAGCTCCTGAATCTATCAATGCATTATGTAAGAGTTTTTTTCAACTATCAGAGTCAAATAGAAAGGCTCTAGTTTGGATTTACTTACTTGCGCTACATCGTTCACAAAGGCCATTGTCCTCAGAGGAACCGTATCTTTGAGCTTTTCCTTTCCAGTAGGTCCTTATTTAGTAACAGTACCTTTGGACACTGCTTGGCCTTGCAGAGCTTCTTGTAGTAGTGTCTTCTATTTTGGAATAGCCAATATATCCCATATTGATACCTGGGCTGGAGTCTTCTTTAATTGATCCACTACATTGATCCGTCCCAAAGACTGAGTTTTTTGGACATAAGGATACCTCATTTTTTTTTTTTCTGATTTTGGGTAGGAATCCCTTGATCTTGCACAGACTGAGGCACTTCTTGTCTAAAAATAACATTTCTTTGCCCTTGAGATGGAGGATTATTCTTAACTTGACCACTTACAATCTCAGGCTATTCCACCATTCTCCTCTTTGATCTGGTGTAATAATCAGATTGTACCATTGGCCTTTGGGAGGTAGATGCTTTGTTCAAGAAAATTGCTTCTTCATCTTCGACCCATGAGAACAAATCATGATCTGGGGCTATTTCTTCCTCTTTTTGCAAGGACATTCCTTGCATCTGAGCCACTAGAACTGAATTCTGCATACCGGGGGACTGGTAGGCTTGATTGTTACTGGTACTAGCAAACTAACCATCCATTCTTCTCTGCTCAGCCACCCTTTGTTGTAGATTACCCCTAGGACAATCTCTAGGTGTATGAGCATTGTTGCAAGGGAAACACCAAGCATTAGTATCATCTACATAATTATTCTATCTTGGAACGATCTCCCTATTTGAGTTGGGAGGAATGGTCTATGAGGGTGTGGGAACTGCAACTAATTGATTCGCTGGTTGATGGTTAGTTTGTTTTGGAGGACCCTGATATTGGTTTGGTTGGGATGAAAACCTGTTTTATTTATAGCCTTGATAAGGAGGCTTAGGGAAGGTATTCTGCTATCTCTTTATATTTATTAGCTCATTAGAAAATGTCCTTAAGATGTTCTTGATATCATCCATCTCAGATGATGGAGCAGGGACAGGTTCTTTAGTAGATGGTTGAGGGTAAATGTACATAGACATAGGTGGGGCTGTGGGTTTAGGAACTTCTTGAGGCAATGGCAAGGAAATTTTTGGAAACAAGGGCATGAGGGGCCTTGGGAGCAACTTTCCAACATTTATCAAATTGTTTTAAGCTCTGACTGCATAGTCATAAGCCTTGGGCAAAGTGTGTCCTCCAAGTGCCTGAATCATAACAAATATGTCTGAATTCAAAGCCTTAAGATAAAACACTATAGCCATACCTGGTAATGGTCTAGCTGTAGTAGGGCTTCTACCCTAAGTCTTTTGAAATCTAAAATTGAAGTCCGTCATGGCCTCTTGTGGTCCCCTTTGAATGGTGATTAACTGCTGTAACAAAGAGGACTTGTCACCCTTCTCTACAAATCTTTCAAAGAAAAGATCTCCGAGTTCATTCCACGTGGATATTGAATTGGGAGTCAGGGACTTGTACCATTCTAAAGCTTTCCCTTTAAAAGAAACTGCTAATAACCTTATAGCCACATTTTGCTGTGTGACAACATGTATAACACAGACATCCGATACATCTTGAAGATGTTCTTCAGGTGTTTTAGAGTCTTGCCCACTGAATTTGGGCAGAGCTTTCAAGGCATTTATTGGGATAGGATCTCAAGTAGCTGGTGGTACTGGGAGGATCAGAGGACTACCAGTGTTCCAACTTGCATAATTTCTTGGAGGTATAGGGGCTCCCATATTTAGTACTGGTGCAAACTGGTTAGCTGTTCTCCTTGGACTCATTACCAGAGGTGGCAAAAGAATACCTAGATTTGTAGCAGATTGCGATCTAGTGACTGGTCCACAACTCTGACTCCTCGTAGCTCTTTGGTTCATGTGGTCTTAAAAGAAACTTCAAGACTGGTCCCACCAGGCATGCCAAAAATTGTTGACGCTTAAAATTATGCTTGATCTTAATCAACAACAATGGGAAGTTTCAAGCTGTGGGATATTGCGGCTTGAAACAACCTCTAGATTTTAGAGAAGCTGGTCTCTTCTTTTGTTACAAGTGTGGGGGGAAAAAGGATAGGAAATTAAATAAAAACACAAATGCAGGAATTGAAACCTAACTATGGCGATGAGCTTGAGTGTAATTTTATCCTAATCTTGAGCACAGTGAGACTATATGTAGGATTCATTCACATTTAAGAGCAAACAAGTGCATGATCAATGTAAAAGATTGAAACAATAAAAATAGAGGCTCATAACAGAGGCTTCTTTTGCTGAGATACAAAAAATGTCAATGAAGGCATAGGGTTCAATCTTCTTGTAAGAATCTTCCAATCACATAAGAGGCGCAAAAACACATACAATTATGTAGAACTTTTGATTCAAGAAAACGAGATAAAAGCAAATGACATTCCTAATCACAACTCTAGAAAATCTATAGTATAGACTACTTTTGCAAATGACACAGATAATACCAACAAAGGCATAGAGCTCAATCTTCTTAATTCTTTCAGCTAAATAAAAGGCACAGAAACATGCACAGTTACATCAACTTTACAACTCAAGAAAATGAGACAAAAGCAAATGATATTACTTAGTCAAAAAACTCTAGAAAGTCTAAACTATATCATCTTCCCCCTTTTACAGTTTATCCTCCCTTTCTTATAGCCTCAGATTTTACCAATAAAATAGTGTGGCATTCGGCACCTTCAATGCCTTAGATGTATCCTGGTCTTATCAGGAATGACCATGCTAGGGTGGGGTGGCTACCTTTACTGCAGCGTGTCAATTCATGTCTAGTATCTCCTCTCGTGCCTAAATTTCCTCATTTTATCACCTTCTTAGCTGCACGACTATCCATTTTGCCTCTGCTTATAGGGGACAAATAGATGCCCCTTTTAATGTTTGTAGGCTCCAAAAATCTACCCGATGAACTATTCCATCTACCAGAAATAACTCCTGCCGAGTTTCCCTCCATCTTGCTTTGCTGTAATAGATACACAGAACACTCTGTTTTGTTGAAATGGGAGAGGACACTTAGTTGATTTCCTAAAATTCTCCTTATTGCTTAGAAAGCACCAGAGAATGACACTTGGTGCTTTCTGCCTGATTTATTAAAGACACATGTCATTTTCCACTTTCCCTATATCCTGCTCAGGAACGCTCCACCTTCGACACCTGTCACAATCCACTTCTTTAATACTTAGCAATTTTAACAAAATAAACTCACTGCATTCCTTGCCCAAGCAACTACAAAAAAGGATGGATGTACGTGGCCATCTTCGCTTGGTGACACTTGGCACTTCCATAGACCTTTGAAATAAAACCCAGGACCCACCACAATCTTTATTTGGCATTGCTTATCTTTTCTATTTCTCCTTTATCATCTATCTTTACATTGTTACCTTTATATATTATGATTCTTATTTTACATATATTTACATATTCAAGTATAGCTTTTTCTTACATTTTCATTATATACTTTGGAAAAATTGTATTCAGCCTCCCTTGGAATGATTTTTCCTTACATGGATGTTTCTATTAGATCACTTTTGGAATAACATAGTTATTTATGTGACATGGCTCTTAGACCACACTCTACACTATCCTATTTTTCTCATAATTAGTTACAAAGCATATTCATCATTGTACCATTTATTATACAAATCTCTTATGATCCCCATGTCTTCCATATATTTCTTTGATTTTGAGCACACATATGGTTAGTCTTGAGATTGCATACTTATCTTGGGAAGGTCTAAACATTTTTTAGGTCGACATAGTTTTAAGTACTTCTCTCTTGAAACCAAAGTATAAGCTTCTTTATGTTAGTAATTTATGTCATTCATGTTTGGTTCTTTTGAATCCATATATATGAGGAATATCAAAATCCTTAAAATTCAAAATCCAAATCATTAAAATATAAGGAAATGATCAAAAGGAAAAAACAAATATTCAAAAGCCAAAATCACACCAAAAGATGTGATTCTTCTTTGACACATCTCCTATTCTAGTTGAAGCTCAAAATCCATAGTTGGCCTCATGATAGAGCTGATGTCCATTGGGGTGTGGTAGGCTAGTAGACTGGGATAGGAGGTCTCCTTATTATATCTAGTGTCACGTAATTTCTCACACAAGTACCCAATCTTGATAGTAGACTAATGGTTCTATAAGAGGTACTAAAAAGTGGAAAACATGTTGTGGGAAGGTAGACCCATTTTATATTTTATGTACATAACCTTCATGAGATGATCTAATACTTTGATCACTAGCCAACAACTCTATGTCTACTAGTAAGAGTATCTTAAGTCTTTGTTTTCCAAACAAAATATTACCACTTGCACATTTTTTTAGTATGTCTCATGTTTACTAAGGATTAATACAACACATATGTAATGATTTCCACTCATTTTTTCCATAAATATCATGCTTGATACTCCCCTTGATGCATATCACTTCATAGCTGATCATATCTCTCTAGGTATCCTTTTGTGAGTTATAGTGTAAGACCTTGGATAGGACCAGACCTTCCTCACAAAATTCCTCTCTTATAGACAATTTTAATTTGTATACCTAATTGGTTTTACTTTATGAGTTGCAATGTAAGACCTTGGATATGACCAGTTCTTCCTCACAAAATATCCTTTTCACTTATATGAACTATGTGCCATGTTTTTGTCACAAAATAACTTTACTCTTTCACACTATTAACTAACAGAAATCCTATGTTTGGTTGTTCACTCTTATTCCCACTTTTTCTTTCACATTTTTCATATCTTGCTTATTTACATATCTTTATTTGCATATATTTGTTTACATTGATATTTTTTTTCACATCTTTGTTTGTATATTTATTTTCTTATTTACATTCCTTCATGTCTCCTTATCTTAGAATTCACACTTCATCCATGTTTGAAATGCACCTTGGTTTCCCATTTTTTATTTATTAATAATTATAATTTTAATAAAATTATTTCTTTATCATTCTTTTTGACCATGCATTTTCTCACATTTGCTAGAAAATAATAACACATACATCATAAATTTTCTCATAACATATATAAAGATCATACACATGTGTTAAAAAGAAAATAAATACATCCATAACATCCATGAGTCATCAAAAACAATAAACACACACACACACACACGCACACGTGCGCGCGCACACACACACACACACACACACACACACACACACACACACACACACACACACACACACACACACACACACACACACACACACGGCTCAAAAAATCTAATACAATATCACATGATACACTAATGGTACCACAATAACTCTATAAATGTGGTCCACCCTGCCTATCTAGTAGTGGACGAGATATACTACCCATAAAATCCTATGACTACCCTTTATGAATAGTCCATTGAAGTGACTTTTTATGTGTCCATAATCCATCCACCTATCCCTATAGATGGGCCACTTGGCCCTATACCTAGGCCAAATGTCTAGCTATCTCAAAATGTGCAGATTGATCTTAAGATAACACCTACCATGCTCATAACTTCCCATATACCATTATTGGTGATAATAAAACATGTGTTGCAACAAATACTCTTTACACCTCTCAAGATACCTCACTGATCAATTGAAACTAACTATCATATGTGGGTGTTAAAGGCACAAAAGTATTAAATATATCTATTGTATCATGCTGAGGTAACACGTCATCTAATATATCATGATGCACTCTTTTAGCCATGGCCAACCATCTAGCCTCCTCTATAACCATATTTATAAACTACAAACCAAATATACATCATATCTCACATATATATCTCCAAATTACTACATCTATATAGTATGTATATCAATCTATCACAAATTCAAAAAAATACAACTAACTTACCAATAGTATCCCCATTGGCTCGAACACCAAATACATCCTTTAAAGCATGGTTATGGGGTGGTACAAAAACTCTATAACAACCAAGTTGAATTACAAAAGCATGATGTGGTCCAGTATGAATCTAAATCATGATCGACCAACTTAGTGCAAGATGTGTTATAGGATATCCATGTGGATCTCCCTATGGTGGTGCCTATATTAGTGGTTTTCATTATGTAGGTAGCTGCACTAGAGTCCACCTCTATTTCTATGGCTAATCTAATATCTATTGTTATAAAGTAACAATCACATCCCATACTCCTCTAGTCATCAATAGATCCCCTTGCTATCATTAAAACTATCATCCCCCATGTCTCAATTGGTGCAACCATATGATAATAACATCTATTGTTACTCCTATATCCCCTCACCACCACACTCCCTCACATGTCATGCCTAGTATTCCAACACTACCATAGGATATTTTGAGTGTGGTAACCCAAACTATCTTGGTAAGCGAGGCACTAGATGTAGATCCACCCACCAAGTATTTGTTGTACCTTAATATGAATGCTAAATAATCTCTCTCTATGGACTCTTTTATAATGTTGGGGAATTTGGTACAATATGTAACATATGATATTATGCCCATCATCACACACATGGTAGGACAACATCTACATGTAAAAATCCCACATACCGATACATCAAAAACCTCTCATAACTCTAACTACTTAATAAGATAATAGGGCACATCATCAATTGACCCTACAATATAATAATATATAAATCATGCACTAATTGCACCTAAATCATAGATCTCAATTCATACATCATGACTTGATCCAACATAGATCAAAAAAATAAAAAAATATATAGTGGGACCTTCTCATCTGACTTGTGACAGATTAGATGAGCTACCATAAGTCTAACAATGACCTTTCAAATATCTGGAATGACCAACACATATACATCAAATAAGCACATTCAGAAACCCACCTAAGTATATCTCTTAGAACTAGTCACTCATAAGGCTAGGGCTTGTCTATCTACATTTGTCTCTGGTGTATCACACATCACAAGAAAATCTATAATCATAAGTCCCAACAATGCATGGACATCCTCCACAGTGATACCAACCTCAATGGTATCCCCATCCAACATCCACCTAAAAGTGTTATTTAATTACTTTTGTGTTCCTAATAACATGGTGATTAACTCCACATTGGACATAATCCACTACATCTCCTTAATACCACCAAAACCTAAGGCCATAAACTATGCTTTATTTATACCATAGGCAATCTCTCAAGTAGGTCTGATAACCAAATTGCATCCACTAATCTCCAAAGTCTATATTTCTTTTGTAAAATATCAAACAACAAAACATATATCAACTCTATATCCCAAACAATAATAAAAAATACTTTAAAAAATTCAAAAATACATGTAATCACTATACCTAACTACTTCATCAATTTGCTTTTCCTTTCTCTTCACCATTCCTACTAGGTCGACCAACTTCTATACTAAGTTGGTCAATCTCTTTATCAAAATTTCGAAGTCAACCACCTTGTTTACTAAGTTGGCCATCTAATTTTTCTACATAGTCAGCCATGGCATACACCATTAGACATCCACTTATCAAACCTACTATGTCAGCCACTTTATATACTAAGTTGTCCACCTAATGATTTTATGTAGTCGACCATGACATATGCCATCAACCACCTTTTCTCAAATCCTACTAAGTCAATCATATTATATACTAAGTTGGCCACCTAATTATTTTATGTAGTTAGACATGGCATATGTCTTCGACCACCTATTCTCAAATTCTATGAAGTTAGCCACCCATTCTTTCAGCTAAGTCTCCCATGGCATATGCCATCAACCACCTTTGCATGTTTAACTAGATCAACCGCCTTAAATTCCATTGGCCACTATACTCTTCAACTAAGTTAGGCAAATACTATGAAGTTGGCCACCTATTCAAACCAATCAAAATCAACTAAATCATCCAGGTTGATCCTATTTAATTATCATGATGATTTACAACTAGTTCATCATTAATGCCTTAGACCTAATTTTTCAAAATTTTAATCCTACCCATTATTCCTCATAATTTTTAATCTATTATCAAATTTTTAGGAAAAATTCCATTCCGTGGAATTTCCCTAACACCTACTTTTCCTAAACTAGCTCATTTTAATTCCAAAATACTAAAAATTTGTATTAAATTTACCACATACTTGAACTATCTCTGTAGCAACTATGATACATCCTCAAACTCATCCTTCTCCTCACATCTAGTCCATCATATCTCTTGTCACTAATGCTAGTCCTTTAGAGCTCTAGTTTTCAAAACTATCAAATGTATAAATAAATAGCTAATTATCCTTTTATAATAAAAATTTGAAAAATTTAACCTTACAATTATTTACCTAAAAATTATGTCTTTTGATCATAACTTAGTTTCTTTAAACTCTTTTGACAAACCAAAAGAAGTTCTAGAATCTTGACAACATAGATATTTTATTAGTACTAACCACGTTTTCACAAAACTTTTGAATTTTATATTATTTTTCAAATCTATTTCTTATTATACACACTAGATGCCTCTTCAATCTATTTTTCACACAACTCTTATTCCACAACAACAAGGTAAGTGAAGGTACATATTTACAAAATATTTACTTTCATTTATTTTTTATTTTTTACTACGATTTGTTATCTCAACATTGTGTGTTACTATGTTCTTTATTAAAGCACCATCCCATGTTACACCTATGTGACACATAAATAGATTCAAGTAGGGAATATGTATACAAATACCATTTTTAAACTTTATCATTTACCAACACTTTCTCTCTTGTAGGAACTTGTTAAGTTTTGATCTCTCTGAATGTACATCTTAAATGGTGCAATGGGAATGGGGTGGGTAGACCATTGGTACTTCATAATATTATTGGTTAACTATATCATTACTTATATCACCAAATATTTCACCCTAAAGATGGTTTTTCAAGCCTAATCTAATATTTGAGCAACATTAGATTACCTCTAAGCCTATCGGTTGCCTATAACATAGCTAAACCTCTAGGTTTAAGGGATAGCTCCTTAGATATCTATTTACTTGCTTATCACCTACACTACTTACTTGATCAAATGAAAAGGGATAGAAGTAACATGAAAATAAACTAATCTAATGAGATGTTACACTAGACAGATATTCACTAGACCACCATACACTTGCACTAAGAAACATGAATCACAATACTAGCCTCAAAATCCTAAATTGTTCTAACATTAGTATTTCAAACATGGAGGTGATATGTATTGAACTACTCAAGGTGAGTGAACTAGAGGCTAGATTTCAGACACTAAGGTTACTCCTTACACTTAAAGATATACAAATGAACTAGGTACACTTTATGTGACCTGTTAGAACTACTTGTTGTAAAGAAAATTTTTAGAGAAAGCAAGGATAAATACTAATCACTTGAACTTGCACTATACACCACTTCACACACTGAGAGAAGATTTATTATGAAATCAAAACTAGATTGCAACTCTTTATTTCAAAATCAAAATACAACATTAAACTACTAGGGCTTCGCCATACCAGGTGTGGATCCTTTTCAAAAGCCAAAATGGCTTGTATTTATAGGGCATGTGAGAAGAGAGAGAAGAAGGGAAGTGGAAGGGTCATAAAAACAAGTGTCATGTTGTGATATATAGTTAAATTATAAGATAATGGAGTAGAGAATAAACCATGAAGGTCTCCTTGGATAAGTGTCCATCTGAAGCATGAAAAACTCCTCAAACTAGCATAAGGTCCTCAAATGGACTTCTTAAAAACTGCCTTCATGATGAGGCATCTCTTGACTGCTCAAAACTAGACTAAGAAGACTTGACACATATACATTATCTTAAGGGGGTTGGAAACAAGCTATGACAGCCATCAGATGCATCCCTAGCTAATATTTTTTTTCATGCCAATTGTATTCACCATCTGTATTCACCATCACTAGCCCTATAGGTTGGTCTTCACATTTGTCATCAATATAAACTTTAGTTTCTCAAAAAAATCCATAGAATAGGTGTTAAGACACCTATTCAAAGTCCCTTGGCCTTCCACTCCATGAATTAGACCTTAAAAAGATCTAAAATTGGACTTCTCATCTTCTCACTTGGTAATCAATTTGTCTTTTCACTATCTATCCAAGACTGCCTATAGTGAATGGTGTAACAGATGACCTTTTGAACTTAATTGAGGTGAGAGGTGAGCATAGTGAGTTAGAATAATTCCCTATAGACCTCATTCAATACTTTTCATTCTTTAAAACCCTTATGTACCTAAAAAAAAATAAAAACTTGAAGAAAAGCCCTAATTTTAGCTTGTCCATACAAGTAGGGTATAGATCAATTTGATGTCTAGGATCCTAACAGAGTCGTAAAAAATTTCCAATCAATTTCTAGGCCAAACTACCCCTCTTGAATGCATCTCCTTGCATATTTTCTCCATTAGGTCTTAGACAAGGTGATTTAACCAATTTGGGAATATTGGTGTATTATTCCTAATTTAGTTAAGGGGTCTGTTAAAATTAGTAAATACATAAATAATAATTAAGATACTAATTTGTGTAAATTAGATTAAAATTTTGTCTTTTTTATAAATAGTAATAAGAGGGAGAGAATAAGACTTGAAAACTGACTGATATGACTGAGAGAGGGTTTGATATTCACTGTGCTAGACTCGGACACTATCACAAACTAGGTTCTAACCTTCATTTTATGATTGGATAGGAGCATCAAAAGTAGACAAGAATGGCACCAAAACTATAGTCCACCTTTACCACTATTGTCAAGGAGATCTAAGCTTTTTGGGTTTTGTTCACTATGTTTGTGTGTCCTTATTTGTGAAGTTTCAATATCTAGAAGTTTGTAGAGCTCCTTGTAGAGAGGATTTTCTATTTAAACCCTATATTCCATTGTGCTTTGACCAATTTTGAAAAATTGGGGGCGTTAGTGTGTGTAAGATTCAATGAATGTGTATCCACACCTCTTATGTAGACACAATACCTACATATCAATGCTTCAAAGAGGGATCAGGCCATATGTAGTTATCCCACTTGATGTGCTTTGTGAAATAGTGTGTATGAAGATGAAAAATGCTAAATTAGATGTGCTTGAGGTGGCTAGAGATTGGTGTAAATATTTGGACAAGCTTGTAAGTGTATTGGCTGGCTATATGTAGAGAATAAGGAAGATTTCCTGAGTAGTCTCACTTATATTATTATTTGCTTAGTGATAATTACCAAACCTTTTCAAATGATCTTTGAATGGGATTTTATAGGGATCTATTGGTCTTGGGTTAAATTTAATTTCATTAGACCGACAAGGAGAAGGATGGGGAATCAAAATAAACTAACCATTGGGGCCAAAAATGCATTTGGATAGGAGTGTTAAAAGTGGATAGAAGTGGCACCGATGATATAGTCCAAGTGTGGTAGTATTGTCCAGAGCTGATGGGGCCTAGAGGGATGGATTAATCATGGAAAGATCAATCTAGTTGACCTAAGATTAATTTTGGCAGGCTACAGATGACTGGGAATCAGTGAAAAGATGCCTATGAGGGTCATGAGAGAAAACAAGAAGGACCTAAGGGTTGGGTGTCACAAGCCACACTCAAGTTACCAATTTTTGCATTTTATATGACTAATTTTACTCCCCTTTATACTAGTGATGCATCAATGCAAAATACTAGGATTAAAGAAAAATAGAAAGCGTACCTGAACTTACCTGTAAAGATGAATCTCGTGAAGCTATGTGATGCTAGGTGTGCATAGAAAGAGTACACTTTGAGGTGTGAATCTATAAGAAAAAATGAAGAGTAGATCAGTTCTTACTAGATATGTTATATATAAAATAAGAACATATAAAGCTAGGTAAGAAAGAAAGGAAGAGAAAGGAACAAATACACCTCACTAGATATGCAAACCAATACAAAGCCTATTGTGATGTTGAGTGATGCTAGATATACTGGGTATGTTATACCAAGAGTGATATCATGAACAGAGCTAAGTGCTCAATTCCTTGAGAGTGGCTCAAGAATGCAAAGGCTAGCCCTTTGGCTCCATCATCTCCCACTAAGTTAAGCTTTGTGATCATGCATGTGCTAATCCATGTTTGGACTATGTGTCCAATCCATTTGAATATGTGGCTCAAGAATACAAAGGCTAGCTAGTCTTTTAGCTCCATTATTACCCCATAAAGTGAAACTATAAAATGATACTGGTATGAAATGTGTGTTGAATGAGATGGATCTTAAAGCACATGAATGCTCTGTAATCTGACAATGTTGGCATGGATAGAAACTAGGCCACTCTTGGCCACTCTGAAAGATGGAGATTAGGCTTGTATGAAAGCCACTCTAAAATTGGTACACTAGGATTATATGAAAGCCACTCCAAAATTATGCCAACCACCTTCAGATGGAATAAAACATGTAACTAGTGAGAATTCTTGGGTAATGTTGAACTCAAAAAGAAAACAAAACAAATGTGTTGCTCACATTACCCCCGATCACTGGTGTCTAGAACA
This sequence comes from Torreya grandis, assembly GCA_037957365.1. Classification (NCBI taxonomy): domain Eukaryota; kingdom Viridiplantae; phylum Streptophyta; class Pinopsida; order Cupressales; family Taxaceae; genus Torreya; species Torreya grandis. The sequence goes on along the minus strand of JARHVA010005050.1, from coordinate 961,182 downwards.
TTGATTCTAATCTGAAAGTTATACAAACTACTTTATCTAAAACTAGAAGTGAGAGCCATCATGCCGCATATAACTTCCCCTATATCTAGATTCTTTGAGAAAAAGTGTACTAAAAATTTCTAATTTTGAATTGGTTTGACTTTGTAAAACTGTAGCTAAACCTACTTTTTTGCCTACTTCTTAAAAATTTGGTTTTTGTGTTATTTAGATAGGAGTACCAAAAATAGATAGTAATGGCACTAACACTATATTCCAATCTTAGCACTATTGTACTAGGCCAAATCAAGTAATTTTTTTGACATTTTCACTGTCTGCCTAGTCTATTCTACCTAGTTTGATGTTTGGTTGCTGTTCTAGGTGTTTTGGATGCTATTTTTTTGATCGTTAGGAGCTCTGATCTCTATGACAAAACCCTTATATGTTTCCCTCTCTTCTGAGGGTAGGAATGAAGACCTAAAATGACTATCCTCAGAAGAAAGAGCCCTATAAGTGTGTTATGCTACAAAGATACATGATATAGCAATGATAATCAACAATATATCTCAAGATATAACATGGTTTGTAATGAGAAATTGTTAGATCAATAGGGGTGTGCCTAAAAAGATATAACATTATAATAACATGTGCAATGTACTAAATTGAAACTAGAAGTCTGGTTAGTTGTTATGGAGGGATGGATCATGATGTCCATCATGGTATACACAAAAGCAAGATAATGCATGATGTGAATCATGACATTACAAACAATGAGAAGAAAACAAGCAACAAGCACACAAGACAATAAGCAAGAAACATACAAAAATGGCCACGGGGCCAAGCAAATAAGGGACATGGGCACATGTCACTCAAACTAAAAATCAAGCATACAAGGCATGTTCAAATACCACATACACATACAATTGAAACAAGCACGGGTTGGCAGGAGGGCAATAATCACATAAAAGAGTACAAACAAAGGACATTGGAAAATGTCTTAAGGCTCACACATGAATAGAAGTAAATGACATTGGAAAATGTCTTAAAGCACATATAAGAGATAAAAAAATAACTAAGAAATGCAAACAATCTAGCTACGCTAAGTAAGAAAGTAAAGCATGTAATAACTGGAAATACAATCACATCTAACTAATCAAATCAAGAATTTGAAAGTATGCAAGACATGTTAGTAAAAGACTAGGTATATGCTAAGAAATACACAAGTGCTATATACTAGTGAGATGTTGATATATTAATCTATGTAAGCTAGTAAATAATGTACATCAACATGATAACTAGAGTGTGTGGTGTAGGAATGACATAACTTGGATGGTGTAGTCATGTAGAAGATGCCCCTAGTGGGTATATATATCAATGTGTGTCTCGAATGTAAAAGTAGGATGCCCCCTCAATGGGTAGAGTGAATCAATCAAAGAGATAGATGTCAATGCACACACTCAAAGGAGATCAAGTGAAGCATGGTAATGTAGATAAATTGACAAACAATAACATAGAACAACAAATGTAAGTCTAGCATAATAGTAGAAATGTAAATCATGGATTATGCATATAATTGAAATGTTTTTGGTGCTTTGACATATTTGAATGTTTTTGTGTTTTTGATATGTTATGAACTATGTAAAATCAATCATATGAAGACTATGTACAATAAAAATTGATAAGAAATGATACTAACTGATGAGTCTCATTGGATACTCCCTATTATGGTAACCTATATCAAGGAGAGGAATCATGCATGATCATGAATCACGATAGAAGTGCTAAGACTGTGGCTTTAAAAGATGTATATGTTGTAAATGCTCTAAAATATTTGAAGTATAAATCGAGTGTGGGGCCCCCTTATAACTCTGAGAAGTGGATGCAATTATAGGGCTCTTAGGGACCCATCTAGTAGTAGTAGAATTTCTTTCAACATGTGTTCTATGAGTAGATGTATGAGATATTACTGATACTACCCTAGGTATGAACACTATAGATGGAATCTATCTAGAATCTTGAAGCTATTGAGGTGTATGAGCTCTCTATGTTGGTGATGGAGGCCTCAACTATGTGTAAATCTGAATTGAAAGAAAAACTAAAACTGGTGGAGAAATTGAAACTAGTGACTAAATTGAAACTGGTGATGGTGAAATAGTAGATGGATCTAAAGTGGAGAGTGGTGACTCATATGAAACTCCACCAACTATAACAACATGATTATCATGAATGAATTTCATGCATCTGTGAATTGTAAAAGGTACTACTCAAAGTTTTTGAATCCATGGTTGACTAGGTAACATATCGAAAACTCCCTCACTAGGAACAATAGTGAATGGTGTGGCCACGTGTGTTGGACCAACCTATAGAGGAAGTATAATCTCACCCAATGAAATTTTTATATGCCAACTAAATCTACTGATAACTATGTACATTAGGGTATCATCTTGCTCTGAATATCCCAAATGCAACAATAATGTCATAGTGCACATGTTCATGTTGGATCCATTGTCTATGAGAAAACTATGAATAAGATGATTATGAATGTAAGCTCTGATAAAGAGTGCATGGAAATTTGAATCATCCTTTATTATTTCCTAATCTAAGAAGGAAATGGAAGGTCTAGCTAGAACTCAAGAATTGTATACACCAATCATGTTAGTCAAAGGATGTGTCTCAACTGAAGGTGCCCTATATGTATCTCGTGAAAGATGTGCATGATATGCATGGTGAACCCCTAATGTGTCCCCTACCTCTTATTTAAAATGTTGTGGAAAGGGATTTGAGAAGATTTTCAAAGATTTATCCTATGTTTCCTTTACTTGAGGAGGCTCAACTAAAGTGACAAGATAAATATGATTACCATCTATCAAATCTTGTATCTTCTATCTCAAACTGATGCATCTATTTTTTGTATGGTTTGGTGCCCTATAAAACTCACAAAATACATGTTGATCATATCCCCATGGAAGAGGATTTTTTGGGTCAACTTCTTGAATAGGAGGGAGAGATATGATGTTACATTCTAATAGTTACTATAAAACTCTAGCTGGAGAAACTGGTAGATTGGTAAAGGTTCGTCGAGGAGGTGCTAATAAAACCACTCATTGAGGGGGCTCAAAGGATACATTAACTATCAGTTGATTCTAAATCTTGTTATCATTGACCTTGACTTTGTATGGGACTTTGTTGTTACTCTTGTTTGTTATTTTTGAGATACTTATGTACTTGAGTTTGCCCATTGAAATTAGTTTGACTTTTCTTTCCTTTAGTATGTGACATAATTTAGTGAAGGAAGAGAATCTTTTGAACATAATTGATTCATGCAAAGATGCTAGAAGACTCTATTTAAAGAGATCTTGTAACTCTTGATTGACCATGGGGCTTGTCATCTTAGCCAAAATAGTCTTATATCAAAGAACACAATCTATGAGATGCTCATTTGACCTTTGTTTCTATTGTGTAATTTGGGCATATGAAACCTTATCACCAATGTTAATAATGAAAAGAGCTAGGAACATGTCAGTTAAAGGATTGAATGCATTGACTGACTGATTCGGTAGACTATTGAACTATTGTAAAACATAATACTTTAGGCTCCATAGAAATAGCTTAGTAAGTAGCGAGTCATTTGGTACATATTCCAAGTATGCTATGTGAAAGGCTCTCAAATGTGTCTCTAAATCTCCCTTACCATCATACAGAGTAATCTTGGGTTGAACAAAACCATGTGGCAAAGGTGTAGAAGCAATATGATGTGCCAATGGTGTATGCAGTAGAGCAAAATAATCTAAAGCCTATGTAGGTCTAGAGGCACCTTGCTCAAGATGTAGCACCTTGGATTGAAGAGATCTTATTTCTTCACAAAGAATACCACATTAGAAGACAAAGATGTACTAGCTATAACTAGTGGCATAGAGGTAGGTTGGGCTACTATAGGGGGTTGTTAAGACATAGTTGCCCTAGTAGTGTCATTTACAACTGGTTGCCCTGTGGTTTGGGAAAATTGACCATTGTTCACTCTTTGTTATTCTTATTGTAGTATTTTAATCATGTCATCTTGCATGTTAGGGTGTTTAGTTAAGAGTTCTTTAAGTTCCCTTTTATTAGTTTCATCAAAACCAATGTATTAGGCCATTGTTAAGGTAGGAAAATAAATTGATTTTTTTTTGAATTTTTTGTAATAATTTGTAATAAGCAAAGTGCTAGAAGATGAAAGTATTGAATATAGGAAATATAAAGTCCTAAAAATAGTTTATTGGAAATTACATAAAAAGGATACAAAACTCACAAACATGTAAGGTGATACCTCAAGAAGCAATGGGATCTAGTATAGGCAACTAGGTTTTGAAAGATAAATATTTTGACAAATTACTATGAAATTTTGAAATTTAAAGTGAATTTCTAAGGGAAATATGCAAGTAAGAAATCAAGAATTTTATTGGAAAATTTGTGATTTAAAAAGACCTAGTAGATGTAACTAGGATTTTGAAAAATAAATGTTTTTGAAAATTATTATTAAATTTTGAAATTTGAAGCAAATTTATGTTTTTAATATGCTAGTAAAAAATCAAAAAATTATTGGGAAAATACTGGGACCTAGTATGAGCAACTAGGGTTTGAAAGAAAATTATTTTAAAAATTACTACAAAATTTTAAAATTTGATGAAGATTTCTGATTTTATTATGTAGGTCAAAAATAAAAAAAATATAATAGGAAAAATTATTAGGAAATTTACCCTAGGGTTCCTAGGGTTTTAATGCGCAATCGACGTAGGTCAGGTTCACCAAATGATTCAACCTATTTGGGAATATTGGTGTATTATTCCTAATTTAGTTAAAGGGTTTGATTAGTAAAATTAGTAAATAAATGAGAAATAATTAAGCTAATGATTTGTGTAAATTAAATTCTAATTTTTTCTTTTCTAAAAATAGTAACCAGAGGAAGAAAATAAGGCTTAGCTAAAAACTGACTGATATGGCTAAGACAGGGTTTGAGTTTCACTATGCTAGACTAGGATACTACCATAAACTAGGATCTGACCTTCATTTTATGATTAGATAAGAGTGCTAAAAGTGGATAGGAGTGGCACCAGTGCTATAGTCCACCTCTACCACTATTGTCTAGGAGATTTGAGCTTTTTGGGTTTTATTCGCTATGTCTGTGTGACCTTGTATGTGAATTTTCGGTAGGTGGAAGTCTTTAGAGCTCCATAAAGAGTATATTTTATCTTAAAACTCTATATTTCATTGTGCTTTGACCAATTTTAAGAAAGAGGGGGGTTAGTGTGTGTAATATTCACTGAATGTGTATCCACACCCCTTGTGTGGGCATGTTACCTATATACCAATACTTTGAAGAGGGATAAAGCTATATGTAGTTCTCTCACTTGATGTGCTTTATGCAATAATGTGTATGAAGATACAAAATGCTAAATTAGATGTGATTGAGGTGGCTAAGGACTGGTGTAAGGATTTGGATAAGCTTGTAAGTGTATTGGCTGGGTGTATGCAAAAAATAAGGAAGATTGCTTGGGTAGTCTTGCTTGTATTCTTTATTACTTAGTGATAATTTCTAACGCTTTCCAAATGATCTTTGAATGGAATTTTATAGGGATATATTGGTCATGGGTTGAATGTACTCACATTAGGTTGACAAGGAGAAGGATGGAGAACTTGAAGAAACTGATTGTTGGGGCCAAAAATACATTTGGATAAGAGCATCAAAAGTAGATAGGAGTGGTATTGGTGCTATAATCTAAGTGTGGTTTTATTATCTTGAGTTGATGGGGCCTAGGGGGATAGATTAGTCATGAAAAGAGTAGTCTTGCTGAGCTAAGATTAAGTCTAGATGGCTATAGATGATTGAGAATTAGTGAAAAGATGCCTATGAGGGACATGAGAGTAAGTAAGAGGTACCTAAGGGTTGGGTGTCACAAGACACACTCAAGTTACAAAGTTTTACATTTTATATGAGTACATAAGGATTTAAGAGGGTTTTAGTAGGTTTGGACTATTAAATATTGTTCATAAAATATTGATGTCCTACCTTTGAACAAATTTAATTGTAACCAAGTATAGGACCTCCTTCAATTCTCCCCAAGTGCTTGAGGTATGATGTAATGTGTTCATACATGTGTGAGCATTTTAAAATGGCCTATTGAGTTTTCTTCTAGATTATAGACACCCCTATCATGAGTTTAGGCCAAAAGTGACCATTATGTGTGGTTTATCTACAAAATAATGGCTATATTCCATCCTTAAATTCATCCTTAATGTCATAAAATGGATATGAATGGTCACATGGTCACAAAAATAGAACTAGGAAACTATAGGGCTTATGCCTAGTTTAAGGCCTAATAGGCCCAACTATGCTTAATGGCCTCTGACCACTTGTGAATAGTATCTAGTAGATGTGAGGGATTATTCACTTATATCTACCCTCATTAAAACTTTTCAAACCTTTATTCAATGCTCTAAGACTTCCCATCACACTTTCTTACCATCTACATGCCAAACCTGTAGTCTTTGATTTGACTGGGAATGCCCTCTATTTGAGATAAAATAGAGGGCATCTCTCCTATTTGCTCAGCCAAAGTGAAGTCATAGGAGTCTTAAATATGTATTGATGGTATTATATACCCAATTTCACATCTTTTTCATGCTTCAAGACCTCTCAAAACTTTAAATTTGTCAAGACAAACTTGTATGACAAATGATTGTGCACAAAATTTATATGCAGAGTTGGGCTTGTTTGTTCATCCCCCCTTTACCTTGTTTCCTTGATCTGAGCACCATATGAGATTGGTATCAAAATTGTGATATTTATCTCAATCATTTTCATCCTCATACACCTTTTTTAACCTTCAAACTACTCTCTTCACTAACCTAAGCTATTCTGTCTGCTTAGTCAGGCTGTGTCACTTGTAGATGTACATTAGGTAGAAAAAATGAGGCCCTTGTAGATGCTGATTTATATCCTAAGTATGCCATTAGTTATTATTTATCATTATGAGGACATTGTATCATTTCCAAGTGAACATATATGAGCATCTAGGTCTGTAGGGTTTGCTTCTAGTCTCTCACTTATCAACACTATGTATTTGTAGACTGACTGTAGATACTTGCCCTAGGAAAATGGATTCTTATAGGTGATGGTGTGTCTCATAAAATTTAAGTTCACATTAATTTATATTTTTTTAGGTTATTTATACCATTATATACTTATATGAGCTTTTTCATGGCTAGAGATTGTGATCATAGGAATCCAAGAAGGGAGGTTAGTAACATGTTAGTTTAAGTAAGAAAACTCAAATAAAAACACACTAACAATAACACTTACAAACCTAGATATTATGGGTGAGCTTAGTTAACAAAACCAAATTTAAAACACAACTAAAATTGAAAAGACACACAATCCTTTACCTTCCTTGGGAGCTCCAAATGCATTTTTGAGTGGCTTGCTCAGTTTGTGCTCAAAGAGTCATTGGAAATGGAGTTTGTGTATCTCCCTCTCTCCTTGGCACCATTATGACTTGTTTTGTCTTGATGTCGATTGGCTCAATATTTTAGCATTATAACACTATTTATATAAATATCATGCAACAAAACCTGTATTATAACTCTACAATATCCAAGCCTTAGAATTCAATAGGCAATGACTTGTATTTATATGATTATGAACTAACCCCAACCCAAGGTGAGTCAAGGTGGAGTTAAGGCTTGGAATGGGTTTAAACCTAACTTAGGTGATTCAAATATAATCTTAATAGAGTTAATAGTTTTTAATTAATCATGATTTGAAAAGAATAGGCATGGGTTTCCAAAATGAGATATTTTAAGATATTTTCAAAGAGCTTGACAAGTCACAAATGTCATGATGAAAGGATAAGACAACTTGATTTTTTTAATTTCATTTTTTAGTTATTTATTAATTGCACATGGATAATTCAATTGGGTATTTAATTTGGTTTATCTTTTTAATTAATTTTGATTAGCCATTTATCTCTTTCAAGATTTGATTTTTGTTCATGTGCCCCACTTATTAGGTCCATAGGCCAAATTAACTGTTGTGATGTTGCAAGATGATTAGGGAAGAACACATGAGAGGTTATTATTGCATATGATAGGATACCCTAATTAGGGATGCCTCAATGTGATTTTGAGCTTTGATGAATGATGCACAAGCAAATTTGGGACATTTAATTATTCTTAAGCTTAAATTAAATGGTTGGTAGGAATCAGTCTGAAGTCTGGTTGAAGGCCAGTGGTGGCCAGTTTTAGGTGTCTACAGTTTGCCCTTATTTGGGAATGCATTACAAGCTATAGGCACAATAATGTTTTCTCAAAGAATGAAAAGGTCCTATATACCTATGAATTTAATGGTAATGGATGAACTATAGGTGCCCCCTCGAGGGAGTGGTAAAAAAAGGGGTCAGTGATTGATCCCTAAAAATAAGGAAACAATGGGACCAAAAAGATGAAATGGGGTGGAAAAGACTAATTTTACCATAGGAAGTTATAATTAGTGGCATATGGATCTGCCCCAAATAGATAGACAAATAGGATGATTTCCCCATAGATAGTTATAATCATGGGCATAGGTGGGACAAAAAAGGTAATGATTTTCCCAAAGACAGTTATAATCATTGAAAAAGGCTTAGGGTAACAAGATAATGATTTTCCTAAAGATGGTTGTAATTATTAACTTTCAAATAGATAGAAACACAATGATTTGCCCAAAGGTGGTTATAATCATTAGTAAGGTAAGTAAGATGGTATAAAATGATTTGTCTAAAGGTAATTATAATTATTATACCCCAATAATAACAAATATGATACATAATATGAAGGGAAATTGGTATAGAGGAGAAATATGAATTTAGGTAACCTGCTACTAGGGAGATGCTCATCTGAACTAGCAAGAGGGAAAATTCTTTCATTGTTTAATCACTCTATGCAGGATATGATTTGGATTAGATCGAAAATGTTGTTGGTGCTAAGGAGATATATCATTATCTCATTACCGCGTAGACTCCCAAAGCTTATTTTTGTTGTAGTACATGATGGTGGGCATCATGATATAACACCATGATAACTTGGCTAAAATATGCATATGGACTGACACGTAATCTAATACATAATTGAAAATAATGCACCAATGATAAAAAAATGATGACAAGGTAGAAATATGAGTATGGATGGATTTAAGAATAATGTGCAAGGAATCACCCATTGAATGCACATAGATTGAATCAATGCACAACAAGAAAGCAAACAAATATTCAAACAAACAAACAAATATAAAGATAAAATAATAAATAAATAACAAACAACCAAAATAACATAAAACAAAAATAATGGTTAATCACAATGTTAGTGCAAACAAAAAACACACAAGATAATGATCATTTCCCCTAGAGGATAGAAGACAATGAAACAAACAAACAAAATGGGGGAATAGAAGAAAAAGAAGGGGATGGCCAAGATGGTTCTAGATATACTAGGCAAGTGGATGCTACCTACATAGTTCCATAGATGTAATATCCAACAAAAACTTTAGGCCAAATGTACTTCTCCTAGGAAATGGTATAGAAAAAAATAATTGGAAAGAAAACATGATTGTGTAATAGAGGAATATGGGAATGGTCTCTCAAAACAATGAGAGCATGAGATGCTGGGCCAGTAAGGATAGGGAAACTAAATGACAAGTGCTTACTTGTGAAGTAATTATGGATCCCATAATCCTTAATGCAAAGGAGTGGTCAATGTTTAGGATTTTATAGATTTATTTTCAAATGTTTTTTTAAATTTTATATGATGAGATACTAAATGGTCCAAGCTTTCAAAATGGTGTGAGTGTTTGAACTTAATAGGCTCAAAAAATGATGAGAGCATGGAAACTTAAAATTGCTCATAAAATGGTGAAAGCGTGGCTTAGGTTTCTCATAAAATGATGAGAGCATGGCCAAGGGTGATTGAGGTAACCTCAATGTGAATCGAGCACTACCTAAATAGTCCTAGGATGGGATCTCAAGTCACTGTAGTTCTACCTTATAGTGGAGGAATTTGACTGCGTAGTAGCCAGTTCAAATAAAAAAGGTAAAGTTGGTAAAATGCATATTATGACATATGAATGGCAAGGTGGTACTTTAAGGCATATAAATAATTATGACCCCTAATTTACCTATAGGTAATTATAATTAGGAAATGATGACATAGGTTAATAATACTAATTTGCCCATAGACAGTTATAATTAGTAGCACGATGGTGAAACACTAATTTTCCCAAAGGTGGTTATAATTAGGAACACTTGGTATAAAATGAGATAATAAATAAAGGGTGCAACTGCCAAACCACTATCATACTACTCTAAAATATGGCTTTTAGTTAGAATACTAAAACAACTGTTGAAACTTGATCTGAATCATCATATTGAAAGCAACCTTGGAACCAATGGAATGGAACTAAGGGAAAAGGGTTGGGCAGAGAGGGTGAAAATAACTCGATCGATAAAAGTCATGGTAGAATGGTATAACACAAAGAAGAATGTTGAGATTATGGTATAATGGAAATGAGCCTCATAGATAATAGAGTAGGTCACTCAATTGAAGTATCTCTTGAGGTGTATAATGTTCATCTACTCATCAAGTTCATCCCTGTCTGGTGTAGCGAGCCTGTATGCTCTAGCGCTATAGTTTACAACAATGATAAATGGGATGATCCAGTTGGGTTTGAACTTGACCTTATATTTCTTCTTGGCTATGGTATTCTATTGGTTTTATTTAATTACAAGATCACCAAGTTTGAATTCTCTGGTATAACCTATTGATTATAGTGGCCATAGAGTCTATTTTGGTATGCTTGCAGGGTATTAACTGTGGCCATGCATTTTTCATCAAGTAAATCTAGTTATTACAAGTAAGCTACTCAATATTATTCATTATCTATGACATGCTTCAAATATATACATAAATAAGGTAACTCAACCTCAATGGGAATAATGGCTTCAGTTCCATAAACAAGTGAATATGGAGTGGCTCCTATTGGAATACGATGATTGGTACGTATGCCCAAAGGGCACAAAATATTTTGAGGTGCCAATCATGACCAACATCATTGACAATATTTTAAAGGATTTTGATAATGGTTTTGTTAGATGCTTTGGCTTGGATGTTACCTTGTGGGTAATATGCCATGGAAAAATGT